>JARQOD010000005.1:435978514-435996563 GCA_033576555.1 Oophaga sylvatica | reverse complement strand
ACAGTTCCAACCTGAGCAGTGTATGGGTGTGGCATTCTCATGTGGTGTATGACTGAGGGTTGTACTCCTGAGAGGGTATGATGTATCTTAGGCCGGCGTCACACACAACGACAAAAAATCGGTCCATTTTAGACGGTCGATTGTCGGATCAAAATGCAAACATCACACATCCTTCTGGCATCCGATTTTCCTTCAAAGATGCGATTTAGTCGCATGTGTGTGTACCTTGTAACATCCGATTTTCATCCGACTTGCGAGATTTTCTCGCAGGCTTGCAAAACTGACATATAATGGATCCAAAAGAATAGTATTTCAATCACAAAAAAAAGAATAGATATATACACATAGAACACATATATATATATATATATACATGTCATTGTGACATATATATATACATATATTTATACTTCCTAGACTTCTACATACTGTTATAGCCGCTAATTCAATTGCCGGCTTCTGTGAAATCACAGAAGCCGACATGAAATGATACATTGTTTCCACACAGTTAACCATGTCATTTCCTGTATTTTGATATTTGTTTAGAACTTACAATTACATGAGTGTATTTGTGCTAAATTTCAGACATGTAGGGGTTAATTAAAGGTGTAAATTCGTTGACAAAAAAATGCGTGGGCTCCCGCTGTATTTTCTCCACCAGACAGACAAAGCAAGCGAGTGGGGGCAGATAATAATAGCCTAGGGAGGGTACTTTTTTTTTGTGCCCCCCCTGGCTACTAACATCTGCCCCCAGACACCCCAGAAAGGGCAAATCTATAATTAGATTCGCCCTTTCTGGCACTTTGCCCGTCTATTCCCATTGCCCTGTAGCGGTGGCGAATGGGTTAATAATCTCACCTTACTGTCACCTTAGTATTGAAAGGTGACCTTAAGGCAGGTTAATAATTGAGAGCTGTCAATTAGACAACTATCAATTATTAATCATATTGAAGTAAATTAAAAAAACACAGACACATTAATAAAAATTAATTTTAATGAAATAAAAACACATTTTTTTTACCATATTTTATTTTACACTTAATCCGTGCGAAGCCATTGATCTCCTAAAATAAAGATAAAAAAATAAAAAAACATTATTCTTACCTATTCCGCTGATCTGTCACGTCCCACGCTGTAATCCTTCACAAAGGGTTAACTAGCTTTGAGCCAAGCAGTGCAAGTAATCCTGCATGCTCAGCTCAAAGCTCCTGAATGAATAAGTTCCTCTCCTGGCGACAGGAGAGGATGTGTTTCATGAATGAAGCTTAATTGATTGTGTCCACTTTCCCTTTAGGTCAGGTCACTAAAGTTAAATTGCCAATAAATCAATTAAGCTCCATTCATGAATCTATTCCTCTACTTTCGCTGGGAGAGGAACTTATTCATTCATGGGGTTAGAGCTAGTAGACAGAATTATCTCCCTGCTAACTGTAACCTCTTAACCCTTTCTGATGGATTACAGCGTGGGACCTGACTGTACATCGGATTGGTAAGTATAATTTTGCTTTTTTATTTTATTTTTATTACAGGAAATGGTTTTAGCAGGAAAATAAAATATGGTAAAAAACTGTGTGATTATTTCATTAAACTTATTTTTTATTAAACTGTGTGTGTTTGATTTTTCTATCATACAATAGGATTAATAATTGATAGTTGTCTAATTGACAGCTCTCAATTATTAACATGGCTTAAGGTCACCTTTCAATAGCAAGGTGACAGTAAGGTGAGATAATTAACCCATTCGCCACCGCTACAGGGCAATGGGAATAGACGGGCAAAGTGCCAGAAAGGGCGAATCTAATTATAGATTTGCCCTTTCTGGGGTGTCTGGGGGCAGATGTTAGTAGCCAGGGGGGGCACAAAAAAAAAGTACCCTCCCTAGGCTATTATTATCTGCCCCCACTCGCTTGCTTTGTCTGTCTGGTGGAGAAAATACAGCGGGAGCCCACGCATTTTTTTTCAACGAAATTACACCTTTAATTAACCCCTACATGTCTGAAATTTTGCACAAATACACTCATGTAATTGTAAGTTCTAAACAAATATCAAAATACAGGAAATTACATGGTTAACTGTGTGGAAACAATGTATCATTTCATGTCGGCTTCTGTGATTTCACAGAAGCCGGCAATTGAATTTGCGGCTATTACAGTATGTAGAAGTCTAGGAAATATAAATATATATATACATGTCACAATTACATATATATATATATATATATATATATTCTATGTGTGTATATCTATTCTTTCTATTCTTTATTAAAGCTGTCAGTGTGATTTTACAGTATAGCCGGGGATGAATTGCCGGCTTTTCTAAAGGACACCGATGCGATTTCATCGCAAGTCACACAGTGTGGTCCGTTTGTAATCCGATTTTTCATCGCTCCCATAGACTTGCATTGGCGATTGTCGACCCACAATCGGTGACAATCGCAGCATGCTGCGATTGTACACGGACGTTTAAAACGGACCACAAAAAATCTGATACTGGGAGCTGCTCCATAGATTAACATAGGGCAGACTGCAATATGATTTTTCATCGCATTGCAGTCGTCCGATTATGTCGCCAGTGTGACGCCGGCCTTATAGTGGCCAAGCTTTCGGTCAGGAGAAGAGTCTTTCCTGCTCAAACTACACACACACACTGGAAACTCCACAATGCAATGTTTGCACAGTAACTGCCTCTAGGCAGAAGATGATGATGGTGGTAGTAGTTGGTACATTTGAGCCCCAGTCATAAAGCAGCCATAAGGATTTAAAACAGGAGTCTTTTTACTGAAGGTAATGGGGCAAATTATTATTTACAAATAGCAGGAAACTGAGGTACAGGATTACACTCACGGTTGATGATTGCTGTGTACCTGCAGACAGGCAGATGTTAGTAACCTCTGGTTTTATTAAGTCTGAATATTTCTTCTTCAGCACGGTGCTCTGTTTCTGCCCTGAGGTAATTCTTCCTCCTAGAAGTGCAAAGGTAGTCTTCCTCATATGAAGACTATTAACTCCCCATATCGTGTCAGTCCCTTTTTAAGCAAAGCAGGGAGAAGGTAGGTAGTTCCCTCACCTACAAAATGGCTTCCTCTTCTCAAGATGTCTGACCACCAACTGCCACTTCAAATTTAAAATCTCTCCCAGGACTTGGCTCCTCCCCTTCTATGTGACTGTAGAGCTGCAGTCATTGGCTGACTGCCCTGAGGCATTTTTCCAGAACCTTCTACATATTCAAACAGAGCTAGGTCACCTGATCAAACCTGTGAGGAGGAGATTAACCCTTTATGTGCTGCCTGTCGGCAGGTCTCACAATGTATTTAAAATGCACAGTCCACATAAAAATTCACAACATTTATATGAAAACACACTATATATCTAGTATCCCATAGAAATGGCCACTTTGTGGGATACCACATGGGCTCAATTGTAAGTCTGTAGTCTGAATAGTAAGTCTATGGGTCTGTACACTCACTCACAACAAATAACTATATGGACACAAAGATTTAGTTCTGAGCCGATACATTGAGCTGTGGGCTTAGCTCATGTGAGAGCTGTGTTTTCACTGAAAGATGGGGATATCAGGCACTGGACCCTCATCGATCACCAATACTGCAGCACTTGTAATACTTGTTTAAAAATAATAGTTGAAGGGGTTGCCCACTATTTGGCCAACCCTTTCTCAGTAAAATAATAACATGTATATTCACCGCTGGTGCCATTCCAGCAGTGTTGGCACTGTCTCTCCAGGAGATAGTGAGACATTGTTATGTCACGAGATCCATGGGAGAGGCAGTGCCGACACCGCTGGAGTGGATTGAGAAACGGTTGTCCGAGAAATGTAAAGCAAATTTACAAAAACAGCAAATACAAGTAATATTTTGGCAAAAATTGAATACATACCGATGAAAAACAGATAACTAGAGATGAGCGACTTTGTCTTTTTTAGGGTCGAGTCGGGTTTCAGACCACCCGACTTTCACAAAAGTCGAGTCGAACAAAATCGGCCGACTATCGGCAAAAGTCGAAGGTCCGACTGAAACACGAAACCCAATGCAAGTCAATGGGGAAGCAAAGTCGGCAGGGGGTGGAGGACAGTAAACACACCTACAGTGCCCATTTCAATGCCAACGACATCAATTCTTATTACTTAAGCTTGTTGTCAACCTTAATTTACTTTATAATAATAGTAGCGCATTCAAAACTGGGGGTTATTTGGCTAAAGTTGTGGGGGGCAGGGCTGACTCCAGGTTTTCGTAGGCCCTGGGCCAAAGAGTCTCAGTGGGCCCCTTTAACACATACCACAATTCATGATGCTTCGATACAGCAGAGAAATATAGGTATAGTACAATGCCAAATACTTCACTTCTTACATTACATGACTGATATCTATTTTAAATTCTACAATAGCTCAAAAACCGGACAGTATATTCCTCCATACAGTATTATGGCCACCACATAGTGCGCCATACAGAATAATGAGCCCCATATATTGCTCCATACATAATTGGTCCCATATAATGTTCCATACAGTATATGATGAGCTCCACATAATGCTACAGTATATGATGGTCCCCATATAATGTGCCATACAGTATAGGACCGTCCCCATAGAGTATAATGATCCCCACATATTGCTCCTTACAGTATAATAAGTCGCATATAACGCTCCATACAGTATATGATGGGCCCCATATATTGCTCCATACAGAATGGGCTCCATATAATGCTCCATACAGAATAGGCCCCATATGTGCTCCATATGATGCTCCATACCCTATATGATGCCCCATAAATAATGAGCCCCATATTATGCTCTAGTATATGATGGGCCCCATGGATGATGCTCCAGTGTATGATGGGCCTATATAGTGCTCCATATATAATGGGCCCCATATGATGCTCCAGTGTATAATGGGCCCCGTATATGATGCTCCAGTGTATGATGGGCCCCATTTATAATGCTTCAGTGTATGATGGGCCCCATTTATAATGCTCCAGTGTATGATGTGCCCCATGGATGATGCTCCAGTGTATGATGGGCCTATATAATGCTCCATATATAATGGGCCCCATATGATGCTCCAGTATATGATGGGCCCCATAGATGATGCTCCAGTGTATGATGGGCCCCATTTATAATGCTACAGTGTATGATGGGCCCCATATATAATGCTACAGTTTATAATGGGCCCTATCTGTGATGCTCAAGTGTATGATGGGCCCCATATATAATTCTCCAGTGTATAATGCTCCCATATATTGCTCCAAACCGTTAAAAAAATGAAATACGGGGGGGCGTGTCCTGCCGCCGAGAGAGACGGTCGCATGGTGGAGAGCTCCTCCACGCTGAGCGCTTCTAAAAGATTCCTGCTGGAGATTCAGGAACCAATGAGAGCTACAAACTTGCTGAGAGGGAGCCAGAGTGGAGGATCTTACCGGCACAGGTCTTTGGGAACTGGAGCGCCGGAGAGATCGGCTCCTTTGCTGGGCACGGGAGAACGCGCGACTTCTCAGGAGGGCCGTTGGAGAGGTGCCGGAAAGCACTGGGAGAGCGACACAGAGTTCCCCTGCAGGCACAGAGTAAAAAGACTCCCAGGTGAGTGCGGGACACCACCGGGAGAGCAAGGGGCAGAAGCTCAGACACCCGAAATATCGGTGCTGTGAGGAGGTGAGAGGAGGTTTCCCCAGCTGCCCGGCGCTATTTGTAAAACTTTCTGCAGGAGTTTTGGGAGCCAGCCGCAGGTGGACATATGAGGTCAGTGAGACCCTAAAGCACTGCTCAGGCGGGTCCACATTGAGGGGAACCTGAGGGAGCGTGGGAGGGAGACGAGACGGGCGATAAAGAGGCCATCAATCACTAAGTGCTGGAGAAGCTTTTTTTTCTTTTTTTCCCGCCACTAGAAGCCTCCGCCATTTTACTTTTCCACACAGCCTCTAGAGAGGGGCACCAGCCCTGCAGCCATATAAGGTGTCTCTGTAGCAGTAGTTTCACAGCTCCCTTAGTCCCATCACGAAATCTTAGTGAATTTAACCTCTGAATACATCATCATCACAGTTAAAAATCTCTGGAGAAATTTATGAACTGACAGTTACAGGGACATTGGCTTATACAATTTCAACTTCAAGTGTGCACCGACATCCAGTGGCCAGTCCCAGAATATCACTTTTACTATTTCAACAGAGTTACTTTTACTGCAACACTCCATAAAGGTGTCTCCCTGGGCTGTGCAGACGCCCTTTACGCTATCCTCCTGGAGTGGAGCACCAACCCTGCGACCATACAAGATGCCTCTGTAGCAGTAATCCTACAGCTCTCATAATTCTATAACGAAAATCCAGCGATTTTAATCTCTTAATATAACTCTATATCATCACAGTTAAATCTCTGAAGAAGTCTGTGAACTGACAATTATAGAGACACTGGCCCATATAATTTCAACTTCAAGGGTGCACTGACACTTGGTGGAGAAAATACAGCGGGAGCCCACGCATTTTTTTTCAACGAAATTACACCTTTAATTAACCCCTACATGTCTGAAATTTTGCACAAATACACTCATGTAATTGTAAGTTCTAAACAAATATCAAAATACAGGAAATTACATGGTTAACTGTGTGGAAACAATGTATCATTTCATGTCGGCTTCTGTGATTTCACAGAAGCCGGCAATTGAATTTGCGGCTATTACAGTATGTAGAAGTCTAGGAAATATAAATATATATATACATGTCACAATTACAATATATATATATATATATATTTATATATTCTATGTGTGTATATCTATTCTTTCTATTCTTTATTAAAGCTGTCAGTGTGATTTTACAGTATAGCCGGGGATGAATTGCCGGCTTTTCTAAAGGACACCGATGCGATTTCATCGCAAGTCACACAGTGTGGTCCGTTTGTAATCCGATTTTTCATCGCTCCCATAGACTTGCATTGGCGATTGTCGACCCACAATCGGTGACAATCGCAGCATGCTGCGATTGTACACGGACGTTTAAAACGGACCACAAAAAATCTGATACTGGGAGCTGCTCCATAGATTAACATAGGGCAGACTGCAATACGATTTTTCATCGCATTGCAGTCGTCCGATTATGTCGCCAGTGTGACGCCGGCCTTATAGTGGCCAAGCTTTCGGTCAGGAGAAGAGTCTTTCCTGCTCAAACTACACACACACACTGGAAACTCCACAATGCAATGTTTGCACAGTAACTGCCTCTAGGCAGAAGATGATGATGGTGGTAGTAGTTGGTACATTTGAGCCCCAGTCATGAAGCAGCCATAAGGATTTAAAACAGGAGTCTTTTTACTAAGGTAATGGGGCAAATTATTATTTACAAATAGCAGGAAACTGAGGTACAGGATTACACTCACGGTTGATGATTGCTGTGTACCTGCAGACAGGCAGATGTTAGTAACCTCTGGTTTTATTAAGTCTGAATATTTCTTCTTCAGCACGGTGCTCTGTTTCTGCCCTGAGGTAATTCTTCCTCCTAGAAGTACAAAGGTAATCTTCCTCATATGAAGACTATTAACTCCCCATATCGTGTCAGTCCCTTTTTAAGCAAAGCAGGGAGAAGGTAGGTAGTTCCCTCACCTACAAAATGGCTTCCTCTTCTCAAGATGTCTGACCACCAACTGCCACTTCAAATTTAAAACTCTCTCCCAGGACTTGGCTCCTCCCCTTCTATGTAACTGTAGAGCTGCAGTCATTGGCTGACTGCCCTGAGGCATTTTTCCAGAACCTTCTACATATTCAAACAGAGCTAGGTCACCTGATCAAACCTGTGAGGAGGAGATTAACCCTTTATGTGCTGCCTGTCGGCAGGTCTCACAATGTATTTAAAATGCACAGTCCACATAAAAATTCACAACATTTATATGAAAACACACTATATATCTAGTATCCCATAGAAATGGCCACTTTGTGGGATACCACATGGGCTCAATTGTAAGTCTGTAGTCTGAATAGTAAGTCTATGGGTCTGTACACTCACTCACAACAAATAACTATATGGACACAAAGATTTAGTTCTGAGCCGATACATTGAGCTGTGGGCTTAGCTCATGTGAGAGCTGTGTTTTCACTGAAAGATGGGGATATCAGGCACTGGACCCTCATCGATCACCAATACTGCAGCACTTGTAATACTTGTTTAAAAATAATAGTTGAAGGGTTGCCCACTATTTGGCCAACCCTTTCTCAGTAAAATAATAACATGTATATTCACCGCTGGTGCCATTCCAGCAGTGTTGGCACTGTCTCTCCAGGAGATAGTGAGACATTGTTATGTCACGAGATCCATGGGAGAGGCAGTGCCGACACCGCTGGAGTGGATTGAGAAACGGTTGTCCGAGAAATGTAAAGCAAATTTACAAAAACAGCAAATACAAGTAATATTTTGGCAAAAATTGAATACATACCGATGAAAAACAGATAACTAGAGATGAGCGACTTTGTCTTTTTTAGGGTCGAGTCGGGTTTCAGACCACCCGACTTTCACAAAAGTCGAGTCGAACAAAATCGGCCGACTATCGGCAAAAGTCGAAGGTCCGACTGAAACACGAAACCCAATGCAAGTCAATGGGGAAGCAAAGTCGGCAGGGGGTGGAGGACAGTAAACACACCTACAGTGCCCATTTCAATGCCAACGACATCAATTCTTATTATTTAAGCTTGTTGTCAACCTTAATTTACTTTATAATAATAGTAGCGCATTCAAAACTGGGGGTTATTTGGCTAAAGTTGTGGGGGGCAGGGCTGACTCCAGGTTTTCGTAGGCCCTGGGCCAAAGAGTCTCAGTGGGCCCCTTTAACACATACCACAATTCATGATGCTTCGATACAGCAGAGAAATATAGGTATAGTACAATGCCAAATACTTCACTTCTTACATTACATGACTGATATCTATTTTAAATTCTACAATAGCTCAAAAACCGGACAGTATATTCCTCCATACAGTATTATGGCCACCACATAGTGCGCCATACAGAATAATGAGCCCCATATATTGCTCCATACATAATTGGTCCCATATAATGTTCCATACAGTATATGATGAGCTCCACATAATGCTACAGTATATGATGGTCCCCATATAATGTGCCATACAGTATAGGACCGTCCCCATAGAGTATAATGATCCCCACATATTGCTCCTTACAGTATAATAAGTCGCATATAACGCTCCATACAGTATATGATGGGCCCCATATATTGCTCCATACAGAATGGGCTCCATATAATGCTCCATACAGAATAGGCCCCATATGTGCTCCATATGATGCTCCATACCCTATATGATGCCCCATAAATAATGAGCCCATATTATGCTCTAGTATATGATGGGCCCCATGGATGATGCTCCAGTGTATGATGGGCCTATATAGTGCTCCATATATAATGGGCCCCATATGATGCTCCAGTGTATAATGGGCCCCCTATATGATGCTCCAGTGTATGATGGGCCCCATTTATAATGCTTCAGTGTATGATGGGCCCCATTTATAATGCTCCAGTGTATGATGTGCCCCATGGATGATGCTCCAGTGTATGATGGGCCTATATAATGCTCCATATATAATGGGCCCCATATGATGCTCCAGTATATGATGGGCCCCATAGGTGATGCTCCAGTGTATGATGGGCCCCATTTATAATGCTACAGTGTATGATGGGCCCCATATATAATGCTACAGTTTATAATGGGCCCTATCTGTGATGCTCAAGTGTATGATGGGCCCCATATATAATTCTCCAGTGTATAATGCTCCCCATATATTGCTCCAAACCGTTAAAAAAATGAAATACGGGGGGGCGTGTCCTGCCGCCGAGAGAGACGGTCGCATGGTGGAGAGCTCCTCCACGCTGAGCGCTTCTAAAAGATACCTGCTGGAGATTCAGGAACCAATGAGAGCTACAAACTTGCTGAGAGGGAGCCAGAGTGGAGGATCTTACCGGCACAGGTCTTTGGGAACTGGAGCGCCGGAGAGATCGGCTCCTTTGCTGGGCACGGGAGAACGCGCGACTTCTCAGGAGGGCCGTTGGAGAGGTGCCGGAAAGCACTGGGAGAGCGACACAGAGTTCCCCTGCAGGCACAGAGGAAAAAGACTCCCAGGTGAGTGCGGGACACCACCGGGAGAGCAAGGGGCAGAAGCTCAGAGACCCGAAATATCGGTGCTGTGAGGAGGTGAGAGGAGGTTTCCCCAGCTGCCCGGCGCTATTTGTAAAACTCTCTGCAGGAGTTTTGGGAGCCAGCCGCAGGTGGTGAGACCCTAAAGCACTGCTCAGGCGGGTCCACATTGAGGGGAACCTGAGGGAGCGTGGGAGGGAGACGAGACGGGCGATAAAGAGGCCATCAATCACTAAGTGCTGGAGAAGCTTTTTTTTTCTTTTTTTCCCGCCACTAGAAGCCTCCGCCATTTTACTTTTCCACACAGCCTCTAGAGAGGGGCACCAGCCCTGCAGCCATATAAGGTGTCTCTGTAGCAGTAGTTCCACAGCTTCCTTAGTCCCATCACGAAATCTTAGTGACTTTAACCTCTGAATACATCATCATCACAGTTAAAAATCTCTGGAGAAATTTATGAACTGACAGTTACAGGGACATTGGCTTATACAATTTCAACTTCAAGTGTGCACCGACATCCAGTGGCCAGTCCCAGAATATCACTTTTACTATTTCAACAGAGTTACTTTTACTGCAACACTCCATAAAGGTGTCTCCCTGGGCTGTGCAGACGCCCTTTACGCTATCCTCCTGGAGTGGAGCACCAACCCTGCGACCATACAAGATGCCTCTGTAGCAGTAATCCTACAGCTCTCATAATTCTACAACGAAAATCCAGCGATTTTAATCTCTTAATATAACTCTATATCATCACAGTTAAATCTCTGAAGAAGTCTGTGAACTGACAATTATAGAGACACTGGCCCATATAATTTCAACTTCAAGGGTGCACTGACACTTGGTGGCCAGTCTCGGATTATCACTTTTACCATCTCAACAGGACTGCTCTTACTGCGACATACTACAGAGGTGTTTCTCTGGGCCGTGTAGACATCCCTCACGCTATATTATTTCACAGACACTCAGCCTGGTAGGGGCTTGCGGATGGGGGGCATAGTCTGCTAGACTGGCCGGTCTACCCCCATGCCCTCTCAAAAGTATTAAGTAGAGGAATAACCGCAAACATATATGGGCAAATCCAGACGGATTACAGAGAAGAACATAAACTCACCCAGTGGCGATTCACTGGAAGATATGAAGCGCTATTTGAACTCAACTCCTCAGGTCAGAAACACAAGGTCCACAACATCCCAAATGCCTACTCGAGAAACTTCCCCCTTTCGAGGGTCATCGACATCAGGTGGCTCCCCTACAAATACATCAGACGTTTATGTAGAGGAGAACGCAGCCTCCGAGGAAATGAGTTTTGCAGAGCTCAGCAAGTATATTAAAGCTCTCCCTACAAAAAAAGACCTTGAAGGATTTGCATGTAGGCTGGAACAGTCCTATAAGCAAGAAATTCACAATTTGCAGAAGGAATTCACAACTCGGATAGAGGATGTGGAGAAATCACAGGAAGACTTACTCCAAGAACTGCAAACTCATAGAGACATCATAATGGACCACACACTTAAATTGGAGGATCTCTTCTATATTCTGGAGGACCTGGAAAACCGTAATAGACGGAATAACATACGCATACGAGGCCTACTAGAATCTATCAGCCCCTCTGACCTGGATCGCACTGCTCAGAAGATCTTCTTGGACATTTTAGATGATATCGGAGGGAATACAATTCACAGATCTCTGGGCCCTAGACCCAGCTCAGACACCCGTCCGCGAGACGTCATTTGCAGAGTTCACTTCTACAAAATTAAAGAAGCCATAATGACAGCTTCAAGGAAAAAGGGGTCGATTAAGTATGAAGATCACTCAATCCTAATCTTATCTGACTTGTCCAGGCGTACACTATTACTACGTAGAGCCTTAAAACCATTGTTGTCTACGCTCAAGGAAAAAGACATTCCATATAGATGGGGATATCCATTTCAGTTAATTGCCTTCAAGGGTGGTAAATCTGCATCTTTCAGAAGGATCGGCGACTTGTCCAATTTCCTGGGAACCTTTGAACTTACTTTAATGGATCTTCCGGAGTGGCCTTCAAGTCCCACGTTTCCAATCACTCCTCCCAGGTGGCTCAAAGCTAAACAATCCAACAAGCGAGGCAACGGAGGAGACTCATGTTATGATTTGGTAGCTGAGAAGAGCAAGCAAAAAAGGAAATACACCAGAGAGGTTGGAATCTATGGGATTGCAGTACCCTGACTAACCACCACAACTAAAGGCAGCCGTGGAGCGTACCTACGTTGGTCCTAGACGCCTCGTCACAGCCTGAGAAGCTAACTACACCTAAAGATAGAAAGAGGAAAACTATCTGCCCCGGAGCAGATCCCCAAAGAACATAGAAAGCCCCCAAACATGTAATGGCGGTTAGACAAGGGAAATACAAACACAGACAGAAAATAGTATGAGCAAACGTTGGGGCCCAAACTTCCTAAATAGAAAAGGATAGGAAGGACACTTACTGCAATCCCAAAAAACCCTGAAAAGTACCAACTCTACTAATTACAAAAACACCTTAGATCACACGACCTCTACCACCTAAATTAGTTCTCTAGTGTAACAAAAACTAAACAGCAGCCACTGAAAAAACTGGAAAAGGCAAATGAACAAACAACAGTGGCTGAACTAAACTGAGAGGAGCACAAGCCCCGGAGGGGACCGGCAGACCTCCACAGAAGTGCAGGACAAAATGCAAAAAGCAAGCACAAAAAACTAAAAGAAGAAAATGTCTTATCTGTTAGCAGAAGATGCAGGCACGAAACAGCAAGCTACAAAGTGAACAGGAATCAAAGATGAGACCAGAACAATTGATCACCGGCAACCCTGATGGGAGGGAACCTCCCTTATATAAGACCAGTCAGTAACACCTGATCGCCAATCTTCACAATCTCCATTGGATAGTTCAGTACTGTTTGTAACCACCAGAGGGAGCTTCTGCTCAGAATTCATTTCTAGCACATTCACAACAGACTGAACTAGCAAAACTTAAAAGCTTCTCTTCTGCTCTCTCATTGTGCTACTTGTTAAACCTGACTCGATTGTCTTTTCCGACTGATGTTGCCAGTCGGCTTGGATACAACTAATGATGTTTGCGGGGTTTTTCTCATAACTATTTTTCTTTCTTTCTTTCTTTCTTTTCTTTCTTTCTTTCTTTCTTTCTTTCTTTCTTTCTTTCTTTCTTTCTTTTTCTTTCTTTCTCTTCTCCCTCTCCCTCCCTTCTCTCCCAGCTACTAACCCAGACAAATAGTTCCTAATTCCGGCTTGTTTAGTGTCATCTATATAGATGAGTTTAGTCTTCATAAAGAACTTTTAAACTGTAAAGCTGGACTCTCTCTAACTAGACTAGCCTAGAGACTTCTCTTTAGGATCTGATGGATTCAGACTAGTTAGGTCAAGCAGGTTGCTGTTCCTCCACCCCCCCCTTTTTTTTTCTGTTCTTTTTTTAAAATAGGGCATGGGGAGAGACGGGACGCCCATTTGTGCTTCCCGTCTCTTGGTAGAGTGCATGGGTAGAATTCTACCGAAATTCGCATCAAAGATGTATGGTTATTGGAGCTATTGCTTCGTCACACTTTTCTTGGTACTCTTTCTTTTCTCTTTCTCTCTCTCTTATCTTCTGCTTACTACTTGTCCCCACCTTTGTCTTCCGGGGAGCTCTCCAGAACTTGACCATGATAACAATATACTAGATGATGGATAAGATAAAATTTTGCTCCTTCAATGTAAAGGGGCTAAATGTTCCTGAAAAAAGAAGGCAGGTTTTATATTCAAGCCATAGACAAAAGGTCTCGGTCCTGATGCTACAGGAAACACATTTTAAGACTGGAGTTACACCGCACTGTACCTCCATCCACTATCCTAAGTGGTTCCATAGCACCAACCCATACTCCAAATCCAAAGGAGTCTCGATAGCCTTCCATAGGTCTTTTGTGCCCGAGGTTCAGGAGTCCCTTGTTGACCCGGTGGGTAGATTTGTCTTTCTCCGGGTTGCATGGGCGGCACGAGAATTGATCTTAGCTAATGTTTATTTCCCTAATCAAGAGCAACAGAAATTTGGAGCGGAATGCAGAAAATGCTTGGAGATCTTTGTGGGCTCCTCCCCTGTGATACTGGGTGGCAATTTCAACGTTCCTTTGGATCCTGCAGTGGATGTCTCATCGGGTAAGACCTCATACCCTCTTACCACTATTAATCAAATAAAGAAGCAGATGCACAGCATGAGACTGGTGGTCATCTGGAGAATCACACACCCTGACACTTGGGATTATAGCTTTTTCTCCCCAACACACAATATATACAGCAGAATAGACTACTTCTTCATATTCCACAAACTACTAGATCTACCAATAGAGGCCGATGTGGGTTCGATTCTTTGGTCGGATCATGCCCCAATATATCTTACAATTGCATTACAATTATCTACAAGATCGGGCTTCTCTTGGCGTTTAAATGAGAACCTACTTCAGGATGCCCTGTGCAAAAATGAAGTGGAACAATCTATTTCTCATTTTTTAATAGATCATGGAAGTGACCCCACATCCCCTTCCGTCAAATGGGAGGCCTTAAAAAGTGTGGTATGGGGTATATTCATATCACATGGAGCTCGTTTGAAAAAAGAAAGAATTGCCGAGCTGGCCTCATTGTCAGATCAAATACATGAACTAGAACTTAAGCACAAACGAGATCTAGACCCAAATACGTTGGCACTTCTTTCCACAGCAAGACAAAAGATGTTTTCAATTCTAGATCAGAAGTCGAGGTGCTTTAGAGAGCGAGTTCGAAATCGCTTCTACCAACTGGGCAATAAAAGCGGTAAGTTGCTAGACAGAGCGATTAAACCACGTAACTCGGCCACTTTTATCCCCTACATCAAAAATAAAGGGGGGAAGAAAGTCTAGCACTAAAGACATCTTCTCGGGATTTAGTAACTACTACAACACGCTGTATAATATAGACAGCCATTATAAAGACATATCAGTTTCCTCGCTCCGTCATAAAATCAGTACATACATGCAACAAAATAAAATTACTTCTCTATCAGAAGAAGATAAGATGGAACTAGAAAAAGATTTCTCCTTGGAAGAAATATCTGAAACAATAAGTAGCTTGAAGCAAGGGAAGAGTCCCGGCCCTGATGGGTTCTCTGCAGGCTTCTATAAACAATTTTCTACCTTGTTGGGACCGGTGTTTCTAGAGGTTTGTAACTCAGTCTCATCGGGAGGTGCTTTCTCTTCTCAAACGTTGATGGCTCATATCACAGTATTGCCCAAACCCGGTAAAGATCCCTCGCATTGCAGTAATTATCGCCCGATATCTGTAATAAATCTAGATGTTAAAATATACGCCAAGATGATCGAGAAGAAATTGGGGCTTCTCCTGCCAAAATTGATAAACCAAGACCAGGTGGGCTTTGTGCAGGGGAGGGAGGCTAGAGACAATACCATAAGGGCCATCTCATTGATAGATGGAGCTGGGGGGGGGGGAGACCCCATGTGTATCTTGTCGATCGATGCTGAGAAGGCCTTCGACAGGGTACACTGGGAATTCATGTTCCAGGCTCTGAGAGAGATTGGTCTGGGTAAGGTTATGCTTGAAAGGATCTCGGCTCTTTACACTTCCCCCAGCGCACAGGTTAAGATTAATGGCTCCCTCTCAGGCCCTTTCCTTATTGGGAATGGCACGAGACAGGGATGCCCTCTCTCCCCACTTCTGTACATTATAACAATGGAATTTTTAGCCATCGCACTACGAAACAACCCCTCCATCAAAGGTATTAAGTCTAAGTCCGTAGAGCACAAGTTGGCCCTTTTCGACGACGATGTGCTCCTGTTTATTTCTTCCCCTACAGTGAGCTTACCAAATATCATGGCAGAACTCCACAAATTTGGCCTCCTAAGTAATTTTAAAATAAATGCGCATAAGTCCGAAATATTAAATGTATCACTACGTCCATCTACAGTAGAGCAGCTGAGTTCTACCTTCCCATTTAAGTGGCGCTCTGACTCTCTTACATACTTAGGTATTAAATTGACAGCTAAAACTTCTAATTTGTATGATGCGAATTATAAACATGTTTTACACAAAGCAGAGCTAGACTTAGAAAAATGGCACAATTTACAACTATCATGGCTGGGGAGAGTCAACGTAATTAAAATGGACCTATTACCATGTATCCTATATTATTTTCAAACAATTCCTATACATCTCCCGGCCTCTTTCTTTTCCCGCCTCAAGAGAGCAATTAATCGCTTTGTTTGGTCACACTCGCGAGCGCGTTTGTCATATTTCCTGTTAAGCTGCTCCAAAAAAAGAGGGGGGCTTGGACTGCCAGATTTCTTAATGTATAACTGCGCAGCGATTGGAACTTGTATTCTGGATCTCTATCATAATAGAACGCACAAGAAATGGGTACAACTAGAGAGTGACCCCCAAATAATCTTGTGGTCAGCTGAGAGAGGGGTAGGGGGATTGCTGGTTTGCCATTTTTAACTAGAAACATGACGTCATTCCTAAGACAAAAAGGAAGAGTCCTCCAAATTTCTGCATTCCCTGGACCGTTAACTCCAGTCTACGACAATCCTGATTTCCCTGCGGGTCTACAAAGAGAATCATTCTTAAATAGACATAGAAACACGCGGCCTATCATATTCGACTACATAAACCAGTCTTCTATGAAATCACTAACTGAAATTTATCAGACTGAAAACCCACCTACAGGAGCTTGGTTTTTTTTATGAACAGTTAAAAAGCTTCATAACCCTGACCTCTAAACATGCAAATATATTTAGACCCCTAACCCCCTTTGAGAAACTTTGTGTGGGGGAGGATTCTCCTGGCCATACAGTCTCATTGTTGTATAATCTGTTCCAATCATCCCAACTACCAAAACACAATTTCCCTATATTTTTCTCTAAATGGGAATGTGATCTGGGGAGATCGTTAAGTCAAGAAGATAGAGACAAGATCCTTCTGTTCATGTTTAGGGCATCGTTGAGCGCGGTGTCACAGGAGAGGAGCTATAAGATTCTATCAAGGTGGTACAGATGCCCATCCACAATACACACCATGTTTCCGGTGATTCCGGATACATGCTGGAGATGCCTGAAAGATAAAGGATTATATATCCATACATGGTGGGACTGTCCACTAATAAAGAACTTATTGCTATCAATTTTTGACCTCTACAATAGGTTATCCCTACGTAAAATCAAACCCACAGTGGAGTTAGCACTTTTGTCCTTAAGTGACATGTCAATCTCTAGATTTAAGAAGAATCTTCTCAGACACTTTCTCACGACCACAAGGAACCTAATACCTAGATACTGGAAGCAGGAAAAATTCCCTTCCAGAGCGGAATTTGTAGCCGAACTCAATGATATTTACCGCATGGAACAGCTGATAAAACAATCCACAGATGAAACCAATGAAATTTATAGCACTTGGGTCTCCTGGTTGGCTTTTAGGGAGTCTCCGGAGCTTGATTCCTGGGTCTCGGGTACTGAGTAACCTTGGAGGTAACTCTGGCTAAATTTGAAATCAATAGTGGGCTTTTACCATGGCCTGTCTTTGAACTTAGTACGGTCATCCACATTTTATATACTCTCTTCTCTGTTTCAGAGAGGGAGTTTGGGGTGCCCCCGGGAGGGGGTCTCGGATATCTTGTTCCCTTCCCTCTACTACCTCTATTCTGATTCCTTATTCTTTTCCCATCTTTTTCTTTATATCCCTTTCTTCTTCTATCATTTAACTTTTCTTCTGGTACATGTATTCTATGATTCTATGATTCATTGGTATTATTGACTTACATTTCACCAGAAGAGATTGCTATTGATTAGTTAATAGTTAGTATTTATATGCCTGTCTACTGTTATACTACCTATTATAAGCATCTGTTGGCATATATGTTTATTC
>JARQOD010000005.1:435940615-435978414 GCA_033576555.1 Oophaga sylvatica | reverse complement strand
TTGGCAAGACGTGAGAACCTTTCCCTTTGGGCTGAGAAGAACCCCCACATAAATGGTTTCGGAGCTTAACATTGGCATGAACAGACTGGGGGTGCACTCCCCTTGTTTTCCGAATGGGCGTTTTCCTGATGTCCCAAACAATCGAAAAGGGATTCATCAGAGAAAATAACTTTACCCCAGTCCTCAGCAGTCCACTGCCTGTACCTTTTGCAGAATATCAGTCTGTCCATGATGTTTTTTCTGGAGAGAAGTGGCTTTTTTGCTGTCCTCCTTGAGACTAGGCCTTGCTCCAAGAGTCTCTGCTGGTCTTTCTTGGGCGCCCTGGAGCCTTTTTGGCAACAATGGAACCTCTCTCCTTGAAGTTCTTGATGATGCGATAGATTGTTGACTGAGGTGCAATCTTTCTAGCTGCGATACTCTTCCCTGTTAGGCCATTTTTGTGCATTGCAATGATGACTGCACGTGTTTCTTTAGAGATAACCATGGTTAACAGAAGAGAAACAATGATGCCAAGCACCAGCCTCCTTTTAAAGTGTCCAGTGGTGTCATTCTTACTTAATCATGAAAGATTGATCTCCAGCCATGTCCTCATCAACACCCACACCTGTGTTAATGGAGCAATCACTGAAAAGAGGTTAGCTGGTCCTTTTAAGGCAGGGTTGCAATGATGTTGAAATGTGTTTTGGGGGATAAAGTTCATTTTCTAGCCAAATATTGACTTTGCAAGTAATTGCTGTTAAGCTGATCACTCTTTATAACATTCTGGAGTATATGCAAATTGCCATTAGAAAAAGTGAAGCAGTAGACTTTGTAAAAATTAATATTTGTGTCATTCTCAAAACTTTTGTCCATGACTGTAAGGAGAAGAACCTGGTCAGGGGTGCCTTTTCCATGACAGATCTGGAACTGTCGTGGCTGTCACCTATGTTGCACGGGGGAAAGCTTAAGGCCCCGGACCGACCTTTGCACTCAGTGATAGGGGCGTGGCTAAGCTAAAACAGCAGTGGAGCGCAGGAAACCAGTCAGTCTTGGCGGGAACGTGCAGCGCGTGGGAGGACAGTGTCAGCGCTCCAACCTCTGAGTATCATGACGGAGGAAGCCTAAGTCTGAGGGGCCTCAGATCCATGACCAGAGACTGTCAACAGAGACTCATCCTGTATCCTCTGACACCGCTGACAGTGAGTGGCAAGGTCCATGGTCAGGACATAGACGCGTATCCGTACCTGCAGGGAAGCCGTGTGACCCGCTGTGAACTGTTTCCTGATAAACCTGCATACAACGGCCTGGAAGCGCTAGACTGTGCCAGGGTTAAAGACTTTATCCTTTCCGTCTCTTCACATTCCAGACCCAGGACCCCCATCAGGACCATGAGGAATCACCGCCACTGCCAGAATCCAGGATGCCATCTTCTCCAGGATTACACCGGACCCCTTACACGCCACAGCCTTGGAGCCACCGTTTGCATCCAGGAATCCAACTGAATTTAATCACTGAACCAGGATGGGTGGAAGATTTGCGGAAGGAGATCCAAGTCATGCGGGAAGACCTGACCGAAACTAAAAAGAAGGTGACCTCACTAAGCTCATAACTTTCTCAGTAACGCGACGGGGCGGAAGAGCATCTTGTCAGAAAGAATTCTCTACATGCTATCTCTCTGGAGAGCTGGGACATGTGGCTCGGGTTTTCCCACAACGAGGACGGCCTCTTCAGCGCTGCCCTTTAAACTAGGAGGCTCCGAGGCTGGGGGACGCCGTCAGGAGCCAGAACAGCCAGAAAGGAGAACCAGAATTCCCACCAATTTAGTTTCAGTGAGTCCTTTAGTCTGGGCCGAAATGGATGGTCGGGCCATCTGCTGCCTGGTAGATACGGGCTCCCAAGTAATTACGATGCCTGAGACATATTTTAGAAGACATTTCCCTGAAGCAATGAGGCCTGAGTGGAGGCCAGTAATCAAGTTGACAACCGCCAATCAACTACCCATCCCGGTCGCAGGGGTGGCATGGATGGAAATTAAGGTCTGCGGCAAAGACCTGGGCCGCAAGGGTGTGGTGCTAACTTCGGGCGACACAGAATGTGGACATACTGTCACACTGGGAATGAATGTGCTTAAGGAGTTTGAAAGTCTTCTAATCAACGAGTCTCGGATCTGTTTCTGAAGCAGTGGAGCCCGCGAGTGCCCCAAAGAAAAGTATTTCAACACTTGATCCGGATGGCCCAAGCGCAGGAGGCCTCTTGTGATGGAAAGGTGCTGGGAAAAGTGATCATTCCAGCTGCAAACAATCTTGTCATATCACTGGGGCAAATTGTGCTCTCTCTACCTGTCCGGGCTTGCACTCCGCTGGAGGGGGTTGAGGTACGACTAGAACCGGCTGCCATGGAGAACTTACCACCAGGACTTCTAGTTGCCCGGACACTGGCTACGGTATGTGATGGAATGGTACCCTTGCGGTGCATGAATTTGAGGGAGGACACCCTGACACTTCCCCCAGGAGTGAAATAGCACAAATTGTAGGCATGCCAGAGGAACTGATACCGCCGCAGGCCGTTCAATTGACGATGAAAAAGGAAGACCCATGGACCATAGCTGTAGAGACAGCCCAGGCGTCAGAACCCTAACAACAGCAAAAGGGGCACCGCATTTTCGAACAAACGCGGGCTGAATTGATGGAGCTCACACCGCAACAGGTACAGCAGGTGGAAGCCTTACTCGGACTCTCTCAAAATGTGTTCGCTCGACATCAGGATGATTTTGGCTGCACTACTGCAATCACACATGAGATCCCAACAGGTAATGCTGCACCCGTTAAAGAACGTTATCGCCAAATCCCTCCACAAATGTATCAGGAGGTGAAAGGGATGCTCACACAGATGTTACAGACTGGTATCATCCGAGTCAAAGCTCATGGGCTGCCCCCACCGTCCTAGTGAGAAAAAAGGACGGCACTCTGCGGTTCTGTGTGGACTATCGCAAACTAAATGCCTGCACTGTGCAAGATTCATATCCACTACCCCGTATCGAAGAATCCTTGTCCACACTGGGAAACGTGAGATACTTCTCCACATTAGACCTGGCCAGTGGTTATTGGCAAGTGCTGATGTCAGAGCATGACCAAGCGAAGACGGCCTTTATACTACCTATGTGTTATGTTTTGGTAGCTGAAGAGGCAGGAGCAAAAAACCACATAGGCAGCCAAACACCAGAGAGGTTAGAAACTAAAAGGTTGCAGAACCCTAAACTAACCGCACAACTAAAGCAGCCGTGGAGCGTACCTACGGTGGTCCTAGACGCCTCGGCACAGCCGGAGAGATAGCTATCCCTGAAGATGGAAAGAGGAAAGCTAACTGCCCCGGAGTAGAGCCCCAAAAGAATAGGAAGCCCCCAAACATATAATGGCGGTTAGACAAGATGAAAACACAAACACAGACAGAAAATAGATTGAGCAAACGCTGGGGCCAAAAACTGTCTAGATAGGACAGCACAGGAGAGAATACTGTCTGCTACCCAGAAAAACCCTAGGAAAAACTCCAACACTTCTGAATCCAAAAATACTGAGACCACACGGTCTCGACTACCTATATCAGATCTCTGGTGTGAACAAGCAGCTACCCAGCAGTAAAATATCACAAGAACTGAGCAAATGAACAAATACAAAAAGAGAACAGAGACCAGCCCAAGCCCCCCCAAAGGGGACCCGGCTGAACTCAAAAAGCAAGGCAGAAAAAAACAAGGAAAATCAAACCACAGTAAAAAAAACTGAAAGGAACTTATCTGAATGCAAGCAGGAGACAGCAGAAAAGCAAGCTGAATTCCAACCTAGCCCAGGTAGAAGAATTGATCACCGGCCAGGATCATGGGAGTTCAGCACACTTATATCAGGCCAGTCCGTCTCACCTGATAACCAATCATCAGTTGCAGGTGGTGGATTTTTGCTGTTCAACATAGGTTCAATACCTTCAGCAACCACCAGAAGGAGTTTCAGCTCCGAAGTCATCTCCAACACGTTCACAACACCTATGGGCCTGTATGAGTTCAATCGGATGCCGTTCGGGCTGGCTAATGCTCCTGGTAATTTTCAGCGACTCCTGGAGAGGTGTTTGGGAGATCTAAACTTTGAAGCCACTCTCATCTACCTAGATGATATAATTGTAAAACCATTCCAAACGGAAGAAAGGATGTACTAGTCCGATATTTTTTTAAAATTTAAAAAAATTCATTATTAAACATATCAAATAATTGACACACGTGTTACAGTATTATTTTCAACCATAAAAATGCTATCGTGAAGGGCACAGCAAACCCTGTAGCCTACACCACCAACAAAATTGATATACTATCCTCAATATATATATAGCTAGATAAGAGATATTTGTTAATTTATTGCAAATATGCCCAGATGGTAAGCTGCACTACAAACATCGCGTATATCAAATACAAAATTCCTTCACAGTTCCAACATTTGTACATAGCTTTTTATTTTCATAGTTGCCTCTATGTGTCCAAATGGACACGTAATCACCATGCTATATTTAGCATAAGGAGTAGATATCCAAACGCTATATTAGTTCCGTCTGTAGCCAGACTCTAGATATATATATATATACACACACATCTGCTATGTTATGAATCTGTGACTTAAGACACAATCTATGTATCTAAGCATCTCTATATGCAGCTAATAGACAATGAATCTGTTGTTTGAGTCACATATTATGTATCTAAGTATCCCTATATACAGCCAATAGACATGTCGCACAGATTGTAAAGCAGTATTGCATAATGATCATGTACTCACTAATAATATGCGACAATGCACAGCGGTGGAGTAGGATCCCGGGAGAGCGTGCCCGCCCCAACGCACGTTTCGGTCCAGCCTTCGTCAGGGGCACGCTCCATCCCTGTCCCATCAGCTTTTTATATGTGTGCGGGTCCATTATTCACAGGTTTTTTTATTTCCCCCACCCACCGGAAGTGATATCACCGCTCGAGGTGACGCACGCATCCCTACGGCAACGGCAAACACCGCCCGGTGCCAGCGTCATGTAACACAGCGCATGCGCCGAGTCACATAGAGACGCTGACAACAGGAGGGTCCGCAGAAGCCGAGCAGGCGCGCGCGTGCAGCGGTGCTCAACCATTCCTTCCTATCTCTAACACCTTGTGTGCACAAAGCCCTCCACTGGTGATCATATCTATATTCAAGCCACTCATAGGACTTAGTACAGCTATAAAACATGGTCTCAATTAGACAGTTACCTCTAAGAGGGAAAAAAAGAAGAGGGAAGGAAAAAAGGAGGGGAGGAGGGGGATGAAAATGTAATTGGAGAGGAATAATACAAACAAGAAAGAATAAATCATAACCATAAAAAAGAAATTATATGCATTTTATAAAGCACTAGGTCACTAATGACCAACCCTACATGCCACAATCATCGTGAATAAAGACATTTTGTCATTGACAGATGTTTTCACCAATGCTTTCACAGTAACTTGGCATCTTCATTATCCATCAATCACCTCTCCATAGATATCAATAACACAATTCATACTCCGCCAATAAGTCAGATAGATATCCATAATATAACCTCTATCTGCATATAGAACAGGAATGGCAAAAATTAAAATCATTATAAAACATAGTAAAAGAATAAAAACAAGACATCATTAATACAGTTGAGCGTTAATAATAATCTAGATGAGTGATCAGAGAAAAGGAGCATAAGTTATATTCTCATTTAGACCGGCTGGATGTAGCGTACCCAGGGTCCAGATCCATCTGGACTCCATCTGGGCTAATTTTTTTGAGATATCTCCTTTACGTATTCCCACCTCCACCATGTCTATCCCTCTCACCCTAAGCAGGCTACCGTCACAGTGATGGTACTGTTTAAAGTGACGCGGAATGGTTTTGAGCAATGATGCGTCCTCCTGCGTCGCCGCTGCAGCAATGCCCAATACATGCTCCCTTATTCGTATCTTCATTTGGAGTGTTGTAAGGCCGATGTAGATTCCGCCTTTTGTTTATCGGGACAATCTTACGAAGGAAGAAAGGGGGCGATTGAGCGTTCTTGAGAATCTACACGAAGCAGTGATAAAACCAGCGGACAAGGGGGGAAATATTGTCATTTGGCCAAAAAAGGATTATGAGAAAGAGGCCTATAGACAACTTAATAATCAAATATGTTACAAAAAATTGACATTTAATCCCTTGTCCGCATATCAAATGCAACTTAGGGCCATCATTGATGGTGCCAAAATTGAGGGAGTGATTACTAAGGAGTTGGCGGAAGCGTTGATGGTGACGGCACCTACAATCGCCACATTCTATATGCTCCCTAAGATTCACAAGAACGCGCAGTCCCCCCCTGGATGACCAATTATATCTGGAAAAGGTAACTACCTTGAGAAAATAACCCAATGGATAGATGCGAAATTACAGCCCTAGTTGAAGCATTGCCTTCCTTTCTGAAAGATACGGGGGAACTTCTTCGAAAGGTAGATGGTCTACAATTAGAGAAAGATACAATGCTGGTGACAGCTGACGTAGAGTCGCTGTACACCAGCATTAGGCATAAAGACGGTCTAAAAGCTATAGAGTTCTTTTTGGAGTCATCTTCTCTCCCAGTGGGCATCAAAAAATTGATACTTACGTTATTGGAATTTGCACTAACGCATAATTTTTTTATTTTTAAGGGGTCTTTCTTCCTGCAGCTCCAGGGGACTGCTATGGGGGCGTCCTTTGCGCCCGCATATGCAAATTTGTTCCTGGGGCTGTGGGAGAGAGACCTCTTCCTGTCAGATCAGCTGTCATCGATGTGTCGCGTCCTTACATGGACGCGATACATCGACGACATATTGCTGATCTGGCAGGGCACTATGGAAGAACTGAATGAATTTTTTGTGATCTTGAACAGTAACGATCGAAATATCTATTTGACGTATCATGGGAATTATGAAGAAATTGAGTTTCTGGATGTTAAATTAAGGAGAGATACTAGAGATGAAATACAGACGAATATATTTCGTAAAAGTACAGCTACCAACTTGCTGTTGCATGCCTCTTCATTACACCCAAGTCATATCATACAGTCGGTACCAACAGGACAATTCTTACGACTCCGTAGACTGTGTTCTTCCGATCAAGAATTTCTTATACAAGCGGAAGATCTAAGGGTAGATTAATTGAACGCGGATATAGTAAAAGAATGATTAAAAAAGCGTTCAATAGAGCCAAACATTCCCCGAGACATGATTTATTATATAGGATCCAACCTAAGAAGAAAGATGAGACTGTGCGATTTATTACCAACTATCACTCACAGTCTCCTTTATTGAGGAAAATATTAGATAAATCTTGGCACATACTTAGGGCAGATTCTATTTTGGCACAAATCTTACCTGAGGATGCATCTTTGCTCAAAACCATTCCGCGTCACTTTAAACAGTTCCATGACTGTGACGGTAGCCTGCTTAGGGTGAGAGGGATAGACATGGTGGAGGTGGGAATACGTAAAGGAGATATCTCAAAAAAATTAGCCCAGATGGAGTCCAGATGGATCTGGACCCTGGGTACGCTACATCCAGCCGGTCTAAATGAGAATATAACCTATGCCCCTTTTCTCTGATCACTCGTCTAGATTATTATTGACGCTCAACTGTATTAATGATGTCTTGTTTTTATTCTTTTACTATGTTTTATAATGATTTTAATTTTTGCCATTCCTGTTCTATATGCAGATAGAGGTTATGTTATGGATATCTATCTGACTTATTGGCGGAGTATGAATTGTGTTATTGATATCTATGGGAGGTGATTGATGGATAATGAAGATACCAACTTACTGTGAAAGCATTGGTGAAAACATCTGTCATTGACGAAATTTCTTTATTCACGATGATTGTGGCATGTAGGGCTGGTCATTAGTGACCTAGTGCTTTATAAAATGCATTTAATTTCTTTTTTATGGTTATGATTTATTCTTTCTTGTTTTTATTATTCCTCTCCAATTACATTTCCATCCCCCCCCCTTCCTTTTTTCCTTCCCTCTTCTTTTTTTCCCTCTTAGAGGTAACTGTCTAATTGAGGCCATGTTTTATAGCTGTACTAAGTCCTATGAGTGGCTTGAATATAGATATGATCACCAGTGGAGGGCTTTGTGCACACAAGGTGTTAGAGATAGGAAGGAATGGTTGAGCACCGCTGCACGCGCGCGCCTGCTCGGTTTCTGCGGACCCTCCTGTTGTCAGCGTCTCTATGTGACTCGACGCATGCGCTGTGTTACATGACGCTGGCATCGGGCGGTGTTTGCCGTTGATCCTACACCACCGCTGTGCATTGTCGCATATTATTAGTGAGTACATGATCATTATGCAATACTGCTTTACAATCTGTGCAATATGTCTATTGGCTGTATATAGGGATACTTAGATACATAATATGTGACTCAAACAACAGATTTATTGTCTATTAGCTGCATATAGAGATGCATAGATACATAGATTGTGTCTTAAGTCACAGATTCATAACATAGCAGATGTGTGTGTATATATATATCTAGAGTCTGGCTACAGACGGAACTAATATAGCATTTGGATATCTACCCCTTATGCTAAATATAGCATGGTGATTACGTGTCCATTTGCACACATAGAGGCTACTATGAAAATAAAAAGCTATGTACAAATGTTGAAACTGTGAAGGAATTTTGTATTTGATATACGCGATGTTTGTAGTGCAGCTTACCATCTGGGCATATTTGCAATAAATTAACAAATATCTCTTATCTAGCTATATATATATTGAGGATAGTATATCAATTTTGTTGGTGGTGTGAGCTACAGGGTTTGCTGTGCCCTTCACGATAGCATTTTTATGATTGAAAATAATACTGTAACACGTGTGTCAATTATTTGATATGTTTAATAAAGATTTTTTTTAAATGTTAAAAAAAATTGGACTAGTACATCCTTTCTTCCGTTTAGAATGGTTTTGCATGGTATTTTCATGTGTCCTTTCTTTGATTGAGTCACCACAGGGTAGCGGGCAAGTGGAATCTGCCTCTGATCCCAGATCATGTGGTTTCATGTGTTGTTAATTATACTTGATGATATAATTGTGTGTGCCGCCACAGCTACTGTACAACATCTTGAACAAGTACTAAGCCGGCTCCAGAAACATGGGCTGAAAGTAAAACCTCACAAGTCTTATCTGTTTGGCACTCAGATTGAATACATAGGACATGTGGTCTCTGCAGAAAGCGTAAGACCGTCCCATGAGAAGATTGCAACAGTACAGGATTGGCCCATCCCGAAGACCGTGAAGGATGTTCAAGACTTTTTGGCATTAACCGGGTGCTATTGGCGGTTCGTGAAAGACTTCACCTGTATCGTGAACCCGTTATTACAGCTGTTGAAAGGAGTGCCATCTGGAGCTAAAAACCGGAATTTCAGTGGGGAGAGTGCAAGGAGAAAGCATTCCAAGCCTTGAAAGTGGCTCTGATGGAAGCACCAGCCCTGGCCTACATTGACTTCTTTCATCCTTTCATTCTACATACTGATGGGAGCTTGCATGAACTCAGAGCTGTGTTGTCGCAGATTCAAGATGGAAAAGAGCAGGTGATTGCCTATGCAAATCGTTCTCTCCATGACTCCGAACGGAATCCGGACAACTTCAGCTCGTTCAAGTTAGAGCTGTTAGCATTAGTGTGGGCCATGACAGAGAAATTTACGGAATTCCTGTCTGGGTCTGAAGTTCTGGTGCGCACCGACAACAACCCATTGGCCCACCTGGAGAAAGTTAGAGACCCTGGAGCAGCGCTGGGTGGCTAGAATGGCCAAATACCGGTATAAAATTGCCTACAGACGGGGAGCCGAAAATACTCATGCAGATGCGTTATCCAGAGTGACAAACGAGAAGCCCGGCTCTAACCGAGATGAAGAACATGAGGCTGAAGAAGTTCCCGAGTTCCGAGGTTCTACCAGGACGTTGGCACCTATGCAGTAACAAGTACGAGCAGAGGCTGGGAAAATGTATTGGGACAGCCCCTTGACGAGTGGGTGCGGGTGTCACGATCCACATTTGGATCTGTGGCAGATCTCTCTCTACATGTTGAAACCTTTTTCCTGTCTGGCCAGCGGGGCTAATCTCAGTCTTTGCATCCGGTGGCCGCTGGTGGAATTGCATGCCTGATGACTTGTTAGAGGGAGGTGGCGACCATTCCCACTTCCTTTAAAAGGTCTCCTGAGTTGTCAGCTGGTGTTGGTAATATTGCTTCCTCTGGAAACCAACCAAGCTGGAGTCAGGAGCTGCTGAGAGCAGTTGTACTTCAGTTGCTTCCCTCATCTGGGGCCTTACTCTTCTGTGCGGATCTTAACAGCAGAGAAAGTTAAGTAGTTATTGTTTTGTTGATTTAACCCCCTGGTGTCTGTCTTTCCTTTTGGTTGTTTGGGTGTTATTTACATTATTCCCTGTCTCACCTCCTGGGAGGGGGTTGGTGGGTTAAGCACATTGCTAAACAGGAGACAGGGACAGGTCAGGGACTTGGGCCTCGCTACCTTTAAGCGTACCCCCAAGTTAAGGAAAGACAGGACCTCCCTTAGCTTTAGGGGCAGTTCAGGGGCCCAGGTTCCTTGTCCCCTGCATTTCTACAACTGCCCCGTGACATTATTACCAACCAACACTGTTAAGGCTGGCGGAACGCACAAAATATATAAATAATAAGTGCGTTCGCAGCCCGGGGTCCACCGTGCAGGCGAAGCCCGCTGCTGGCAAAAAGGCGCAAGAAGCAAACTCTGTTATCCCGCAGAGCTGCCAACATAAACGCCGTAATGCGCTGTGGCAATGAGTGCGAACTCTGTTACTCCACAGAGCCGCTAGAAGAGGAGCCGCAACGCTATATGGCGATGTGTGCGCACTCACTAGACACAACTGAGTGGCAAAGAAAACATGCTAGGGCGCTGACTAGCGTTGAAAGCGAACCCTGTTACGTCACAGGGCCGCTGAGAAAAAGCACTGTGTCCTGTAAGGCTCTCAGATACACAGTTAAGTGCTAAGCGTACATAAAGCGTGATCATGTGCTAATGTCCTCGTGGGAGTCACCCGCAATCTATGGCGTCTGAACGCCAGACCCTGAAGACGGCAATCAAAACTCCTCACCGGTTATGCCGGTAATCTAGGGCATCTAGGACACCGACCCTGACCAGCTACCATACCAAACTCCTCACCGATTAAGTCGGTATTCTAGTGCCTTATTTCAGCCGGGTCCCTATCCACACATACACATGACCATACTGGCGCATAGCATACAATGATTGATATTAGCGCATGGCGGCCCAGCCATGCTACCCTTTTATAGCAACAGCTACAGGACCTTCCAGGAACAAGGACCAATGAGAAGCTGTTACAAACACACGTAGCTACATGACCTTCCTGGCGGACCAATAGGAGCCGCTGCAGCACCTGAACATGTGACCCCTGATCTCCAATGAGAGATCTCACTCTGGGCATGCTCAGATGGGAAAACGCAGGACTTTGTCCCAAAGACGACTGCTCCAGCACTGGCTATAATAGCAGATCCAGGAAAGGCAGCAACAAGTCACTGCACAGTAGAGGAGTGGGCAAGACGCCTGGACTGACGTCTCTGCTGAGCAGGCTCCACTGCGGCCGGAGATGAATGGGAGACCGCAGCGGGATGGGTTCGAGACTCCCCTTGTGCAGCAGCGGGAAATCGAACCCTAACATTACCCCCCTTCCTAGGTCCTCCCCTTCTTTGGGCCTCGCTGCGCTCAAAGGCAGCGATGAGCTGCGGAGCGTGAACATGCTCGGCAGGCTCCCAGGATCTATCCTCAGGCCCATAACCCCTCCAATCCACCAAATAAAATTTTTTGCTTCGTACCACCTTGCACCCAACAATGGCGTTCACCTCATGATCGTCGGTAGATGAACCCGACGTCCCGGCAGATGACTCGGAAAACCGGGAAATGGCCACGGGTTTCAAGAGGGACACGTGAAAGGTGTCAGTGATACCAAGGCGAGGCGGAAGGGCTAGGCGGTATACCACAGGGTTAACCTGCTCGAGGACCTTGAAAGGACCCAGGTAGCGGGGTGCCAACTTAGTGGACTCAACTCGCAGCCTGATGTTACGGGCGGAGAGCCACACCATGTCCCCAGGAGCAAATGTTGGAGCGGGGCGCCGATGTGCGTCGGCGGAGGACCTTATCCTCTCCTTGGATGCCTGAATGGCATCCTGGGTACGGTCCCAAATGTCCCGTGCCTCCACAGCCCAGTCTGCCACCCTGGAGTCGGCGGAAGACACAGGCATGGGCACCGGAACCCGCGGATGCTGACCGTAGTTTAGGAGGAATGGAGTCTGTCCGGTGGAATCAGCCACAGCATTGTTTAATGCAAACTCAGCCCATGGTAGCAAGGATGCCCAGTCATCCTGCCTGACCGAGACAAAATGTCGTAGATAGGTGACCAAGGTCTGGTTGGCCCTCTCTACCAACCCATTCGTCTCAGGATGGTACGCTGAAGAGAGATTTAACTCAATACTGAGTAGACGACAAAGCTCTCTCCAGAACCGAGACGCAAACTGGGGACCTCGGTCACTGACAATTTTGTCCGGCATGCCGTGTAGACGAAAGATATGCCTAACGAACAACGCTGCCAGAGCCCGTGCAGAAGGTAACCGTGGAAGCGGCACCAAATGCACCATTTTGGAAAAATGGTCGGTGATTACCCAAATGATGGTGCAACCTCGAGACTTGGGCAAGCCCACCACAAAGTCCATCCCAACCATCTCCCAGGGCCTGTCTGCCACCGGCAAAGGGTGAAGTAACCCAGCTGGCCGTTGTCGTGGAGACTTATTCTTGGCGCAGGAGACACACGCCCGAACATAGTCCCCAACATCACGGACCATATGCGGCCACCAGTATGTCCTTGCCAACAATTCAGATGTCCTCTTTGCCCCAAAGTGTCCACCCACCCTGGACGAATGTGCCCAAGAGAGTACCTCCGGTCGCAAATTAGTAGGCACGAAAGTCTTGCCCGGGGGCACAGACTCTAGCGAAACTGGGGCCACTGTTCTCAGGCTCTCTGTGGGGACGATTAGCCGAGGCTCCTCCACCTCCTCCTCCGAGGACACCACAGAGCGAGAGAGAGCGTCGGCACGAATGTTCTTCTCTCCCGAGAGGAAATGCAGTGTGAAATGAAACCGGGAGAAGAACAAGGACCATCTGGCTTGGCGAGAATTAAGCCGCTGGGCTGTCTGAAGATATACCAGGTTTTTGTGATCCGTGAAGACTTGGAAGGGAAAGCGAGCTCCCTCCAACAGATGTCTCCACTCCGAGAAGGCCAACTTCATTGCTAGCAATTTCCTGTCCCCGATGGAATAATTCCTCTCCGCTGGTGTGAAGGTCTTGGAGAAAAAGAAGCATGGATGCTTCCGACCTTGAGCATCCTTTTGGAAAAGGACTGCTCCAGTTCCAACGGACGAGGCATCCACCTCCAATATAAATGGCTTATCAACATCGGGGCGATGTAAGATGGGAGCTCTAGCGAAATGGGACTTAATAGACGTGAAGGCCTTGGAGACCTCTTCAGACCACAATTTGGGATTAGCTCCCTTTTTGGTGAGGGCAACCACGAGAGCTACCAAAGTTGAGAAGTGAGGGATAAACTGGCGGTAGTAATTAATAAACCCCATAAAGCGCTGCACCGCCTTTAGAGAATGGGGTTCTTGCCAGTCCATCACCGCCTGTAGTTTGGCAGGATCCATAGCCAATCCCTGGGCGGAGATGATATAGCCCAGGAAAGGTAAGGATTCCTGCTCAAACACACATTTCTCCAACTTTGCGTAGAGGGAATTTGCCCGTAGGAGGTCGAAGACTCTGCAAACATCTCTCCGGTGGGAGTCAATATCTGGGGAAAAGATGAGAATATCATCCAGATAGACTACGACTGAGGTGGAGAGCATATCCCGGAAGATGTCATTAACAAAGTCTTGGAAGACGGCTGGGGCGTTACAGAGCCCGAAGGGCATCACCAGATATTCATAGTGCCCGTCCCTGGTATTAAAAGCCGTCTTCCATTCGTCCCCCTCACGGATGCGAATCAGGTTATAAGCACCCCGCAGATCTAATTTCGTATATATCCTTGCCCCTCGTAGCCTATCAAATAGCTCAGAAATCAGTGGCAACGGGTATTTATTCTTAACAGTGATGGCATTAAGACCCCTGTAATCGATGCATGGACGTAATTCTCTGTTCTTCTTCTGCACGAAGAAGAACCCCGCCCCTGCAGGTGACACTGACTTCCTAATGAATCCTCTCGCCAGGTTCTCCTGGATATATTGGGACATAGCCTCCGTCTCCGGGAGAGAAAGGGGATAGACCCGTCCCCGAGGAGGTTCTGCTCCAGGCAAGAGGTCAATAGGACAGTCATAGGGACGGTGAGGTGGAAGGACTTCTGCAGCCTTTTTGGAGACTACGTCTGCATATGACCAATAGTAATTAGGAAGAGAAGTAAGATCTGCGGGCATCTCTGTAGTGGCCACCTGAATGCATTCCCTAATACATCTGCCTTTACATGACTCACCCCAACCCAATATCCTCCCAGAGTTCCACTCAATGTGTGGGGAATGGAAATGGAGCCAGGGCATCCCTAACAAGATCTCGTCTATTCCCTCGGGAATGACTAAAAGTGAGATAATCTCTTGATGGGAAGGTGACATTGACAACGTGAAAGGGATGGTCTGATGTGTGATTGGTGAAGGCAGTGTCGACCCATCCACTACTCGAACAGTCACGGGTTTGGCAAGCATCACCAGAGGTATAGAGTGGCGGAGAGCGAAGGTAGAAGACATGAAATTTCCTTCGGCTCCAGAATCCACACAAAGCGTGACTGTTAAAGTGGATGAGCCAAAATTGATTGTCCCCCTAAAGGACAACTTGGAGGCTGTACTGCTGTGTCTAGTGAACCCCCTCCAATGGTTACTAGACGCGGTCGTTTCCCGACCGCCGTGGACATTTGTTAGCATAATGCCCTATTTGTTGGCAGGCATTACAGGTCACAGATACTCGAGCAGCCCGAGACTTAGGTCTCACTCGAGAAATCTCCATGGCCTCAGGGGAATCGGACGCCTGAATGGAAGATTCCAGAGGTCTGGCGAAGGTGGGCGCCAGCCGGAACCTCTGCCTACACTGGGCCCGCTCCAACCTCCGCTTGTTAAAACGAAGGTCGATGCGGGTAGATATGGTAATGAGCTCCTCCAGTGTGGCAGGAATCTCCCTGGTGGACAAGGCGTCCTTCACATGGTCTGCCAGTCCCCTCCAGTACACGGGTATAAGGACTTTATCTGGCCAATCCAGCTCAGAGACCAGAGTCCGAAATTGGACGGCAAACTGGCTGACCATGGATGAACCCTGGGTGATAGCCAACAATTGAAGAGCTGTATCGTGGGTGACAGAGGTCCTAAAAAGACCTGTTTAAGAGTGTCCAAGAAGAGAGGAGCACTCTGCACCACATGATCATCGCGCTCCCATAACGGCGTTGCCCACTCCAACGCCCTGCTCGACAAAAGGGATATGATAAAACCCACTTTCGCCCACTCCGTGGGATAACGTGCAGCCAGAAGCTCTAGATGTATGGAGCACTGACTGACGAAACCCCGACATTGTTTACTGTCACTGGTAAACTTGTCTGGAAGTGGGAGGCGGGAAATAGTCGGAGCAGGGGTAGCAGAGGACAAACTGGCGGCGGCCACACTAGCAGCCTGAACCGCGACTGCGGTAACATCCACCGCTGAGGTTGTGCGCTCTACAGTCGCCAACCTACCCTCCAGCTGCTGGATATACCGCTGCAGACGCTGGTCGTCCGCCATTTTACCAGCCAGACCCTGGCGCTAATATTATGTTAAGGCTGGCGGAACGCACAAAATAATATAAATAATAAGTGCGTTCGCAGCCCGGGGTCCACCGTGCAGGCGAAGCCCGCTGCTGGCAAAAAGGCGCAAGAAGCAAACTCTGTTATCCCGCAGAGCTGCCAACATAAACGCCGTAATGCGCTGTGGCAATGAGTGCGAACTCTGTTACTCCACAGAGCCGCTAGAAGAGGAGCCGCAACGCTATATGGCGATGTGTGCGCACTCACTAGACACAACTGAGTGGCAAAGAAAACACGCTAGGGCGCTGACTAGCGTTGAAAGCGAACCCTGTTACGTCACAGGGCCGCTGAGAAAAAGCACTGTGTCCTGTAAGGCTCTCAGATACACAGTTAAGTGCTAAGCGTACATAAAGCGTGATCATGTGCTAATGTCCTCGTGGGAGTCACCCGCAATCTATGGCGTCTGAACGCCAGACCCTGAATACGGCAATCAAAACTCCTCACCGGTTATGCCGGTAATCTAGGGCATCTAGGACACCGACCCTGACCAGCTACCATACCAAACTCCTCACCGATTAAGTCGGTATTCTAGTGGCTTATTTCAGCCGGGTCCCTATCCACACATACACATGACCACACTGGCGCATAGCATACAATGATTGATATTAGCGCATGGCGGCCCAGCCATGCTACCCTTTTATAGCAACAGCTACAGGACCTTCCAGGAACAAGGACCAATGAGAAGCTGTTACAAACACACGTAGCTACATGACCTTCCTGGCGGACCAATAGGAGCCGCTGCAGCACCTGAACATGTGACCCCTGATCTCCAATGAGAGATCTCACTCTGGGCATGCTCAGATGGGAAAACGCAGGACTTTGTCCCAAAGACGACTGCTCCAGCACTGGCTATAATAGCAGATCCAGGAAAGGCAGCAGCAAGTCACTGCACAGTAGAGGAGTGGGCAAGACGCCTGGACCGACGTCTCTGCTGAGCAGGCTCCACTGCGGCCGGAGATGAATGGGAGACCGCAGCGGGAAGGGTAAGAGACTCCCCTTGTGCAGCTGCGGGAAATTGAACCCTAACAAACACAGTTTTTTTTTCCCTTTCCCATTCTTGGTGAGCCATGGCCCAAATGCAAGCCTTTGCCCAATTGCTGCAGACCCTCACAGATGAGCTTAAGTTGCTGCGGGGTGAGGTGGTGCAGCAGCTTCAGCAGTTGGTGAGGTTCTGGGCCTCGGCTCAGATGCAGGTTCAACCAGAACCTAAGATATCTCTCCCTGACAGGTTTTCTGGGGGGAGAGATAAATTTCTGTTTTTTCAGGAGGCCTGTAAATTATACTTCAGGCTCCGCCCCTGTTCGTCAGAGAGTAAGGAACAGCGTGTGGGGATTATTGTCTCCCTTCTTAGGGGTGATCCCCAATCCTGGGCCTTCTCTCTGCCGGCCAATTCACCATCTTTACGGTCGGTGGACGGGTTTTTTTGCGGCTCTGGCGCTGGTGTATGGAGATCCTGATGGCGTCTCCCTGGCGGAATCCTGACTCCGTAAAATCAAGCAGGGGGACCGGCCGGTTGAGGAGTACTGCTCAGAGTTCAGGAGATGGGCCACTGACACACAGTGGAATGATCCTGCACTTAGGAGTCATTTTGTGCAGGGTCTGTCCCCAAGGTTGCAGGATACTCTGTTGCCGTACGCCGCCCCCAGGTCATTGGAGGCCGCCATGACCCTTGCAATCCGGGTGGATAGACACCTCAGGGAGAGGCATACACCAAAGCTGCCCCGTTGTCCTTACTAGGGAGGAGGACACAGATGAGCAGCCGGACAAACCTATGCAGGTGGGAGCAGTTGGTTCCCAAACGGGGTTGCCTGCGGTTCGACGTGATGTGGGGGCATGTTTTTTTTGTGGGCAGACTGGTCATTTCATTTGGGTCTGCCCTGCTCATGCCAAAATACCTGTGCCATCTAAGAAGCCATATCCCCCTGGTCGTGTGGAGGGAGGCGACCAGGGAGTGTATATTTCCTCCACTTCTTCCCCTCAGTGTACCCTGACTGCCAGAGTGGTTATTGGAGGGGTATCTAAGGGAATACCGGTGCTTGTGGACAGTGGAGCAGGAGTCAATTTGGTGGATGCTCACTTTGTCCGGACCAATGGCCTGATGTGTAGGACGCTAGCTAAACCATTAGGCGTCCAGACCATTGACTCTGTCCCACTCAGCCAGGGGAGTGTGACCAAAGTCGTGCATGATATACGCCTGCGTATAGGGACTCGTCATGAGGAGTCCCTGTCATGCTACGTCTTGAGGGTATGCCAATACCCATCATTTTAGGCCTCCCTTGGCTGACAAAACACAACCCGGTCATAGATTGGCGTTCCAGGGAAGTAGTCAGCTGGGGTCAGTCGTGTGAGGGCTGCTGCCTGGGGGCTACTGTCTCTGCCGTCTTTCTGCAACTTTCCCCTTCTTCTCCAGTGGGGGCAGCAGAGGTGCTGCCAAGGAGTAGGGCAAGTCCCAACCCTCACCAGTAGCCAACCCTGTGAGTCGGAGCCCTCTTGGGAGGAGGGGTCAGGGGAGGGTGGTGGTTCCCTCTGAAAAATGCGTGAGTGTGGTGACACAGGGGGATGCCTCTGTTGTCAGTTCCTCAAAGAGTGCATCATCTTGTGGCAAACGCGTGTGTGACAATGAACGTTCAGGTATGGACCTGTGTGTGAACAAGTATGTATGGGTGTCCACCAAAAACATCCTGTGGAGGTGTGCTGCTGGAGTCTGGAGTTCTTGGGTGATCGGGCCGTATTGGGTGTCGGCCATTCTCGGCCCGACAACTTACCAGCTGGAGTTACCCCCAGTTATGCCCATACATAACTCATTCCCCAAGTCGGCGCTCTGGAGATTTGTGGTACCTCCGGAGCATACGTTATGGCCACTTCCATCTGTCTGCGTTTGCCAAAACCTGAGAGTCAGGTGACTGCTGGGGTGAACCCTGGTGGATAGAGGCGTCCTCACCGTAGGTGGTATATGAGGTGCGGTGTTGAGGGTCCAGAGGCCCCTCATTAAAGGGGGGGTACTGTCACGATCCACATTTGGATCTGTGGCAGATCTCTCTCTCTACATGTTGAAATCTTTTTCCTGTCTGGGCAGCAGGGATTAATCTGTCTTTGCCCCCAGTGGCCGCTGGTGGAATTGCATACCTGATGACTTGTTAGAGGGAGGTGGCGACCACTCCCACTTCCTTTAAAAGGTCTCCTGAGTTGTCAGCTGGTGTTGGTAATATTGCTTCCTCTGGAAACCAACCAAGCTGAAGCCAGGAGCTTCTGAGAGCAGTTGTATTTCAGTTGCTTCCCTCATCTGGGGCCTTACTCTGCTGTGCAGAGCTTAACAGCAGAGAAAGCTAAGTGTTTATTGTTTTGTTGATTTAACCCCCTGGCATCTGTCTTTCCTTTTGTTTGTTTGGGTGTTATTTACATTATTCCCTGTCTCACCTCCTGGGAGGGGGTTGGTGGGTTTAGCTCAGGGCTAAACAGGAGACAGGGACAGGTCGGGGACTTGGGCCTCGCTACCATTAAGCGTACCCCCAAGTTAAGGAAAGACAGGTCCTCCCTTAGCTTTAGGGGCAGTTCAGGGGCCCAGGTTCCTTGTCCCCTGCATTTCTACAACTGCCCAATGACAGCAGGTTCAACAGGAAGATGGAGAGCTTGCACAAGTTCGACAGTGGGTGGTCCTTAAACAACTGCCCTGCCGGAATGAGAGAGAGACCCTGTCTCCTGGGACACTACAAATCCTTCAACAATGGGAGAGACTCTACCTGAGAGATGAATTGCTGTATCGGAAGATTCAGTTGCAGCGGGCCCTGTCCGTCACCTGGCAAGTCATGATCACTGAAACGCTGTTCCATCAAGTGGCCACGGAGGCACATAAGTGAGGGGCTCACTTCGGCCAGGAGAAGACCTTTTAGTGGCTACAGAAACTGGTTTATCACTCCTTGCTGAAGACGGTAGTTGAAGAAGTGTGCCGGCATTGTAGGAGCTGCGAACTGTCCAAACCTCTGGAGCAGAGAGCCCCCACACAAACTATTGTGACCTCAGCCCCGTTAGAAGTGTTCATGATCAACTATTTGACAATAGATCCAGCCCATCAAGGGTATGAAGACTGCTTGGTAATAACGGATGATTTCACCAAATTTGCCGTCGTGACTCAGACTTGGGATCAAACTGCTGAATCTGCAGCCCATGCCATTTGTAAGAACTTCATCCAGGTGTACGGTTGTCCGAAGAGAATTCACTCAGACCAGGGTGCCTGGTTTTTGGGACGAGTCATGGAGTAGCTGCACCGTTTGTATCAAATCAAGAAATATCGGACGACGCCTTACCACCCTCAGGGCAATGGAGCGTGTGAACGATTCAGCCGAACTCTCATCCAGATGTTGAGAACGTTAGAGGAGGACAATAAGGTGCGCTGGCCAGAATTCGTAGCAGAGTTGGTATGGGTATACAATAACTGAGTACATCACACCACGGGGTACACTCCTTACACAATACTCTTCAGCAGGCCAGGAAAGGAGATCACAGAGCTGGAACTGGACTCAGAGGAGGACTACCCATGGACGGGGTGTCCACCTGGGTAAGAGAACATCGCCATGGACTACAGATGCTACATTGTCTGGTACAGACCAGGTTTCGAGAGTTGGAACATCTGGAGACTGCTCCTCTATGGGAGACAGCTCTGCAGGCCGGAAATCGGGTGTTAGTACGAGAAAAACGCCCTTGAGACAAACTAGATTACCGATGGGAGAAAACACTGTATTGTGTGAAACAACGAGTCAACTCTGAAGGGCCCGTTTATGAAATCCAGCCTGAAGGAGAAGAAAATGCTCCTACTCGTGTTGTGCACCAAAACATGCTATGCCCCTGCATATCCAGAGACCCTGTACGAAAAGAGGAAGAGAGACCCAGTGTTCCTGAGAACCTTCCCTCAGTCACTAGTGATTGTGAAGAAGAGGAATGTCCTGAGCCACCACAAGTAGGCCCAGAAGCAGAGCAGATACCTGGGGCCCCTGGGGCTCCTGAAATTCCTGAAATGGCTGTTTCTCCAGAACTGGGCGCATCCCTGCCTCTGTTAGTCCAACCTGACTCAACTACCCAACCTGACTCAACTACCCAATTGGACTCAGCGGATACTCCTAGTTTATGATGTTCTGAGCGTTCGACAGCAGGAATACCTCCAACTGATTTGATCAGGATCATTTTGTTTGGCAGCAAATCGTTCAAAGAATAGGAGAGTGTCAGCGCATACTACGAGAACTCTTGCCCGTGGAATGGTAAGCACAAAGAGAGGGGGAATGTAAGAAGAACCGGGTCAGGCTTGCCTTTTCCATGACGGATCTGGAACTGTCGGGGCTGTCACCTATGCTGCACGGGGGAAAGCTTAAGGCCCCGGACCCACCTTTGGAATCAGTGATAGGGGGTGCGGCTAAACTAAAAAAAAGTCAGTCTTGGCGGGAACGTGCAGCGCGCAGAAGGACAGTGTCAGCTCTCAGACCTCTGAGTATCATGATGGAGCAGGTCTAAGTCTGAGGGGCCTCAGATCCACGACCAGAGACTGTCGACGGAGACTCGTCCCGTGTCCTCTGACACCACTGACACCACTGACACCACTGACTGTTTGTGACAAGGTCCGTGGTCAGAACACAGACGCATGCCCATACCGGCAGGGAAGCCGGGTGACCCGCTGTGAACTGTTTCCTGATAAGCCCACATACAACCGCCGAGTAGCGCTAGACTCTGCCAGTGTTAAAGACTTTATCCTTTCTATCTCTTCATCTTCCGGACCCAGGACCCCCATCAGGACCATGAGGAATCACCGCCGCCACCAGGATCCAGGACGCCATCTTCTCCAGGACTACACCGGACCCCTTATGCGCCACCGCCTTGGCACCACTGTTTGCATCCAGGAATCCAACTTCTGACGTCGCCCGACTGATAAGTCTGTTAACTCTGAAATTTTTGCCTCATTGACTTGCATCTGTTTTTCCCCCAAGTTGCAAAACCCCTTCTTAATTCTACCCTACCCCTACTTCTCCCTGCGTGGAGTATCCACTGTTAAATTAAACCCCACATTAACCCTTGCTCTGCGTCTGGTCCATTACTGCATCTTGCTACTTGCTCACACTAGAACAACAGGAGTCTGAGTTGATTGTAGCCACAGAAGAAAATGGATGGTGGCAAACTCCAAAACAAACAGCAACTGAACACATCACTGACTCAACAGTCAGCTACAGAGGTGTGTTTAAGTGGGTCTTAAAAGATTTTTGTGAGATGATGTCACTGTCGAACATCACGCCTCTTCTGAGATCAGACTTGGAGCACAGCAAAGGGAGATGGCCATAGGGGAAGGAAGTAGAGTCTGGCCCTGAAGTCTAGATGAGTACAGATTTCCTGATCCTGATGTCAGCCTGACGACTGCTGCTGCTGCTGATTTGTTTGTGGTCAGTGATAGAAGCAGAGTAAGTGACAGCAGAACCGCCCCACAGCTTCTATCACCACCCTTAAAGGAATAGTCATAAGAGGGTGGTGCAGGTATCACTCATATTGCTGCTATCACCACTTCCCAGATGACAATTTTTTTCAGGGAGAGAGACTGTGATGTTAGAAGCAGTGACTGTTGGCAGCTACGACTGATGCTACAGTCACTTTTTGATCAACTTTACTGAATCAGGATGTCATCCGGGGACAGCGGCGGTTACAGAAGCTGAGGCAAGTGACTCCCTGATGACATACTGTTTCAGTTGGGATGATAAACATTGTGTAGAAATGAGTGCTGCCTCAGCCACCAGTGACATCCTGTTTGAGAATCCTTTCGAACAGAGAGACAGTAAAGTAAAAAAAACACATATGGAAAGCAGCAGGATAGGGAGAAGTGTAGGGAATTTAAAAATATAGCTAATTACAAAAGTAATCAGAGGTTAACCCCGCTCTGACATCAGACGTACTATCCCAGCCATGTGCCCGGGGCCTGTCTGACCATGGACGGGATAGTACATCTTAGCGATCGGCCGCGCACATGGGTGGTGTGCAGCTGATCGCGGCCGGGTTAACAAAAAGATATAGGGTGCACCTAAAACCATAACAACATATAAGTCAAATAGGGAAACTGGTGGAAAACCTTGTATGGAATCACACCAAAGCACAAGGAGAGAAAAAGACCAGACAAATAATGGAATGCACACCTGAGTCAATCTAAGTATGAAAAATACAAAATTTATTTATTTGGAAACCTGAGACATACAAATTATATATTAAAATCACTTAAAACCTAAAAACATATATAATGTCAGTTACAACACCCCTGAACCAAGGTTTATGTACAACAATACCACAATCCCAGCAAAAATACCCATGCCGGACATGGAAATATACAGTCATGGACAAAAGTTTTGAGAATGACACAAATATTAATTTTTACAAAGTCTACTGCTTCACTTTTTCTAATGGCAATTTGCATATACTCCAGAATGTTATAAAGAGTGATCAGCTTAACAGCAATAACTTGCAAAGTCAATATTTGGCTAGAAAATAAACTTTATCCCCCAAAACACATTTCAACATCATTGCAGCCCTGCCTTAAAAGGACCAGCTAACCTCTTTTCAGTGATTGCTCCATTAACACAGGTGTGGGTGTTGATGAGGACATGGCTGGAGATCAATCTGTCATGATTAAGTAAGAATGACACCACTGGACACTTTAAAAGGAGGCTGGTGCTTGGCATCATTGTTTTCTCTTCTGTTAACCATGGTTATCTCTAAAGAAACACGTGCAGTCATCATTGCAATGCACAAAAATGGCCTAACAGGGAAGAGTATCGCAGCTAGAAAGATTGCACCTCAGTCAACAATCTATCGCATCATCAAGAACTTCAAGGAGAGAGGTTCCATTGTTGCCAAAAAGGCTCCAGGGCGCCCAAGAAAGACCAGCAAGCGCCAGGATCGTCTCTTAAAAGTGTTTCAGCTGCGGGATCGGGCTACCAGCAGTGCAGAGCTTGCTCAGGAATGGCAGCAGGCAGGTGTGAGTGCATCTGCACGCACTGTGAGGCGGAGACTCTTGGAGCAAGGCTTGGTCTCAAGGAGGGCAGCAAAGAAGCCACTTCTCTCCAGAAAAAACATCATGGACAGACTGATATTCTGCAAAAGTTACAGGCAGTGGACTGATGAGGACTGGGGTAAAGTTATTTTCTCTGATGAATCCCCTTTTAGATTGTTTGGGACATCAGGAAAACGCCTCATTCGGAGAAGACAAGGTGAGCGCTACCACCAGTCTTGTCTCATGCCAACTGTTAAGCATCCTGAAACCATTCATGTGTGGGGTTGCTTCTCAGCCAAGGGAATCGGCTCTCTCACAGTCTTGCCTAAAAACACAGCCATGAATAAAGAATGGTACCATAATGTCCTCCAAGAGCAACTTCTCCCAACCCTCCAAGAGCAGTTTGGTGATCAACAATGCCTTTTCCAGCATGATGGAGCACCTTGCCATAAAGCAAAGGTGATAACTAAATGGCTCAGGGAACAAAACACAGAGATTTTGGGTCCATGGCCTGGAAACTCCCCAGATCTTAATCCCATTGAGAACTTGTGGTCAATCATCAAGAGACGGGTGGACAAACAAAAACCTAAAAATTCTGACAAAATGAAAGCATTGATTGTGCAAGAATGGACTGCTATCAGTCAGGATTTGGTCCAGAAGTTGATTGAGAGCATGCCAGGGAGAATTGCAGAGGTCCTGAAGAAGAAGGGTCAACACTGCAAATATTGACTTGCATTAACTCATTCTAACTGTCAATATAAGCTTCTGTTACTCATATGTTTGCAATTATATTTCTGTCTGTGATAAAAACATCTGTCAAACACACATAAAAACCAGAGGGCAGCAGATCATGTGAAAATATAATATTTGTGTCATTCTTAAAACTTTTGGGCATGACTGTACAGTGCCTTGCGAAAGTATTTGTCTACCTAGAACTTTTCAACCTTTTCCCACATATCATGCTTCAAACATAAAGATACCAAATGTTAATTTTTGGTGAAGAATCAACAACAAGTGGGACACAATTGTGAAGTTGAACGAAATTTATTGGTTGTTTTAAATTTTTGTGGAAATACAAAAACTGAAAAGTGGGGCGTGCAATGTTATTCGGCCCCTTTAACTTAATACTTTGTTGCATCACCTTTTGCTGTGATTACAGGTGCAAGTCACTTGGTGTATGTCTCTATCAGTTTTGTACATCGAGAGACTGAAATTATTGCCCACTTTTCCTTGGCAAACAGCTCAAACTCAGTGAGTTTGGATGGAGATCATTTGTGAACAGCAATTTTCAGCTCTTTCCACAGATTATCGATTGGATTCAGGTCTGGACTTTGACTTGGCCATTCTAACACCTGGATATGTTTATTTGTGAACCATCCCATTGTAGATTTTGCTTTATGTTTGGGGTCATTGTCTTGTTGGATGACAAATCTCCGTCCCAGTCTCAGGTCTTTTGCAGACTGCAACAGGTTTTCTTCAAGAATGGTCCTGTATTTAACTCCATCCATCTTCCCATCAATTTTAACCATCTTCCCTGTCCCTGCTGAAGAAAAGCAGGCCCAAACCATGATGCTGCCACCACCATGTTTGACAGTGGGGATGGTGTGTTCAGGGTGATGAGCTGTGTTGCCCTTACGCCAAACATATCGTTTATCATTGTTGCCAAAAAGTTCGATTTAGGTTTCATCTAACCAGAGCACCTTCTTCCACATGTTTGGTGTGTCTCCCAGGTGGCTTGTTGCAAACTTTAAATGACACTTTTTATGGATATCTTTGATAAATGGCTTTCTTCTTGCCACTCTTCCAATAAAGGCCAGATTTGTGCAGTGTACTACTGATTGTCCCACCTGAGCTGTAGATCTCTGCAGTTCATCCAGAGTGATCATGGGCCTCTTGGCTCCATCTCTGATCAGTCTTCTCCTTGTTTGAGATGAAAGTTTAGAGGGACGGCCGGGTCTTGGAAGATTTGCAGTGGTATGATACTCCTTCCATTTCAATATGATCACTTGCACAGTGCTCCTTGGGATGTTTAAAGTTTTGGAAATCATTTCGTATCCAAATCCAGCTTTAAACTTCTCCACACGGACCTGCCTGTTGTGTTCCTTGGTCTTCATGATGCTCTCTGCTTCAAACAGAACCCTGAGACTATGACAAACCAGGTACATTTATACCGAGACTTGATTACACACAGGTGTATTATATTTATCATCATTAGTCATTTAGGACAACATTGGATCATTCAGAACTTCTGGAGTGAGTTTGCTGCACTGAAAGTAAAGGGGCCGAATAATATTGCACGCCCCACTTTCAGTTTTTGTATTTCCACAAAAATTTAAAATAACCAATAAATTTCGTTCAATTTCACATTGTGTCCCACTTGTTGTTGATTCTTCACCAAAAATTTGCATTTGATATCTTTATGTTTGAAGCATGATATGTAGGAAAAGGTTGAAAAGTTCCAGGGAGCTGAATACTTTCGCAAGGCACTGTACAGTCATACAGGGAACCACATGCTGAAATGCCAAGAGGTGCTGTTAAGGTGTAGAACCAACTACCTGAAGGTTATGAGAACCTGTAAATCAATTACTGTATATTGCAAAAATAATGACCCATACTCACTACAAGGCAGAAGCATTGAAAACCGTCAATGTAAACAGCAGCCAAACACATGATGGAGAATAAAGGTATGGAAAAAGGGTAGACAGTAGTGTTGAGCGATACGATAATGCAAATATCGGCTATCGGCCGATATTAGCTCTATCGGCCTTTCGATAATTCGTTTCGATATTTTCGTCATATCGAATACCGGAATCGGATTTGTCACTGTCACTGTCTGTGTCCGTCGGTCGGGTCTGTCACTGTCAGTGTCCGTCGGTCGGGTCTGTCAGGAGTCAGCGGCACTTACCTGGCAGAAGATCTCCGGCGGTCACATCCCGGACTGCTTGATGGCCGCCATCCTCTTCTCCCCGGCGGTCACATGCAGTTTCTCGCGATAACTGCAGTGACTGCTGGGTAATCCCGGCCGTAAAGCAGTCAGTCCGATGACGTCACCGCCGGGGAAGCAGGTAATCAGCTGTGCTGCGTTGCGATGACAGGCTCTGCCTGTCATTGCGATGTAGCAGAGCTGGATCGTCGTGGGACTGTCGTTACTATGGACTGCGTTGGACAGGTGGTATACTGTTGGTTTGTTTTTTTTCTTTTTTTACAGGAGATCGATGGCGTCGCAGGAATGAGAGTACAATAAAAGAAATGAAAAGTGTGTTGTCTCTTTTATTTCATTAAAATACTTTTTTCTTGCTGTGTCTTTTTTTTATGCATTTAATAACTTTGGGATTAATAATGGATCGGTGTCTTATTGACGCCTCTCCATTATTAACCGGGCTTATTGTCACCGTGCAATCAACGGTGACATTAACCCCTTATTACCCCGCTTGCCACCGCTACAGGGCAAGTGGAAGAGCAGGGTAAAGTGCCACAATTGGCACATCTTTTGATGCGCCAAATGTGGGGCTGCTGTAGCCTGGTATTATTAGGCTGTTGAGGGCCAAAATCCATGGGCCTTGACAGTCTTTTAATACCAGGCCGCAGCAGTCTGCATTTTACTTGGCTGGTTAACAAAAATAGGGGGACCCTACGCCGTTTTTTTTTCGAGGGGATCCCCTATTTTTGTTAACCAGCCAAGCTAAGCAGACTGCAGTGGCCTGGTATTATCAGGCTTGCAAGGTCCATGGATATTGGATCCTTACCAGCCTGAAAAACCAGGCCTCAGCGGTCTGCTTCATCTGGCTGGTTAACAAAAATAGGGGGGACCCCACGCCAATTTTTTTCGAGGGGATCCCCTATTTTTGTTAATCAGCCAAGATATGCAGACTGCTGTGGCCTGGTATTATCAGGCTGACAAGGTCCATGGATCTTGGCTCCTTAACAGCCTGAAAATCCAGGCCTCAGCGGTCTGCTTCATCTGGCTGGTTAACAAAAATAGGGGGGAACCCACGCCAATTTTTTTCGAGGGGATCCCTATTTTTGTTAACCAGTTCCCTCTGACGTCACTGATTGTGTCCCTGGCTGACCTGAAGTGAAAGTGGAAAGCAATCAATTAAGCTTTCCACTTCCTCTCCTGTCAGCCAGGAGAGGAACTCATTCATTTGGGAGTTTACTGTGAGGCTGCAGCATTAGCTGCGGTCCCTGCAGTAAACATTAACCCTTTCTGAAGGATTACACCGTGGGACCTGACTGTACATTGGATTGGTAAGAATAATTTTGCTTTATTATTTTATTTTTATTACAGGAAATGGTTTTAGCAGGAAAATAAAATATGGTCAAAAACTGTGTGATTATTTCATTAAACTTCTTTTTTATTAAAGTGTATGTGTTTGATTTTTCTTTCATACAATAGGATTAATAATTGATAGTTGTCTAATTGACAGCTCTCAATTATTAACCTGGCTTAAAGTGACCTTTCAATTGCAAGGTCATTTTAACCCCTTATTAACCCATTCGCCACCGCTACAGGGCAATGGGAATAGACGGGCAAAGTGCCAGAAAGGGCAAATCTAATTAGAGATTTGCCCTTTCTGGGGTGTCTGGGGGCAAATGTTGGTAGCCGGGGGGGGGCCAAAAATAATGGTCCCTCTCTGGGCTATTATTATCTGCCCCCACTCACTGGCTTTGTCTGTCTGGTTGCGAAAATAGGGCGGGAGCCCACGCATTTTTTTTCAGCAATTTTACACCTCATATATATATATATATATACATGTCATTGAATTTGTGACACATATATATATATTTATATTTATAGTTCATACACTTCTACATAGTATAATAGCCGCTAATTCAATTGCCGGCTTTTGTGAAAATGCAGAACCCGACATGAAATGACACTTGGTTTACATAGAGTTAACCATGTCTTTTCATGTAGTTTGATATCTGATTTGCACAAACAATTACATGAGTGTAAGTGTGCAAAATTTCACACCTGTAGGGGTTAATTAAAGGTGTAAATTCGTAGCAAAAAAGTCCGTTTTTTTTACAACGAATTTACACCTTTAATTAACCCCTACAGGTGTGAAATTTTGCACACATAGACTGATGTAATTGTTTCTGCAAATCAGATAGCAAACGACATGAAAAGACATGGTTAACCCTATGTACACCAAGTGTCATTTCATGTCGGGTGCTTCTGTCTTTTCACAGAAGCCGGCTTTACCCGGCAATTGAATCAGAGGATATTTTACTATGTAGAAGTGTATAAACTATACATATATGTATATATATATGTCACAATGACATGTATATATATATATATATGTATTCTATGTGTGTATATTTAGTGTTTACAAGGAAATAAAGGTTTTTTTAATTTCGATATTTTGTTCCCATAGACTTACATTGGACTTCCGCAATTGGAATCGGATATCGACGATATTTAGTGCTATCGGCGATACAATTTCGATACGATATTTTTAGATATCGAGCAATATCGCTCAACACTAGTAGACAGCCAAAACGCTAATTGTGGCTACCTGACCGGCTAGAGAAATACTAGGACAAGCCAAGATAGGCTAAATGTCCACATGGCACAAGGAACAGGGGTGTGGGAAAAGCCGCACGCGTATCGCTGCCTATGGGCTCATACTCACTGGAGACAAAAATGGACGATTGCAAGCTGATAAAAAATCGGATTGCAATCAGACCAATGTTATTCAATAGGGGACTTCTCATTTGCGATTTTTTTCTCAGCTGAAATCGGTCTGAGAAAAAAATCGCAGCATGCTGCGATTTGCAGCGATTTTGGCATGATAATCGCTAATGCAAGTCAATGGATGTGATAAAAAATCGGACAGCACTAGCACCATGCGCACCAGTGTCCTTTGAAAAGCTGGCAAATCATCCCCGGCTACTGTAAAATCACACTGACAGCTCACAAAACACTACATATATACACATATAATACATATATATATACGTCATTGTGACACATATATATATATATATTTATAGTTCATGCTGTTCTACATAGTGTAATAGCCGTTAATTCAATTGCCGGCTTTTGTGAAATTACAGACCCGACATGAAATGACACATGGTTTACATACAGTAAAAATGTGTTTTTATTTCATTAAAATTATTTATTCTTAATGTGTGTGTTTTTTTATTTACTTCAATAGGATTAATAATTGAGAGTTGTCAAATTGACAACTCTCAATTATTAACCTGGCTTAAAGTCACCTTTCAATAGCAAGGTGGCTTTAACCCACTATTAACCCTTTTGCCACCACTACAGGGCAATGGGAATAGACGGGCAAAATGCCAGAAAGGGCGAATCTAATTATAGGTTTGCCTTTTCTGGGGTGCCTGGGGGCAGATGTTAGTAGCCAGGGGGGCACAAAATAAATGCACCCTCCCTGGGCTATTATTATCTGCCCCCACTCACTTGCTTTGTCTGTCTGGTTGATAAAATAGGGCAGGAGCCCATTCATTTTTTTTCAACGAATTTACACCTTTCATTAACCCCTACATGTGTGAAATTTTGCACACATACACTCATGTAATTGTTAGTGAAAACCAGATATCAAACTACATGAAATGACATGGTTAACTGTATGTAAACCATGTGTCATTTCATGTCGGGTCTGTAATTTCACAAAAGCCGGCAATTGAATTAGTGGCTATTATACTATGTAGAAGTGTATGACCTATATATATATATATATATATATATATATATATATATATATGTCACAATGACATGTATATATGTATATATATATGTATTTTATGTGTGTATATGTATTCTTTCCATTCTTTATTAAAGCTGTCAGTGTGATTTTACAGTATAGCCGGGGATGAATTAGCGGCTATTATACTATGTAGAAGTGTATGACCTATATATATATATATATATATATATAATATATATATATATATATATATATATATATATATTTGCTTTTTGTGTACATTTTTTTTGACAATGTGATTTTTACATGAATTTTTACATAGAGAGAACTGCTCTATGTAAAACGTCATGTTAAAATCGCATTGCATACAGATGGAAAACGGATGGAAAACGGATGGTGTGATTAAAAATCGCATACAAATCGCATGACAATCGCATGACAATTGCATATATTCGGACCGTTTTTTCCATCCAGAAAACGGACCTTTTTTTTCCCCACAAATGGAAAGGAGCCCTATAGCTGAGTTTCCAATATATAATCATATATATAATGCAATTGAATGCCTCAATCATTTACCGGTGTGTGAGGTCCGCTCGATTGCTCAAAACAGAGATCAAGGTGCAGGCGTCCATGATGTCGCCATATCGCGAGATAGAAACCGAAAGTACCGTGGGGCACGCATGCGCAGTATTTCAGACCGGTCTGAACCAGCAACAATAATTGCCGGGTGTAGCATGACTCTCTCGTGCGCGGTAAGTATACTGCTCATAGGGAGCAAGAGACAGAGCGCAGGCGTAGAGAAAGAATGTATCTGAATGGAAACACAATTTAACTCTTATTAGACTCTGAGGGTACGTTTCCATGGTCAGGAAACACTCAGTATTAGCTGCGGATTTGAACGCTGAGTCCTACCGCAGCATTTAATACGCAGCGGCCAGATGTTCCAGCATAGTGGAGGGGATTTTATGAAATCTTGTCTCCACTATGCGTCCAATTACGTGGGTGACATACCCGCTAAACCGGACATGCGGCGTGTCTTTTTAGATCGCAGCATGTCTATTTACCTTGCGGCGAAGCTCCGTCGCCGCAAGGTACATAACACAGTCCTATGTATGGGTGCGGTGATTCCGGATGTGTTCAATAATAATAATAATCTTTATTTTTTATATAGCACTAACATATTCCGCAGCGCTTTACAGTTTTCACACATTATCGTCACTGTCCCCAATGGGGCTCACAATCTAGATTCCCTATCAGTATGTTTTTGGAGTGTGGGAGGAAACCGGAGTACCCGGAGGAAACCCACTCAAACACGGGGAGAACATACAAACTTCTTGCAGATGTTGTCCTTGGTGGGATTCGAACCCAGGACTCCAGCGCTGCAAGGCTGCAGTGCTATCCACTGAGCCACCGTGCAATGAACACATCCGGAATCACGGCACGTTCAGAAGGGGGTGGGGCTTTGGGCGGAGCGGGGTTTCCGCTCCGTCCAAAGCGCATTGATTCCGGACCATGGAACCATACCCTGAGACACATACAACAAATAACATTGCAAACATGGTACAAAAGATAATAGGTAATCGGTGAGGATGAACACCATTCAGATTGATGATCCAAAAAAAACAAAAAATAATAACTAAAAAAAAATCTATAATAAAAAATAAATAAAAAATAGAGAAAAAATGAAAAAATAAAATAAAAATGGAAAAAATAAAAAATGAAAAAACGATAACAAATAAATAAAGAATAATGAGCATGAGGGGCATTCCATGTTAAGTGGGAAACAATTGTATAGAATTATACAAAAAATGATGGAAAAAATTGACATTTATAGTGTCATAAGGTAAACCAAGTCATAATCGCCAAATAGAAAGCCTTTAGTTTTCCACCATAAGGCTGGAGTCACACACAACGTATAAAAAAAAAAAAAAAATCAGTCTGTATTTTACGGACGAGAATTGCACAAAACTTCCCTGAACAGTGGTCCATATGTCATCCGTGTGCAATGCGGAGGATGCGATTTCCTCGCATCAAAATATCCGTGTATCATCCGTATGGCATTCGTAAGGCGAGATTTTCTCGCCTGCTTGCAAAACCGACATATAATGGATAAAAATGACAAATCACAAAATAAAGAATACATATACACATATAGAATACATATATATATACTCATGTCATTGTGACATTATATATATATACCAAAAGTTTGGACACACCTTCTAATTTAAAGATTTTTCTGTATTTTGATGACTATGATAATTGTACATTCACACTGAAGGCATCAAAACTATGAATTAACATATGTGGAATTATATACTTAACAAAAAGAGTGAAACAACTGAAATTATGTCTTATATTCTAGGTTCTTCAAAGTAACCACCTTTTGCTTTGATGAATGTACAATTTTCATAGCCATGAAAAATCTTTAAATGAGAAGGTGTGTCCAAACTTTTGGTCTGTATTGTATACAGTACAGACCAAAAGTTTGGACACACCTTCTCATTTTAAGATTTTCTGTATTTTCATGATTTTGAAAATTGTAAATTCACACTGAAGGCATCAAAACTATGAATTAACACATGTGGAATTATATACTTAACAAAAAAGTGTGTAACAACTGAAATTATGTCTTATATTCTAGGTTCTTCAAAGTAGCCACCTTTTGCTTTGATGACTGCTTTGCACACTCTTGGCATTCTCTTGATGAGCTTCAAGAGGTAGTCACCGGGAATGGTTTTCACTTCACAGGTGTGCCCTGTCAGGTTTTAAAGGGAGTCTGTCACCCCATTTTTGGACTATGAGATGCGACCACCATCATCAGGGGCTTATCTACAGCATTCTGTAATGCTGTAGATAAGCCCCCGATGTCACCTGAAAGAGAAGAAAAACGAGTTATATTATACTCACCCAGGGGCGGTCCGCCGTCCGGTCCGGTCCGATGGACGTCGCGGTCCGGTTCGGCACCTCCCATCTTCTAGCGAAGCTGGCCTCTTCTTTGCGTCCCATCGCGGTTCCTGCGCAGGCGCACTGATCTGCCCTGGTGAGGGCAGAGCTGAGTACTGCAGTGCGCAGGCGCCGGACCTCTCTGACCTTTCCCGGCGCCTGAGCCGCGACGGGACGCAAAGAAGAGGCCTGCTTCGCTAGAAGATGGGAGGTGCCGAACCGGACCGCAACGCGCATCGGACCGGACCGGACGGCGGACTGCCCTGGGTGATTATAATAATACTTGTTTTTCTTCTCTTTCAGGTGACATCGGGGGCTTATCTACAGCATTACAGAATGGCGGTGGTCGCATCCGCATCTCTCAGTCCAAAAATGGGGTGACAGATTTCCTTTTATAAGTGGGATTTCTGGCCTTATAAATGGGGTTGGGACCATCAGTTGTGTTGTGCAGAAGTCTGGTGGATATACAGCTGATAGTCCTACTGGATAGATTGTTAGAATTTGTGTTATGGCAAGAAAAAAGCAGCTAAGTAAAGAAAAACAAGTGGCCATCATTACTTTAAGAAATGAGGGTCAGTCAGTCCAAAAAATTGGGAAAACTTTGAAAGTGTCCCCAAGTGCAGTTGCAAAAACTATCAAGCGCTACAAAGAAACTGGATGTGTGTGTTCCCCTTTGGAGGAAGCTATAAAGCGAAACGCGCGTCGGGGTGTCCAACCGCTTCTCAGGTATATTTTGAACCTAAATTAGCACTGTGAACCTCCTTTTGGAGATTTATCTATTTATGTAGCTTTACACTCTGTAGCACCATTATAACTTAGTGCAATATACTGTGTTTTGGAGACTCATTTATGTAGATTGACATCTTGTATTTATTTTTGTTGCACCAGCATTTTTTAGTAATACATTTGCTAATCTACCTGCATTGAGTATTTACTTTTTCTGAGTTCTCCATTCATTCATCTCATTTTGAGAAAATACTATATTTGCATTTATTATAGCTATCTGTGCAATACTCTTTTTCTAAGCAATTATCCTGATTTGAGTGCGGTTTTTTTTTTTTTTTTTTTTGTATTGTTGTCTCCACTTTTTAAAATTCTACTGTCTTTTTGCATTATTGCTATAATATGTATTTTCTACAATAAAGTTCCAATTTTTTATGGCATGATATGCTTCCCGTTTCTCTTTCGGTTTTGTATTTAAATTGGAAGTGCCTACCTAGCGATTTTTGTATATCTGCATTTAATTTAATGTAGTTTGATATATAGTTTTCATTAACAATTATATGAGTGTACGTGTGCAAAATTTCATACATGTAGGTGTTAATTTAATGTGTAAATTCGTTGAAAAAAAATGGGTGGGCTCTGCAGTATTTTTTTCCGCCAGAGAGGGAAAGCCATTGACTAAAGACAGATAATAATAGCCTAGGGATGGACCATTGTTGTTTTTGTGCCCCCCTGGCTACTAACATCTGCCCCCAGCCACCCCAGAAAAGGCACATCTATTAATAGATGTGCCTTTTCTGGCACTTAGCCCGTCTATTCCCATTACCTTTAGCGGTGCTAATGGGTTAATGCCACATTGATATTGAAAGGTGACATTAAACCGGGTTAATAATGGAGAGTTGTCAATTAGACAACTATCCATTATTAATCCTATAGTAGGAAATGGTTAAAAAAAATACACACACATTAATTTGAAATTATTTTAAAGAAATAAATACGCATAGTTTTTGACCATATTTTATTGTACTGGTAATCTGTTGTGAACGTGTTGGAGATGACATCAGAATGTGGCTACCTCTGGTGGTTGCTGAGGGTATTGAACCTATGTTGAACAGCAAAAGTCCACCACATGCAATTGATGAATGGTTATCAGGTGGGACGGACTGGCCTGATATAAGTGAGCTGACCTCCCATGATCCTCGCCGGTGATCAATTGTTCTTCCTGGTCTAGGTTGGAAATCAGCTTGCTTTTCTGCTGTCTCCTGCTATAATTCAGATAAGTTACTTTCTGTTTTTTTTCTGAGCCGCCCACCAGGGCTGTGGGGTACTCAAACCCGAGCCCGTTGATCTCTAAGGGGGATGTCACGGTGGCCGGCTCGGTCCGTGGCCCTGGGCGCTCACCCTCAAAAAGGGGATATTTACAGGGGATAATGTCAGTGAATCGTGACGCCACTGTGGTGTTGGTGAGGATCACCAGTTGCTGCAGCAGTCCACTGAGGCCGGTGTTGTGGCAGCTTAGGTGGTATCGCTCCCCACTGGTGGAGCGGGCCTTCAGGGCAGCATAAGTGTAGGGATGCAGGACAGAGGTAACCCAGCCGGGTAAGAACAAGAATGGGAGAACACACAAGTCACTTCTGTACCTTTACTGGAGTTAGTGCAGGAACATCCCGGAGCACTGTAGGGTGAAGGGTGCACGTCCGGATTCTCCCCAGTGGCAGGTGTAGGGCCTCCTGTTTCTTGCCTCTCTGTAGTAAGTTTCTGACCTGCCTGTAGCTAGGCCTAACTTTGTCTCTGTCCTGCACCGGCTGACTTTGTGGTAGGGCCTTCTCCTGGAGTACACACTCCCTGCTTTATAGGGTCTCCGTGTCCCCTGGCTTTGTACATATCAGCTCTTTGGTGCTCCTGGGAAATGTAGCCCTCAGGAATTCCGGTTGTCTCCTACTGGGTCGTAGATATCCCTGTAAGCTTGGACCCGGTGTCTGGTATGTGCTTTCTGGGGTGAGCTGGTGCGGCTCCTCTGCCCCCTTGCTATTCTCTCCTCTAGCCTTCGGTGTTATGAATGTGCTAAAAATGGTTTCTGAGCAGAGGCTCCCTCTGGTGGTTACTGATAGTACTGAACCTTTCAGCGAGGAATGGCAACAAGGTTTTTTTTCCTCACTGAAAAGGTTCAGTACTGTCAGTAACCACCAGAGGGAGCCTCTGCTCAGAAACCATTTTTAGCACATTCATAACACTTCGGCTACTCGGGCCCTCACTAGGCTATACACACTGGCAGTTAGTGGGTTGCCTCTTCTGCCGCTCTCTAGAGCGTCGGCACGCTCCTAGCTCGCTGACTTGAGCTGAGTGAGTATCACTCTGCAGACTGACCTGTTTCAGCGTCTCAGAGTGTTCTATGCTAGAGCGAACTGCACTGTTCCTAGAGTGTCCTCTCTGGAGTGTGCTGTTCAGAGTTTGTCCTCTGCTAGACTGAATTGACTTCCTGCCTTCTCCTCCTTTTTATCTACCCATACAGGCTCCCTCTGGTGGTCTGAGGAAGGGAGAAGGTGTTGTGAATACTCTGAGGGCCTCTTGTGGATGAATCCTTTAGTGCACCCTTCTAGGATTTGTGGCACCAAGCACAGCTGGGCTCCACATTCCCCCTAGTAAAGCTCAGCACTCCGGGCTGAAGTACATTTTTGTTCCAAACATAACAATAAACAATAAACAATCTTCCCTTTATGGGAGGTGAGGACACTTGAACGTTGCATAAAAGGTAAATAACTATATACATATATATATTGCAAAAACAGTAAGGAATGAGCAACCGGAAAGTCCAGTCTCTTTCGGAAAGGTCACTCAAAAGGGAATCAAATGAGCAAGTGTCCATATCATTTGGATTGTCATTAGGGGGAAAATATAAATTAGTAAACAGGTAGTCAATGAACACATGGAAATAACAAGATAATACAGTAATATACAATACCCAGGGGTAACTATCTACATCTGTCAGAGGTTTGACTATTCTCTGTACCTAGCAGGGGTTTGACCTCTTGTGCTACGTATTGATCTGCGTGGTGCGATGGTCTGTGAGGTATCAGTTACCCTGTCTGCTCTACGTGCGAGTGAGTTGTACAGTCATGGCCAAAGTTTTGAGAATGACAAAAATATTAATTTTTACAAAGTCTACTGCTTCACTTTTTCTAATGGCAATTTGCATATACTCTAGAATGTTATAAAGAGTGATCAGCTTAACAGCAATTACTTTCACAGTCAATATTTGACTAGAAATGAACTTTATCCCCCAAAACACTTTCAACATCATTGCAGCCCTGCCTTAAAAGGACCAGCTAACCCTTTTCAGTGATTGCTCCATTAACACAGGTGTGGGTGTTGATGAGGACATGGCTGGAGATCAATCTGTCATGATTAAGTAAGAATGACACCACTGGACACTTTAAAAGGAGGCTGGTGCTTGGCATCATTGTTTCTCTTCTGTTAACCATGGTTATCTCTAAAGAAACA
>JARQOD010000005.1:435799571-435940515 GCA_033576555.1 Oophaga sylvatica | reverse complement strand
AAAAACCACCACGTTTGCATGCTTTTTTATGCATTTTGCATGCGTTTGCGTTTGATGGAAAATTTTACAGGAGAAAAATCTAGATAAACAGACACTGCCAATGGGATAACAGTGGGTGTGTATTATGGGATATCTTTTATTTCAACCTGGATTTAAGTATAATGCTGTTTCTTGCCTATGCGTTTGCTTGTGAGCAACAAAGAAATAGAGAAAGACAGAGAAGAACACGGCATCGGCGTTATTGGAGACACCCCATTATAGAAGTCCGGAGAGCCATGGAGCCTACCACACACTATACAGCGATCTCAATGCCAACCCGGATAAATTTGCCGAGTATACCAGGATGTCTCAAGAAACCTTCCGGGATCTGCTTGGTTGTGTCCAAGGAGCCATCCGTAGACAGGACACCCAGCTCCGTAGAGCGATTCCTGCAGAGGAACGTCTCCTGGTCACATTAAGGAACGTAATAATTATAAACAAATTACTGTCATAATTATTCTTGTTCTGCCTTGGATTTTTTTTTTCTCCTTTATCTGTTTAGCTTCTTAATTTTTTTCTTTCTCTGTTTCGTAGATTCCTTGCAACGGGAGAGGCCCTATCATCGCTCCATTTTCAGTACCGGCTAGGAATTTCCACCCTGTCTGGAATTGTTGCGGACACCTGCTGGGCTTTGTGGAACGTTCTCCAGGATGAATTTATCCCCTACCCACTGCGGAAATGTGGAAAGAAATTGCCGACAAATTCTGGCGAGTGTGTAATTTCCACAACTGTGTGGGAGCAGTGGATAGAAAGCACATACGGATTACCAAACCGACCAGATCTGGATCGGAGTACTTTAACTACAAGAAATATTTTTCTGTAGTGCTCATGGCAATAGCAGATGCGGACTGTCGCTTTATCACATTGGAGCTTTTGGCCGTGGCTATGACTTCCAGACTTTTAAGAACTCTGATATGGGGCGACGTCTGTATGGAAAAAAAAATTAATTTACCCCTGCCACGACCTCTCCCCAACACTCAAGGCCCACATATGCCATTTGTTATGGTTGGGAATGAGGCCTTTCAGATGTGTGAAAACTTACTGAAGCTATATTCCAGTCGGGACTTGAACCACACTAAAAGAATTTTTAACTACAGACTGACCAGGGCCAGAAGAACTGTTGAGTGTACCTTCGGGATTCTTGTCTCAAAATGGCGCATTCTTGGGACAGCCATTAATCTAAAAATGGAGACAGTCGATGAGGTGGTCAAAGCCTGTGTGGTTCTCCACAATTACATAATGGTTAAGGAGCGACACAACATTGAACTGGATGAACTAGTTGCAAACCCATTGCCAGATTACCAACATGACTCTCTGCGGTCAACAGTTGAAGTTGCCCATGTGAGGGACCAATTCGCTGCCTATTTTGTTTCTGACATTGGACGTGTTACATGGCAAGATGATATTGTGTAAATGTTCTGTTCGGTTTGGGTCTGTACCAGTCATGTTTAAAATGTTCCTAATGTTTGTTGTTAATAAACAACATGTTTTGATACCTATACCAAGTCTCTTATGTCTTTCCTTTGAAAACCACTTATTATGTCAGTGGTATGGTAGTTGACCTCATTCCATCCTGCGTCTCTGACTGAAGAGACGATGGAGGTATAATACAAAGCAGATCTATACTCACCAGGTCATGTGTCAGAAATACTCATTTCATGATGCACAAAACCCAGCATCATGAATTCTCTATTTCTGACACCTGTCCTGGTGAGTATAGATATGCCTTGTATTACCTCCATTGTCTCTTCAGTCTGCGTCACATAGACTAAGCAGACTGAGATTCTGGAGAAAATACAAGTAATATTAGTTTTTGACAACTCAGAGCTCCATACCAAACACAAGAAGCAAAGCTGCAGTGTTTTACTTGTCTCACTCCTGGAGCTATGAGGCGTCAAAAACACAAAGTGTACGGCGCTGTGTGTGTATTCGGTGCACGGTGTGTGTTGCCGGCGGCAAAATACACAAAGAACCAAACAGTATTGGGGGCAAAAAAAATTACATTTATTTACACAAATAAAAAATTTAATGCGGCGGCTTGAGGTAGAGTGACGGAACTTGGGGGATATTAAGCTGGGACAACAGACTGGATAAAGATGACACAGGGGTTGCAGGGGAAAGAGCGCTGAAACTAGTGGGGTCAGGGAGGTCAGGGATGGGATTGGAGGCATGGGACAGGAGAGACACACTGGAAGGGTGAGACAAACCTGACATCACAGACACATTGGGAGGTGAGGGGGAAGGGAGTGCGATAGTCCACGGCTTTTTCTTCAGTTGGGATCTGCGCTGGTGTCTGGGGAGCCTCGGGTGGCGTCTCCCTGCGGCCCGATGATGGTGGCCAGCCTGTCAAGGTCCGGGTGCTGCTGCTGCATGCTGGTGGAGGTCATGCCATGGTCCGGGTGCTGCTGTTGCTGGGACCTGGTGATGGTGGCCGACCTGTGAAGGTCCAGGTGCTGCTGCTGCATGCTGGTGGTGGTGGAGGTCTTACCATGGTCTGAGTGCTGCTACTGGAACCTGGTTATGGTGGCCGGCCTGTCAAGGTCCAGGTGCTGCTGCTGCATGCTGGTGGTGGAGGAGGATGTCCAAGCAGGAGCAGAACTTGGCATGGTGGTGGCGGTGGTATCTGGCTGTAGTGGTGTCTGGCAGGGCTTGGAATGGTGGTGGCCGTGCAGTGGTATGCAGCAGAGCTCGGAATTGAGGTCAAGTGTGTCAGTGTTGGCACAGGTGGAAATGCCACCACTGACTGCTGTAAATACCGACTCTGCTGCATAGCCTGCACGTAAGCAGCATTACAGGCCTGCATGACATTCAGCTGGAGATCAGGAGTAAGGTGTTCCGACATGCCCCATTCTATCTGCTTTAAAAAAATGATGAGCTGGCCTCTGGAGGTCGGCTTTCAGATGGTCAAGGCTTTGCTTGACATCCTGGATAAGAGTCTGCATATGGTTGAAACCACTATCCAGTCTGTCTCCCATCGCCTTGAGGCCATCATGAAAGCTCGAGCTCAAGTGAATAAACTCGGGCATGAGTGTCCTGTCCGAGGCCTTCTGCCACTGGCAGGAATAGCCCGAAAAACCAGTGGCAGAGGCCTGGGACAGGGGAACACCTGATGGACCAGCTTCTTGGTCTCCAGTCTGTGTTGCAGGCCCACTTGCTGCTGCGCTGTTGGATGGCTGGGACGGGTCCGTGGCTGTTCGATGAAGGACTGCTCCAGAACCAGGCTCAAGGGTGCTGCTCCAGGTGCTGTGAAACGAAAAGAAAAACATTAGTACCAAACATTTACAATAGTAAATCGCCAACTCCTGTGGAATAGAAAAATACAGATTAGGCAATACAACACAATCCAATACACCCCAAAAATACTTACGTTCTCTGGGCAAGCACCGGTCTCAAAAATGCCAGCATGCAGTGATGTTTATATTTTCTGATCCTTGCTCCAGAACCAATGGGAACCCGGCTCTCCTGTCGAAGATCCTTGTTGAAGCGATCCTTCATCGACCGCCAACATGTTCTGACTTTGAGCACTGTTTAAAAAAATAAAAAATGGTTACACAATGCACTTTTGGCCAGGATCACACAACTGTGTGTGATGAGAGAAAATCTCAGGAGTGTGATCCCGGCCAAGGTCACTGCTGCATCACACCGTATTGCAATGCTTATGAAGTGCTTTGCAGACCCGAGCCCGGGGGTGGTCCCATCCATCTTTCATCGCTTGGGCCACCTCATTCCATAGTCGCCGGATAGTCACATTGTCCGAGTGCTGCGGAACCCGGATGTCCCACAACGGGACTCGCTCATGGACCAGGGATTTGAGGATGTCTTGTCAATGAGGTCTTCATCCCGTTCTGGAACCTAGAAAAGAAAGAAAGACATTACTGTTTTAGAGATAAAAAAATGGAAAAGAAAGAAAACAGAGACAGAAAACAGGCAAGAATAATAAGTCAAGAAAAAAAAGACCAAAAAGGTAAAGAACTAAATAAAGTGAAGAAATAAACAGGCAAGAATAGTACAGTCAGGATACAATAAACAGAGTACAATCAGTCAGGTATACTTACACGCCGCCTTGCCACACGAACTTGTCCATGCTGCTCCTGCTCAGCCTCGGCTGCAGTTGAAGAACTGTTCTGAAAAAGAAAAAAAAAACATTTTGCCACATGTGTAGATGTGACAGAGAATACTTACCAATCTGAAGAGGTGAGTACTCACTTCACTTTCCTGTCCACCATGTTCATGGCCAGGACACTCCTGTGAAGAAGAAGACATTCTGATGAATGGTGCAAAAGAAAAAAAAAAATTAGAACTACATATAAAGAGAGAAAAAATAAAAGGCAGACATTGGCTTTTATACTCACATTGTCCAAAATGGAGAGGCTACATTTTCGCTTCTTGTTCACAGTCTGCAAAGTTGTGGACTGCAAATGCCCACTCCCTGCTTTTATCTGTTTGTGTGTGGGGGTGGCTAATTAGTGTCTAGACAGGTTTACTCTGGAAAAACACGTGCGTCGTCAAACGCAAACAAACGCATGTGCTTGCGAACGCATGCGTTATCATAGACTGAAATGCATTGTTTCGACGCATTCCTTCCGCAAATCAACCGCATACGTTTTTAGGCGGAAAATTGACACCTCCAAAATTGCAACATGTTGCCTTTACCGTGCCCAGCTGCTGACGACGAAACGACGCATACGTCGTCAAACGCGGCTAAAAGCATCCAATCGCATGTACTTGCGGCACAAATGTTAAAGATAGGAAAACACAACGCATGCAGAAGTTTGCGGCATAAACGCTGCGGACTCAACCGCAAATGTGAAACCAGCCTAAGCCGGTCAGGCAGTCACAATTAGGGTTTTGGCTGTCTACCCTTTTTCCATACCTTTATTCTCCATCATGTGTTTGGCTGCTGTTTACATTGACGGTTTTCAATGCTTCTGCCTTGTAGGGAGTATGGGTCATTTATTTTTGCAATATAATTAATTTACAGGTTCTCATAACCTTTGGGTAGTTGATTCTACATCTTAACAGCCATGTCTTGGCATTTCAGCATGTGGTTCCCTTTATGTTTGGTTATATCATGACTGTTATTTGACCTCATGATTTTGTCTTCATATTGTAGAGATTGGACTCGCTCAGGTGCGATCAGCTGTTCTTGCTGTTCTTCTCGCTCCGGAAGGCAAAATAAAACAGAGCCTTTTCTGGCACAACATGAAAACAAAGCAGAAAAACAATAGTCCACATGGTCTTGCAGGTCCTCCTGCTATGGTCAGTCTCTTTAGCTACACATTCATTGGAGGTCTCCATACCTCCAGCCACAGACCATGTGGTCATCAGTAGTCTCCTTTTTATAGCTGACACCCACAGCTAACACATATCACATGAATGGTCATGTGGTAGTGACATCACCACAGGTCCTTAAAACACATACTGTACATAGGTATGGTGATGCCCCTACCCAGGGCTGAGGTATATGGGCAGCCCGACCCTCCCGTCTCTCAGTGCTGCCCGTAACCCGGACTCAAGTGTAGCAACTGACCCCTTAGTGCTAACGTGCACTAAAGAAATATTCCGGGTTACATCACAGAGACAAACCATCTCTGTGACACATACCTCCCATCTACTATACAACCCTTAGCCATGCTACATACCTCCCCCCTCTGCCTAAAGCCGTGCGGCTTGGCACTTTCTCCCTATGTTTTACCTGGAAACTAAAGTCCTGCAGGGCTAAGAACCAGCGGGTGACCCTAGCATTTCTACCCTTGGTTTCCCTCATCCATCGGAGTGGGGCATGGTCGGATATCAATCTAAACTTACGTCCCACCAGATAATACTGTAACGTGTCCACTGCCCACTTTATGGCCAAGCACTCCTTCTCTACGACAGAGTAATTCCTTTCACATGAAGATAGCTTCCTACTCAGGAAAAGGACAGGATGCTCTTCCCCATGTATCTCTTATGAAAGGACTGCTCCCAACCCGATATCTGAGGCATCTGTCTGAAGAACAAACTCTTTCTTAAAGTCTGGGGCCATCAGAACGGGTTGCTTACACAGAGCCCCTTTCATTTCTTGGAATACTGACTCTGCCTCTTCGGACCATTTAAACATTACGGATTTGGTCCCTTTAAGAAGATCGGTCAGAGGGGCAGCCACCATGGCGAAGTTTGGGATGAACCTCCTGTAATATCCCACGATCCCCAGGAAGGGTTTAATTTGCTTTTTGGACAACGGTCTTGGCCATGTTTGAATTGCCTTGATTTTATTGACTTGGGGTTTTCTTTTGCCACGACCCACTACATATCCCAGGTACTTGGCCTCTTCTTTACCCAAGGCACATTTCTTCGGGTTTATTGTAAACCCCGCCTTCCTTAGAGCATCAAACACTGCTTGGACCTTTTCCAGATGACTCTCCCAGTCCGGGGTAAAGATGACGATATTATCCAGGTATGCCGCGGCGTATAGCTTATGAGGTGCAAGGATTCTATCCATAGCCCTCTGGAAGGTCGCTCCCTGCAGGCCAAACGGCATCCGGACATACTGGAAGCATCCATCTGGTGTCGAAAACGCCGTCTTCTCCTTGGCTTCCTGGGCCATGGGGATCTGCCAATATCCCTTTGTCAAATCCAAGGTGGTTATGTACCTAGCGGACCCAAGTCTTTCGATGAGCTCATCAACGCGTGGCATGGGATATGCGTTGAACTTGGAGACCTCATTCAGCTTTTGATAGTCATTGCAGAACCTCCATTCACCATCAGGTTTTGGGACCAGGACAATAGGGCTCGCCCAACTGCTCTTGGATTCCTCAATAACCCCAAGCTTCAACATACGCTCCACCTCCTTGGAGATTACTTCTCGATGGGCCTCAGGGATTCGATAGGGCTTCACATTCACCTGCACATGTGGCTCTGTCAGGACTTCATGCTCTACGACCTTCGTTCTCCCCCGCAACTCTGAAAACAGATCCCTGTTCTTCTGGTGCAATTCCCGGCACTGCTGTTTCTGGGCCTTTGATAGTGTCTCTGCTATCGTAACCCCTTCAACTTCACCTTCTGGGTTGCCCAGCAAGCACGGAGTTAACGCTGACTCTCTATCTTGCCATGGCTTGATGAGGGTGACATGGTAGACCTGGTTTGGTTTCCGTCTTCCTGGTTGGTGAATCCTATAGTTTACTTCTTCACCAAGCTTCTCCACCACCTCATATGGCCCTTGCCATTTGGCTAAGAACTTGCTCTCCACCGTCAGAGCTAGCACGAGAACTCGGTCTCCGGATTGAACTGTCTCACTCTGGCTGACCGGTTGTAGACCCTGGCCTGAGCTTCTTGTGCCTGGCGGAGGTGTTCCTTCACGATTGGCATCACCTTTGCAATCCTCTGCTGATTCAGTGCCACATGCTCAATGATGCTTCTGTGGGGCGTAACTTCAGCTTACCAGGTTTCCTTGGATATATCCAGGAGACCTCGCGGATGTCGGCAATACAGAAGCTCGAATGGCGAGAACCCCGTGAAGGCCTGTGGAACTTCACGGATGGAAAACATCAGATATGGTAAGAGACAGTCCCAGTCTCTACCGTCTTTCTCTATGGCTTTTTTTAGCATGCTCTTTAGTGTCTTGTTGAATCTCTCAACAAGGCCATCTGACTGAGGATGGTACACCGAAGTCCTCAACTGGGAAATTTGCAGGACCCTGCACAACTCCCTCATCACTTTGCTCATAAAAGGTGTCCCCTGGTCGGTCAGGATCTCCTTCGGCAAACCTGTCCGGGAAAACACATGGACCAACTCACAGGCTATACTCTTCACAGAAGAATTTCTCAGGGGAATGGCCTCAGAAAAGCGTGTGGCATAGTTGTGATGATACTGCAAGCTTCATTTCTTGTGCTGTTTCCAGAACTTTCCCCATAGTACTACAACCCCCACCGTTTGCAAGCACAGGGCAAAGTTACCCCTCCCTCCTTTTCTTTGCAGCTCACGCTTCCCTTCCCCCTCCCAACCTGCAGTCAAGCTCAGTGTAACCTGAGCTACCAGTGCTGGAAGTTTTCCCGCTTCACCGCAGGGGTACCCATTGTCAGCAACATGTGCTGTCCCTACCATAGCAGCCATTTTGGAGACTTAATTCTGTTTTGGTTATAACACGGTGGGGATTTGCGTCAGAAACACGAAAGTTACTGTGTTGAAGCCTGTGTCCATGGGCATCGTTCCCGTGGTACTGGTGAACCCGTAACTCCAACAGAACCCGAGAAATGGAATTCTCGGATGCCCTATGAACTAGTTCATCCAAGTTTGGGCTCATTGGAACCGTCATTTTAAAGTAAGATCATTGATAGGTCTGCCGTTATTCTGCTAGGTTCACAGGACGAGGGATGGACCTTATGATATTTCAGAGCTCAAATCATACACTTCTGTCCCGGGGAGGTGGCCAGAAAAACCATCCCCTTTTCGTGAGGTCAGCAGCCCCAGGTATAAGTCTGGCAGTGAGCCCCCCTTGTCAGTCCCTGCTGTGATGTCCTGACTAAGAGATCTGCAAATGAACTATGACGTGTGGCTCCTTCCCCAGCCTGGCTTGCCTATGCCTATGTAACTATCATGTGAGTTATTTTCATTTTTAATCCCGTTTATTTTCTGTAACCATATTGTACATAACTATATTGCCTCAGCTTGTTACATCTTTTTATATTGTATAAGCACTGCCTGTCTTTTTAAGGAATAAACCTATAAATTTATTAGTTTGTTTCTCCTGCTCTATAAACGAATTTGCACGCGCCTGAAGTACTACGCTACTGTTTTGGGGTTGCTACGGACCCTCTTGATAAATTGTTCCAAGTAAACCGTGGCTGGTGGCAGCTATAAAGAAGGGGTGTAAAGTGTTGACCTATGGGGTGGCGTTGGCGGTGACGGAGCGGGTTTTATAAGTGTATTACCCGGCTGCGGCTCGGAGTAATTATAATTCCCTCACTGCAGCGTGCCCAATAGCCAGCACACATCCAAGTGACCCGTCTGGCGACTAATTATCCTAGGTGCAGTTCCCTGACTGACCTGAGGGTAAGGAGGGCGCCAGAGAGCTGCAAGTTCCTAAGTGGAAGTGGGATAATTATAAATCCCTGCAGTTTACTGGGTCGGACGGCAGCAGCCGTCGTGTGTGTGCACCGTTTCATCACATATTGGTGGCAGCGGTGGGATTATAGAGCATTAGTGATCTGGTCTGAGCAATCATTCCTCTCACTAAAAACCTTGCACGGTTCTTCAGGGACCCTGCATCTAAAGTTTTGGAGAACAGACTCAGTGTTTATTAGTCCTGAGACAATTGTGTGTACTTGCGGTTACCCCTCCCTTCTCTTTGTTTTTCTATCCTATCTTTTATTTGGCAACCATGGCTACGAGGGGATTCGACTGGTATAATCGGAGTAGCAGGGAAACTCTTCTAGCCATATGCGAGTGGAGGCAGATTGTCCCCATGGACCAAACCAAGGCTGCAGTGATCCAGGCCTTGATGGCACGGGACCACGCTCAGAGCGAGGAGGCGCAGGAGCCGGCCCAAGCCAAGGTGGTGCCGCAGGAGCAGAGGCCCAACCCCTGACTGCTTACACCCAGGGCGGGATGGACCCTTACCTGCAGGCGGCCCTGGAGAGACTCTCCACTGACGACCATGAAGAACGCCTGAAGCTGATCCAGAAAGCTCAAGAGAGAGCCGACCAGCGGAGGCCAAACAGCGAGAGGCTGAGATAGCCGAGCGCCAAGCCCAGCGAGAGGCCGAGAGAGCCCAGCGAGAGGCTGAGAGAGCCGAGCGGGAAGCTCAGAGAGCCCATGAACTGGAGCTGCTCAGACAAGGGGCAATGCCCTCCACAGCCCAGAGCAGTGTGCCCAGCAGCGCTCAGAGTCCCAAGCCCCGGCCGGAGCACTTTCCCGTGATGGAAAAGGACGGAGACTTGGACACTTTTCTGCGGGCCTTTGAGAAAGTCTGCAGACAGTACCGGCTGCCTGACAACCAATGGGCCAGGTACTTGACTCCCGGGCTAAAGGGCAAAGCTCTGGAGGCGTTTGCTTCACTCACGCCGGATCAAGATAACAACTATCAGGCCATCAAGCAGGCCCTGATCGCCAAGTACCAGCTAACCCCTGAGGTATACCGAAAGAAGTTCCGGAACCTCCAACGTGGCCCACACGACAGTTATAGCGATGTGGTGCAAGGACTCAGGCACCACTTTGACCAGTGGATCCATGGACTGTCAGTTGACACCTTTGAGAACCTGAGGGACCTGATGATCAAAGACCAGTTCCTGCATCTGTGCCCAGCTGAGGTCCGACAGTTCATCCTGGACCGAGAACCGGAGGACGCGGTCAGAACAGTACGGATCGCCGACAGCTATGAGGCCAACCGGAAAACCGAGGTGCGGAAGCCCGTCACCGCCCGCTGGGGAGGGGGTAAGCCTGCAACCAGCCCCAGTGCCCCTGCCAGCCGTCCCTCTGGAGGCACTATCCCCTTTGCCAGCGCCAGGCCTACATCAGACCCCCGCCAGTGTTTCTCCTGTAAACGGACAGGACACATCAGCGCCACTTGTCCGGAGAGGCAGAAGAACCCCCCAGCCAAGGCCTCCGGGCCCAACGCCTCTGTTCTTTTGGTGGGTGGTGTGGTGGGGAGGGTTGATGACAACGTGCAGCCCGTCCGCGTGGGTGCCCGTCTTGCTACAGGCCTCAAGGACACCGGGGCTGAACGAACCCTCATCCGACCCGAACTGGCGGCCCCTGAAGAGTTGATTCCGGGGAAAACCTTAACTGTCACCGGGATTGGGGGCATCCACTACCCCTTGCCGATAGCCCGAGTTTTCATTGACTGGGGTGCCGGGAGCGGGGTGAAGGAAGTGGGGGTGTCCGAAAACCTGCCCACTGATGTTTTATTGGGGACTGATCTGGGGAGGATGGTCGCGTACTATGTCCCTGACACCCCTCCCCAATCTGATAATAAGGTTAACGTTAACCATGATGTTGATGATGATGGGAAACTGAATGTGTTACCTGCCAATGCTTTGCGAAGTGATTATGCAACCGATAACCTTTCTTTCCCTAGGAATGATGTTGATAGTGATGTATCTGTGCCATCTGAATCTGTTAACCCTTTCTCTGAAGTGGTAGATGTGTCCACAGGTACAGGAGCGTTCAGTCCCGTCGCTCTGCGGAGTGAGACGTTTGAGGAACCCCTAGCAGGAGCAAGCGACAGTGCTCAAGGAAATGGGGAGGTACATGGGAACCGGGAGGAAGGTGACGCCATGACCCTGACCAGTGCCACCGAGGAAGGTAACTGGCCCATAAGTAGCACTGCTCCTGAAGGGTTGGGGGTGGATGGGGAGGTAGAGCCCATAGCAGCGCAGGCTGATGGGTCTATAGAAATCCCCAGGGAGACTGCATATGTAGCTGCTGTCACCCGCAGTCAGAATGCACGGATCGCAGGTAGCGCCCTGCCATCTGGACCCTCCTCCGCTACAGGAGAGACTGAACCAGAGGTGGACCCAGAGCCGGTCCCAGAGGGTCCCAGTGAGGAAGGAACCCTGACGTCACTTCTGGCTGCCTCCAGCCAGGAGTTCCAGGCCGCTCTGCACTCAGATGCGAGCCTGGAGAACTTGAGGCACCTCGCCGAGACGCCCATCTCCGTGACTGATAAGGAGAGGGTGTTCTGGGAATGAGGAAGGTTGTACCGGGAGACAGTACCCGGAGATTCCCAAAAGGAGTGGTTGAGGGAAAAACAGCTGGTCGTCCCGCACCAGTTCCGAGGTGAGTTGTTGAGGATTGCCCATGAGATTCCACTCGCTGGACACTTGGGGATCAGCAAAACTAAGGCACGGCTGTCTCAACACTTCTATTGGCCCAAGATGGGGACAGATGTGACTAACTACTGCCGCTCCTGTATCACCTGTCAAAGAGTGGGGAAGGCGGGGCCTGCTCTTAAGGCTCCCCTGATCCCGTTGCCAGTGATAGAGGAGCCTTTCCAGAGGATCGCGGTGGACATTGTGGGCCCGCTGGCCGTTCCCAGCCGCTCTGGAAAGCAATACATCCTTACTGTGGTAGACTACGCTACCCGGTACCCGGAGGCAGTAGCTCTGTCCTCAACTAAGGCAGATAAGGTGGCGGATGCACTGGTGACCATCTTTTCATGGGTAGGATTTCCCAGGGAGATGCTTACCGATCGAGGGACCCAATTTATGTCTCGCCTAATGAAGGCTCTCTGCAGCAAAATGCAGGTGACGCGTATGGTATCGAGTGCGTATCACCCACAGACCAATGGTTTGTGTGAACGCTTTAACGGTACCCTCAAACAGATGCTCCGCATGCTGGTTGAGACCCAGGGACGCGATTGGGAGCGGTACCTCCCACACCTGCTGTTTGCCTACAGAGAAGTCCCGCAGGCCTCGACGGGGTTCTCCCCCTTCGAGCTCCTGTATGGCAGGCGAGTCCGGGGACCCCTTGGGTTGATAAGAGAATCCTGGGAAGATGAGCCAAACCCCATGGAAGTGTCCATCGTGGATTATGTCATGCGCTTCCGTGACAAGATGCAGACCTTGACGCAGTTGGTGCATGACAACATGACGCAGGTTCAGGCTGACCAGAAGCACTGGTACGACCAGAACGCCCGGGAGCGGACCTACCAGGTGGGTCAAAAGGTGTGGGTGCTGGTCCCCGTACCAAAGGATAAGCTTCAGGCAGCCTGGGAAGGCCCGTACGTCGTGCACCAACAGCTCAACCCAGTCACCTACGTGGTCACGCTTGACCACACTCAGGGTAGGGGCAAGGCCTTTCACATCAACATGATGAAGGCCCATCACGAACGTGAAGCCTGCGTCCTACCGGTCTGCAACCTGCCCGAGGATGGGGAGGAGGATCCCCTCCTAGACATGCTGGCCCAAGCTAATGCCAATGGGTCCATTGAGGACATGGAGGTAAATGCCTCGCTAACCGTCTCCCAGCGGTTGCAGTTGCTGACCACTCTGGAACCCTTTCGGGCCGAGTTCACGAACCGACCCGGAAGGACCGAGTTGGCAGTCCACGAGGTGGACACCGGGGATCATGCCCCATTACAGCGGACACCTTATCGGATCTCTGAGGAAGTGCAGCAGATTATGCGCCAGGAGATCCACGAGATGTTGCAGCTGGGGGTGATCCGGCAGTCCAAAAGTGCGTGGGCCTCACCTGTAGTTCTCGTGCCAAAAAAGGATCGGACCACCCGGTTCTGCGTGGACTACAGGGGGCTCAACGCCATCACTACCTCTGATGCGCACCCAATGCCATGCATCGAGGATCTGCTGGAGCGGTTCGCGAATGCCAAGTACATATCCATCATGGATATGCGGCGCAGGAGAAATCCGCCTTTATCACCCCTTTTGGACTGTACGAGTCCACGGTCATGCCTTTCGGCATGAAGAATGCCCCTGCCACTTTTCAGCGGATGGTCAACCACCTGCTTCAGGGACTGGAGGAGTACGCTGTGGCGTACCTGGACGAAATTGCCGTCTTCAGTTCCACCTGGGAGGAACACCTTCAGCATCTCCAGGAGGTGCTCAAGCGTATTCACCAGGCAGGTCTGACCATCAAGCCGGGAAAATGCCAGATGGGCATGAGGGAGGTCCACTACCTGGGGCACGGGTAGGCGGGGGTTCCATGAGTCCAGAGCCCGAGAAAGTGGACGCGATCGTGTCCTGGCCCACGCCCAGGACCAAAAAGCAGGTGAAGTCCTTCCTGGGCACTGCAGGGTACTATAGGCATTTCGTACCGAACTATAGCGCCATTGCAAAACCCTTGACGGACCTCACCAAGGGCGGTCTACCCCAAACAGTCAGCTGGACAGATGGCTGTGAGGCGGCATTCCGAGCTTTGAAAACAGCCCTGTGCAGCTCTCCAGTGTTGAAAGCCGTCGACAGCAGTCGGCCATTCCTGGTACAGACTGACGCCAGCGAATTTGGCCTCGGTGCTGTACTCAGCCAGGTTGATTCGGGGAACCAGGAGCACCCCGTGTTGTACCTGAGCCGGAAACTTCTGCCAAGGGAAGTGGCATACTCCACCATCGAGAAGGAGTGCCTGGCCATGGTCTGGGCACTGCAACGTTTGCAGCCCTACCTGTACGGGCGCACCTTCAAGGTGGTCACCGACCACAACCCTCTGAGCTGGCTGCACACAGTGTCCGGAACCAATGGTAGGTTGCTACGCTGGAGCCTTGCCCTGCAGCAGTATGATTTTGCCGTACAACACAAGAAAGGCAGTGATCATGGGAATGCTGATGCGTTGTCCCGACGTGGCGAACCCGCTGAGGTGCGCATGGCGGATTACCGAGAGGTCATGCCTCCGTAGCGCCCTCTAAGGGGGGGAGGTGTGATGATACTGCAAGCTTCATTTCTTGTGCTGTTTCCAGAACTTTCCCCATAGTACTACAACCCCCACCGTTTGCAAGCACAGGGCAAAGTTACCCCTCCCTCCTTTTCTCCGCAGCTCACGCTTCCCTTCCCCCTCCCAACCTGCAGTCAAGCTCAGTGTAACCTGAGCTACCAGTGCTGGAAGTTTTCCCGCTTCACCACAGGGGTCCCCATTGTGAGCAACATGTGCTGTCCCTACCATAGCAGCCATTTTGGAGACTTCATTCTGTTTTGGTTATAACACGGTGGGGATTTGCGTCAGAAACACGAAAGTTACTGCTTTGAAGCCTGTGTCCATGGGCATCGTTCCCGTGGTACTGGTGAACCCGTAACTCCAACAGAACCCGAGAAATGGAATTCTCGGATGCCCTATGAACTAGTTCATCCAAGTTTGGGCTCATTGGAACCGTCATTTTAATGTAAGATCATTGATAGGTCTGCCGTTATTCTGCTAGGTTCACAGGACGAGGGATGGACCTTATGATATTTCAGAGCTCAAATCATACACTTCTGTCCCGGGGAGGTGGCCAGAAAAAACCATCCCCTTTTCGTGAGGTCAGCAGCCCCAGGTATAAGTCTGGCAGTGAGCCCCCCTTGTCAGTCCCTGCTGTGATGTCCTGACTAAGAGATCTGCAAATGAACTATGACGTGTGGCTCCTTCCCCCAGCCTGGCTTGCCTATGCCTATGTAACTATCATGTGAGTTATTTTCATTTTTAATCCCATTTATTTTCTGTAACCATATTGTACATAACTATATTGCCTCAGCTTGTTACATCTTTTTATATTGTATAAGCACTGCCTGTCTTTTTAAGGAATAAACCTATAAATTTATTAGTTTGTTTCTCCTGCTCTATAATCGAATTTGCACGCGCCTGAAGTACTACGCTACTGTTTTGGGGTTGCTACGGACCCTCTTGATAAATTGTTCCAAGTAAACCGTGGCTGGTGGCAGCTATAAAGAAGGGGTGTAAAGTGTTGACCTATGGGGTGGCGTTGGCGGTGACGGAGCGGGTTTTATAAGTGTATTACCCGGCTGCGGCTCGGAGTAATTATAATTCCCTCACTGCAGCGTGCCCAATAGCCAGCACACATCCAAGTGACCCGTCTGGCGACTAATTATCCTAGGTGCAGTTCCCTGACTGACCTGAGGGTAAGGGGGGCGCCAGAGAGCTGCAAGTTCCTAAGTGGAAGTGGGATAATTATAAATCCCTGCAGTTTACTGGGTCGGACGGCAGCAGCCGTCGTGTGTGTGCACCGTTTCATCACAATAGTCCAGGATGACTAATATATACTGATGTCCCCGGGCTGATTTAACTAGGGGACCGACCAAGTCCATGGCAATTCTCTCGAATGACACTTCGATAATGGGCAAGGGGGCTCCGGAAATGAGAGGTAGGGGCAGTTAACTGACATGTTGGGCAGGACCTGCAATAGTTTACTATCTCCCGGTGACATCCAATAGAACCTCTGCACAACCCGTTCCTGCGTTTTTTCCACCCCTACGTGTCCCACCAAGATGTGTGAATGTGCCATGTCCAACTCCTCCCTTTATTTTCGTGACCCGGTACAACAGCTCCCCACTCATCATAAAATAGGGAAATCTCATGTCCGCTCCTGGCTCCTGTGCAACGCCATTAATGATAGTGACATTGTTGAAGGCTTCCCTCAGAGTTGGGTCCCTATGTTGGGCAGTCCCAAAATTCTCACCAGCCACCCCTAACTCCGGAATGTCAGATACAGGGGACACTTCCTCCTCATCCCCTGCCAGGACACAAAAGGGAAACCCATCTGCCTCTGGGTGTGGCGATACCTTATTAGGGTTTACTGGTTCCCTATTCTCGCTAGTGACCTCAGAATCCTTTCCCCACAGATCCCAGAACAAACAGAAATCTCGGCCTATAATTATAGGGTGCAACAAGTCCAGAACGACGCCGACTTCATGGGACTCAGTGCCATGCGCAGTTTCAATGTCCACTCTGGCCATAGGGTAGTCCTTTGCATCACCATGTATACATCGAACACCGACCTTTTTCCCCGGGAGTAGGTTGAGAGGAAAAGTGGCCCTAACCAGGGTCACTAATCTCCCAGAGTCTAGAAGCGTCGTTACTACTTGACCGTTCACCTTCATGGGACATGCTTGAGGCCCCTCGTTGGGGAGAGAGTTCACACTGCAGGCTGTTATGTTTAGGTAGCTGAGGAGAAATAGCAAAAACGGTAATACACCAGAGAGGCTGGAACCTATTGGATTGCAGTAACCTGAACTAAGGACACAACTAGAGGTAGCCGTGGAGCGTTCCTACGTTGATCCCAGACGCCTCGTCACAGCCTGAGAGATAACTTCACCTAAAGGCAGAAAGATGAAAGCTATCTGCCCCGGAGCAGATCCCCAAAGAAAATAGGAAGCCCCCAAACATGTAATGGCGGTTAGACAAGAAGAAAGCATGGACACAGACAGAGAATAGAATGAGCAAACGGTGGGGCCCAATCTGTCTAGACAGAAAAGTACAGGACAGAATTCTGACTGCAATCCAAAAAAAAAACTAAAAAATACCAACACTTCTGATTGCAAAAAAACTGAGATCACACGATCTCCTCCACCTAAATCAGATCTCTGGTGTAACAAAACCAAGCCGCAGCCACTGAAAAAACAGGAAAAAGCAAATGAACAAATAACAATGGCTACAGATAAACTGAGAGGAGCACAGGCCCCAGGAGGGGACACGACTGAACTCCAAAAGTACAGAAAAATATGCAAAAAGCAAGCACAAAAGGAAAAGCAAAAATATCTTATCTGAAAGCAGCAGACGCAGACAAGACTCCAGCAAACTTCCAAATGAACCAGGAACCACAATTGAGACAAGAACAATTGATCACCGGCGACCATCATGGGAGGGAACCTCCCTTATATCAGTCCAGTCAGTGATCCCAGATTGCCATTCCTCGCTGGAAGGTTCAGTACTGTCTGTAACCACCAGAGAGAGCCTCTGCTCAGAAACCATCTCTAGCACATTTACAACAGTACCCGCCCCTTGAGGAGGGGTCACCGAACCCTCACTTGTGCAACCAGGCTGATCAGGATGAGCTCGGTGATAGGCACGGATCATGCATGGATGTCCAAAGCAAACACCCAAGAATTGTCCTACTGACCATAACCTTTCCACTTAACCAAATACTGGAGTTTCCGTCTAGAAAAACGAGAATCCAATATTTTCTCAACCACATACTCCAGATTTCCCTCAACCAAAACAGAGTCAGGAGGCGCAGCCATAGGAACCACTGGCTCGACAAACCTCTTCAATAAGGACTTGTGGAAAACGTTATGGATCTTAAATGTCCCTGGAAGAAGCAAACGGAAGGAAACCGGATTAAGAATCTACATGATCTTATAAGGTCCAATGAACCTAGGCTTAAACTTTGGAGATGCAATCCTCATAGGGATATTTCTTGAGGACAACCAAACCAAGTCCCCCACTTTAAACCGAGGACCATCAGTCCTATGCCGGTTGGCAAACCGCTGGGCCTTCTCTTGAGAGAGAAACAACCTCTCCACTACCTGGTCCCAAATTTGCTGCATTCGCTCCACAACAGAGTCAACACCTGGACAGACAGAAGCCTCCGCCTGTCCCGAAGAAAATCGAGGGTGAAACCCAGAATTGCAGAAAAATGGAGACATCAAGGTGGCAGAGCTAGCCCTATTATTAAGAGCAAACTCAGCCAAAGGCAAAAAAGAGACCCAGTCATCTTGATCAGCAGACACAAAACATCTCAAATAAGTCTCCAAGGTCTGGTTTGTTTTCTAGGTTTGTCCATTGGTCTGAGGATGAAATGCAGAGGAGAAAGATAATTGAACACCAAGTTTAGAACAAAATGTCCTCCAAAATCTGGAAACAAACTGGACTCCTCTGTCAGACACAATGTTCTCTGGAATGCCATGTAACCGAACCATGTGCTGAAGGAACAAAGGCACCAACTCGGAGGAGGAAGGTAACTTAGGTAATGGCACAAGATGTATCATCTTGGAAAGCCTATCACAGATTACCCAGATAACAGTCATTCTCTGAGAAACAGGGAGGTCGGAAATAAAATCCATAGAGATATGGGTCCATGGCCTCTTGGGCACAGGTAATGGCATTAACAAACCACTAGAGCGAGAGCAAGGCTTGGAACGAGAGCAAGTCCCACAGGACTACACAAAGTCCCTGACGTCACGAGACAAAGTAGGCCACCAAAAGGACCGACTCACCAAGTCTCTGGTACCAAAAATCCCGGGATGACCAGCCAACGCGGAACAATGAATCTCAGACATCACACTCTTCTTCCACTGGTCTGGGACAAACAACTTCCCAACAGGGCAGCGCTCAGGTTTATCCTCCTGACACCCCTCCAGAGCAAGTCTCAAATTGGGCGAGATGGAGGAAAGTACCACACCCTCTTTCAAAATAACAGCAGTATCAGATAACTCAGGAGAATCCGCAAAGAAACTCCTCGAGAGGTCATCCGCCTTAACATTCTTAGTGCCAGGAAGAAAAGAAACCACAAAATTAAAACGTGTGAAAAACAAGGCCCACCTGGCCTGTCTAGGATTAAGTCGCTTGGCTGATTCGAGATAAACCAGGTTCTTATGGTCCGTGAGGACCACCACCTGATGTTTGGCTCCTTCCAGCCAATGTCTCCACTCTTCAAAGGCCCACTTCATGGCCAATAACTCCCGATTACCCACATCATAATTACGTTCAGTTGGAGAAAATTTTCGAGAGAAAAAGGCACAAGGGTTACTCTTAGAGGTCTCTGGATCCCTTTGGGACAAAACGGCACCTGCCCCAATCTCAGAAGCATCAACCTCCACCTGAAACGGTAGAGAAACATCAGGCTGCCGTAGAACAGGAGCAGAAGTGAATCTCTGCTTAAGTTCCTGAAATGCAGAAACTACCTCAGGAGGCCAATTCACCACATCGGAACCCTTTTTGGTCAAATCAGTCAATGGTTTAACAATACCAGAGAAATTACCAATACATTTACGATAAAAATTGGCAAAACCCAAAAATCTCTGAAGAGCCTTTAATGAAGTAGGCTGAACCCAATCACAGATGGCCTGAACTTTGACCGGGTCCATTTCAATAACAGACGGAGACAAAATGAATCCCAGAAATGAGACCTTCTGTACGCCAAAAAGACACTTTGATCCCTTCACATACAGAGCATTCTCTCCCAAAATCTGGAACACAGTCCGAACATGTTTCACATGAGAGTCCCAGTCATTGGAAAAAATCAAGATATCATCCAAATAAACAATCAGAAATTTATCCACAAAATCTCTGAAAATATCATTCATGAAGAATTGGAAGACGGAAGGAGCATTAGTGAGCCCGAAGGGTATCACTAGGTACTCAAAATGACCCTCTGGGTATTAAACGCCGTCTTCCATTCATCCCCGTGCTTAATGCGAATAAGGTTATACGCCCCCCTGAGGTCAAGCTTGGTAAACCAACTAGCACTTTTCACTCTGGAAAACAGGTCAGAAATCAAGGGTAACGGATATTGATATTTCACAGTGATCTTATTCAGGAGGCGATAATCAATACATGGCCTCAATGAACCATCCTTTTTGGCCACAAAGAAAAAACCGGCGCCCAAGGGCAAAGAGGATGGTCTGATATGACCCCTCTCCAATGACTCTTTGATATAAGATCGCATAGCATCGTGTTCAGGTACAGACAAGTTAAAAAGGTGACCCTTAGGAAATTTACCACCAGGCACTAACTCAATAGCGCAATCGTAGCTTCTGTGAGGAGGTAAGGACACAGACTTACTTTCACTAAACACATCAGAAAAATCAGTCAAAAAGTCAGGGACATCCTGAGACTGAGGAGAGGCAGAAAAAACAGGAGTGTCAGCATTAACACATTGGCAGCCCCAACTGGTCACAGACACAGATTTCCAATCCAAAACTGGATTATGAATCTGCAACCAAGGGAAACCCAGTAAAATAATGTCATGCAGATTATGCAACACCAGAAATTTGCAACTCTTCTGATGATCTGGTTCAACCCTCATTATCACCTGAGTAGAAAATTGGGGTTTATTCTCCGCCAAAGGGGTAGAATCAATGGCCAGTAGGGGAATAGACTTCCGTAGGGGAAACCCACAACGTTTGGCAAAGTTAAAATCCATCAGGTTAATAGCTGCTCCTGAATCAACAAAAGCCTGAGCCGAAAATGTGGACATGGAGCAAATCAGGGTAACAGTCAACAGAAATTTAGTCTGAACACTACCCAAGACAACTGAGCACGCAAAACGTCTTCCCCGCTTAGGGCAGACGGAAATAGCATGAGAGGCGTCACCACAGTAGAAACATAACCCATTGCGCTTCGAAACTCATGACGCTGTGCCCCAGAAGTCACTCCATCACACTGCATGGGCTCAGGAGCTGACTCACAAGGCAGCACTATCTAACGCATACCTCTGCGCTCACGCAAACGTCTGTCAATTTGAATAGCCAAAGACATAGAATCATTGAGACCAGAGGGAACAGGAAATCCCACCATAACGTCCTTTACATTCTCTGACAGACCCTTCCGAAAAAGGGCTGCCAAAGCATGATCATTCCATTTGGTCAGGACTGCCCACTTTCGGAATTTGACAGTACAGTTCAGCGGCTTCACAGCCCTGACTTAATGCCAACAAGGTTTTTACAGCTTGATCAGTGACATTAGGTTCATCGTACAACAACCCCAGAGCCTGAAAAAATACATCAACATCATTCAAAATAGGGTCCCCAGGTGTCAGGGAAAAGGCCCAATCCTGAGGGTCGCCGCGCAGGAGAGAGATGACAATTTGAACCTGCTGTGCTGCGTTCCCTGAGGACTTAGGCTTTAAGGCAAAAAACAACTTAGAGTTATTTTTGAAATTCAGAAATTTAGCCCGATCCCCCAAAAACAAATCTGGCATGGGGATCCTAGGTTCCACAACCGGCAACCTAGCAAGATAGGTAGCAATACTCTGAACCTCAGTGGCAAGCTGCTCCACACGGCCAGACAACTGTGCAAACTCCATTGAGAGAAAAAAAATCCTCCTCAGCACCCAGAGAGAAAGAGGGAAAAAAAAAAATCTCTGACAGCTCTGACAACTTTTTTCTTTCCAAACTATTTTTCCCTTCTGTGAGTACCATACAATTTCAGTTTGGGCCGGTGATACTGTTATGTTTAGGTAGCGGAGGAGAAATAGCAAAAACGGTAATACACCTGAGAGGCTGGAACCTACTGGATTGCAGTAACCTGAACTAACCACACAACTAGAGGTAGCCGTGGAGCGTTCCTACGGTGATCCTAGACGCCTCATCACAGCCTGAGAGATAACTACACCTAAAGGCAGAAAGATGAAAGCTATCTGCCCCGGAGCAGATCCCCAAAGAAAATAGGAAGCCCCAAACATGTAATGGCGGTTAGACAAGAAGAAAGCACGGACACAGACAGAGAATAGAATGAGCAAACGCTGGGGCCCAATCTGTCTAGACAGAAAAGTACAGGACAGAATTCTGACTGCAATCCAAAAAAAACCCTAAAAAAACCAACACTTCTGATTGCAAAAAACCTGAGATCACACGATCTCCTCCACCTAAATCAGATCTCTGGTGTAACAAAACCAAGCCGCAGCCACTGAAAAAACAGGAAAAAGCAAATGAACAAATAACAGTGGCTACAGATAAACTGAGAGGAGCACAGGCCCCAGGAGGGGACCCGGCTGAACTCCAAAAGTACAGAAAACTATGCAAAAAGCAAGCACAAAAGGAAAAGCAAAAATATCTTATCTGAAAGCAGCAGACGCAGGCAAGACTCCAGCAAACTTCCAAATGAACCAGGAACCACAATTGAGACAAGAACAATTGATCACCGGCGACCATCATGGGAGGGAACCTCCCTTATATCAGTCCAGTCAGTGATCCCAGATTGCCATTCCTCGCTAGAAGGTTCAGTACTGTCTGTAACCAACAGAGGGAGCCTCTGCTCAGAAACCATCTCTAGCACATTCACAACAGCAGGCTGGATATGCATAGAATGAAATACGGCATCCCATGCTGCAGTCCATCTGCTCGGTGATCTGGGGACACCGGGCAGCTATATGTTGTGAAAGTGCTGCAGATGACTTCGGAGTGGAGGCTCCCTCTGGTGGTTGCTGAGGGTGTTGAACCTATGTTGAACAACAAAAGTCCACCACCTGCAATGGATGAATGGCTATCAGGGGGGACGGACTGGCCTGATATAAGTGAGCTGATCTCCCATAATCCTCACCGGTGATTAATTGTTTCTTCCTGGTCTAGGTTGGAATTCAGCTTGCTTTTCTGCTGTCTCCTGCTATCATTCAGATAAGTTACTTTCTGTTTTTTTTTCTGTGGTTTGATTTTCCTTGTTTTTTGCTGCTTTGCTTTTGAGTTTAGCCGGGTCCCCTTTGGGGGCTTGTGCTGGTCTCTGTTCTCTTTTTGTATTTGTTCATTTGCTCTGTTCCTGTGATTTTTTACTGCTGGGTAGCTGTGTGTTCACACCAGAGATCTGATATAGGTGGTCGAGACCGTGTGGTCTCAGCATTTTTGGAATCAGAAGTGTTGGAGTTTTTCCTAGGGTTTTGTTGGGTTGCAGACAGTATTCTCTCCTGTACTATCCTATCTAGACAGTTTGGGCCCCAGCGTTTGCTCAATCTATTTTCTATCTGCGTTCGTGTTTTCATCTTGTCTAACATTATATGTTTGGGGACTTCCTATTTCTTTGGGGCTCTACTCCAGGGCAGTTAGCTTTCCTATTTCCATCTTCAGGGGTAGCTAATCTCTCCAGCTGTGACGAGGCGTCTAGGGCACCATAAGTACGTCCCACGGCTGCTTCTAGTTGTGCGGTTAGTTTAGGGGTCTGCAACCTATTAGATCCCAACCTCTCTGGTGTTTGGCTGCCTTTGCGTTTTTTTGCTCCTGCCCTCCTCAGCTACCAAAGCATAACAGCTATATGTCCTGGCCCGTGGCACCTCCTACAAATAACATCACCCGTAGGGACCTTGGGCACCACCTCCCCCGCCCCTTTTGACCTTGTACGTCCTACCCCTTTTTGGGACTCCGCCCCTGCTGGGACTCCCAGTATGGAATGGGCTGCCTCCCCAAGGAACCTTCCATCCCCTGGTATCTCTTGACCAGTCCGTTCATCGGCATTCCGGGGATCACCCTGGGCAACCCAAGTCTGTATGGGCTTCGGCAGCGAGTGCACAAGCTGATCCATCACCACTCTTTCTACCATCTGCGCAGGAGTAGCGGACTCTGGCTGCAGCTATTTCTGGACCAGGTGCAACAGGTCAAACATTTTGGAGTGAGGTGGTTTGTCCCGGTGATAGGCCCAGCGGTAAACTCGTTGTGCCCTGACAGTCATTGTCACACCCAAACGTGCGAGAATCTCAGCCTTCAGTTTATGATACTCCTTGGCGTCCTGCAAAGTCAAGTCATAGTACGCCTTCTGGGGCTCCCACGTCAGGTACGGTGCTAGTACCTCTGCCTACTGCTCTGGCGGAAGTTTTTCCCTCTCAGGGACCCTCTCAAATACCGTCACAAAGGCCTCAACATCATCCCCGGGGGTCATTTTCTGCAATGCGCGTCTTACCGCCTTCCTGACGTGGGCGTTAGCAGCCAGACCTGGGGTTGGGGCACTCGTCCTGCCCTGGATGGCGGTTGCCAGAAGCTGCATCTGCTGCCGTTGTTTCTGCTGGTTCTGTTGTATCTGCTGCAAATACAGCCTGTTGGTCTCTTGCTGCTGTGACTGCGACTGGACCAAGTGTTTCAGCAGGTCCTCCATTTTCCCCGGCAAAGCTTGCTGGCTGGCTACAGACTTGACCCAGGACATGCTGTAACCGTCTCACTTCTCTGCTGGGAACGCTGCCTGCACATCTAGCACCAATTGTAGGGATTGGACTCGCTCAGGTGCGATCAGCTGTTCTTGAGGTAGGCACAGGAGACGGTTTTCCATGAAATAGTCCAGGCTAGTTTATTTTACTTCATAAACCGCTCCGGAAGGCAAAACAAAACAGAGCCTTTTCTGGCACAACATGAAAACAAAGCAGAAAAACAAATAGTCCACATGGTCTTGCAGGTCCTCCTGCTCTGGTCAGTCTCTTTAGCTACACACTCATTGGAGGTCTCCACACCTCCAGCCACAGACCATGTAGTCAGCAGTAGTCTCCTTTTTATAGCTGACACCCACAGCTAACACATATCACATGACTGGTCATGTGGTAGTGACATCACCACAGGTCCCGACCCTCCCGTCTCTCAGTGCTGCCCGTAACCCAGACCCAAGTGTAGCAACTGACCCCTTAGTGCTAACGTGCACTAAAGAAACACTCCGGGTTACATCACAGAGACAAGCCATCTCTGTGACACATACCTCCCGTCTACTATACAACCCTAAGCCATGCTACAATATATATCTTTCCTATGTCCGGCATGGGTATTTAATGATGGTATTGTGGTATTGTTGTACATAAACCTTGGTTCAGGGGTGTTGTAATTGACATTATATATGTTTAGGTTTTCAGTGATTTTAATATACAATTTGTATGTCTCACGTTTCCAAATAAATACATTTTGTATTTGTCATACTTAGATTGACTCAGGTGTGCATACCATTATTTGTCTGGTCTTTTTCTCCCTTGTGCTATGATCGCGGCCGGGTGTCAGCTGATTCTCACAGCTGACACCCAGCACTAATTGCCAGGAGCGGTCACAGACCTCTCCCGGCACTTTAACACCCGAAATGCTGCGATTGAACATGATCGCAGCATTCCGGGAGCAGGCAGAGGGCTGACAGCCCTCTGTCTTTGGATCGGAGACCCTGCGGCATGACGTGGGGTCCCGATCGCTGCCATGGTGACCCGATGTTGTCATGAGGACATCCGGGTCACCAGAGCTAATAAACTTCCTGGTCATGAGCAGCGCATGATCAGGAAGTCTCTCAGGTCAGTGCAGTGCTGACAGCTTCTATAGCATGCAGATGCTGCTTCATCTGCATGCTATAGAAGCGATTAGCCTGTAAAAAATGATTGTCCCATAGTGGGACAAAGTGTAAAAGATAGAATAAAGTAAAAACACTTTTTTAAATAATTGTAAAAATATTTTTTAAAAACTAAAAAACAATAATAAAAAAGCAATATTTATTCTATCACTAAATAAATATTTGAATGAAAAAAAAATCTAAATAATAAAGGTACACATATTAGGTATCGCCGCGTCCGTAATGACCCGACCTATAAAACTGTCCCACTAGTTAACCCCTTTACTAAACATCATAAAAAAACAAGGCAAAAAACAATGCTTAATCATCATACCATCGAACAAAAAGTGGAATAACTCGCGATCAAAAAGACGGATATAAATAAACATGTGTAAGGATTTTACTCACTCAGCTGCGACGGGAGGCAATCACGAGGCAAGTTCCTTTAAAAAGTTCATGGGGTTTATTGCTCCACAAACCCACAGAGCAAAAACAGGAAAGAATTAGCCTTTAGCTCAGGCAAAACACAGTACAAATGTCCAGTACTTCAGGCTCGGTCCTGGAGCCTCAACACACACAGGAGCTCTGTGGTGTCCAGCCTGGACACATGGAAGTCTGTCCACCCTGGCATACTCCCAAACACTGACTACCCTCTCCATGTGCCAAGTCCTTCCTTACATACCTGTAGCCACTCCCACAGGTGAGGTATGGAGCACATGGTCTGGTCACATGCTCATGACCTCACCACAGGTCCTCAAAACTCACAACCATAAAGTGGTCGGTGTATGTTTGGTTAGCCAGTCCCACCCAGCTCTCCGGCTAACCCTGTAAGCCACCCTAGTAAAATAAACAGAACTCTTGTAGGACTACAAGTCCCAGAACAACATTACTGGCTTACAGCGCAGAGAACCTCTGCGACACATACCTGCCATTAACAACAATGCCGGGGACTGTTTTACCATCCCAATCATGCCTCTATGCATATCTTGAGGAGGACATATAGCGCCCCCTAGCTGCAGCATGGGTCACTACCTCACACATGGTACCGCTGAAAACATCATCTTGCCCCTCAAAAAGCAAGCTCGCATACAGCTACATCACCGGGAAAATAAAAAAGTTATAGCTCTCAGAATAAAGCGATGCAAAAATATTATTTTTTATATAAAATAGTTTTTATTGTATAAAAGTGCCAAAACATAAAAAATGATATAAATAAGGTATTGCTGTAATCGTACTAAAACGAAGAATAAAACTGCTTTATCAATTTTACTACATGCGGAGCGGTATAAATGCCCCCCAAAGAAATTCATGAATTGCTGTTTTTTGTTCATTCTGCCTCCCAAAAATCGGAATAAAAAGCGATCAAAAAAGTCATGTGCCCGAAAATGGTACCAATAAAAGCATCAATTTGTCCCGCAAAAAACAAGACATCACATGACTCTGTGGTCCAAAATATGGAAAAATTATAGCTCTCAAAATGTGGTGATGCAAAAACTATTTTTTGCAATAAAAAGCATCTTTTAGTGTGTGACAGCAGCCAAACATAAAAACCCGCTCTAAGGCCTTTTTCACACGTCCTGATATTTCCGATACCAGAGATGTCAGTGTCCGTGTGTGTAGTACTTGCGGCACACGTGTGGCATGCGTGAGCGACATCAGTATCACAAGGACGGGTGCCAGGGAAGAAACGTTACAGTAATCGCTGTTCCCCGGTGCCGGGTTCCGAACACAGCTCTCATCATTCTCCCTGCTCTGCCGGCGATCGGCACAAGCAGGGGAGAATGATGAGAGTTATATTTAAAGAATAAAAGAGACAGCAGACTATTACTCCCATCAGCCTATCCCTGCTGCTGCTAATAACAGTGGCAGCACGAGCGGCGGATGGGAGTATTCATCTGCCGATCCTGCGCTGTAAATAAATACGGCATGGGTCCCCCCTATTTTTGATAACCAGCCAGTCAATACTGGGGCCTGCAACCCTCGGCTGTCAGCTTCAGCAAGGCTGGTTATCAAGAATAGAGGGGTCCCCATGCTGTTTTTTTAAATTATTTATGATGAGAGCCATGTTCAGCACACGGCGCCGGGGAACAGCGCTTACTTTAACGCTTTTTCCCCGGCGCCGATGCGTGGCACATGGATGTCATCCATGTGTGTTATGCGTATTCACGTGTGCTGGATGTTTATTGGCCCATGCTGACATTAAAAAATGGACATGTGCACAGACCCATTCACTTGAATAGGCAAATAGCACTCTGTTCCTCCTGAGTCTCTCCACATAGCTAAGTAGCACTGTACAGCCACATATGGGGTATTGCCACATTCAGTAGAAATTATGGGACAAATTTTGTTGCCATTTTTACCCACTTCTTGTGTGAGAATGTAAAATCTTTGACTAAAACATAATTTTGATGGCAAAAATGTAGCTATTTTGTCCTCACTGCCCAATGGTGTAAAATTCTGTGACATACCCATGGTGTCAATATGATCACTGCACCCCTAGATGAATTCATTGAGAGGTGTAGTTCGTAAAATTGGGTCACTTATGGGGGATTCTGCTGTTTTGGCAGCTCATGGGCTCTCCCAGTGGGTCATGGCACCTGCAAACCATAACAGTAAAATCTGGCACTCCTTCCCTTCCGAGCTCTGCCATGCGCCCAAACAGTGGTTTACCCCCACATATGGGGTAACAGCATACTCAGGACCAATTGCCCAACAACTTTTGGGGTCCAATTTCTCCTGTTACCATTGGGAAAATAAAAAATTGAGGGCAAAAAGATCATTTTTGTGAAAAAAATATGATTTTTTTATTTTTACTGCTCTACGTTATAAACTTCTGTGAAGCACTTGGGGGATCAGAGTGCTCACCACACATCTAGATAAGTTCCTTAGGGGGTCTTGTTTCCAAAATGGTGTCACTTGTGGGGGATTTCCACTGTTTAGACACATCAGGGGCTCTCCAAATGCGACATGGCGTCCGATCTTAATTCCAGCCAATTTTGCATTGAAAAAGTAAAACTGAACTCCTTCCCTTCCGAGCTCTGCCATGCACCCAAACAGTGGTTTACCCCCACATATGAGGTATCAGCATACTCAGAACAAATTGCACAACAAGTTTTGGGGTCCAATTTTTCATTACCCTTTGGTAAAATAAAAAATTGGAGCAAAAGATAATTTTTGTGAAAAAATATGATTTTTTATTTTTATGGCTCTACGTTACAAACTTCTGTGAAGCACTTGGGGGTTCAAAGTGCTCACCACACATCTAGATAAGTTCCTTAGGGGGTCTAGTTTCCAAAATTGTGTCACTTGTGGGGGTTTCCACTGTTTAGGCACATCAGGGGCTCTCCAAATGCGACATGGCGTCCGATCTCAATTCCAGCCAATTTTGCATTGAAAAGTAAAACGGTTCTCCTTCCCTTCCGAGCTCTGCCATGCGCCCAAACAATGGTTTACCTGCACATATGGGGTATCAGCGTACTCAGTACATATTGCACAACAACTTTTGGTGTCCAATTTCTCCTGTTACCCTTGGTAAAATAAAAAAATGGATCTGAAATAATTTTTGTGTGAAATTCTTTTTAAACATTCCAAAAATTCCTGTGAAGCATCTGAAGGGTTAATAAATGTCTTGAATGTGGTTTTGAGCACCTTGAGGGGTGCAGTTTTTAGAATGGTGTCACTTTTGGGTATTTTATATCATATAGACCCCTCAAAGTGACTTCAAATGTGGTGTGGTCCCTAAAAAAAAATGATGCTGTAAAAATGATAAACCACTGTTCAACTTTTAACCCTTATAACTTCCTAACAAAAAAAATTTTTGGTTCCAAAATTGTGCTGATGTAAAGTAGACATGTGAAAAATATTAAGTATTTTGTGTGACATATCTCTGTGGTTTAAAGGCATGAAAATTCAGTTTTGGAAAATTGCAACATTTTTGCCAAATTTCCGTTTTTTTTACACCAGTCAAATCAAAGAAATTTTACCACTATCATGAAGTACTATAAGTCACGGAAAAAACAAACTCAGAATCACTGGGATCCATGGAAGCGTTCCAGAGTTATTACCTCATAAAAGGACAGTGGTCAGAATTGGAAAAAATTAGCCCAGTCATTAATGTGCAAACCACCCTCGGGGGTAAAGGCAGGGCGCCTTCAGGGCATTACTGCCCTGACTGGCATATGGGGCCCGATCAGCAGAGAGGGCCTGCATCGGGCCCCATCACTTCTGCTCATCAGGCCCCAGTGACAGGCTGCCAGTGCAGTAACTGAACCTGCGTCCGAGACGCAGGTTCAGTTAAACTCTATTGCCGTGTGGGGCGGGCCCACACGGTAATAGTTAAAAGCCGCCAGCCAATCTGAGGCTGGCAGCTGATGTCCTCCATTCCTCCCCTCACGCTGATGCTGATCTCCCGCCAGTTTTCACCTCACGCCGCAGACTTTCTCCTGCGCAGCCGTCGCTCCTGATGGGACGTTATTATCGCAGCTGAGGCGCCGCTCCAAGCAGTCGGTGCAGCATGGCAGCTCATCGACACTCCGGTAAGTACAGAGGGGACATGGGAGGAAAAGCTGGGACTTGTGGTCCTACCTTATACTACAGCTGAAGAAAGGCCCAATAATATCTAGTGTAATGTAATAACGTCATGTATAAGAAGAAAGATGGCAGAAAGAGCCTGGACACCCCAAGATCGTTACTGTACCCTGGTATTATCCCATCCTGTCATCATGCGACTGGGGTAATACCCTCATCATCCACAACACATAGAGATCATCACTGTGCTGAACCCCAGTACAGAAGGGGCCACTCCACCTTAAAGCAGATGGCATTGTACAGTGTGAGGAGCTGCTGTTCCTCAAAGGGCTCAAATATTGTTCTATCACAGGGGCCCCTCCTGACTAGGTCATCACTGCTGCAGTACTATCCAATCCAGTCACACTGGGCTGCAGTTTTACCCTCCCATCGCCCCTCGGCTGGAGTAATACCCCCCCATCACCCCTCGTCTGTAGTAATACCCCACATCGCCCCTCGGCTGGAGTAATACCCCACATCACCCCTCGGCTGGAGTTTTACCCCCCATCGCTCCTCGGCTGGAGTAATACCCCCCTATGGCTCCTCGTCTGGAATAATACCCCTCCATCGCCAGATGTCACCAAGAGGTTAAAGTCTGTCATCCTCTAGTGGCCTGTATACAACCTAATTATCTCCATGTGCATCTGGGCTGTCTTTCCCACATTCAGTGACCCGCCCCCAGTGCACCTCCAGCCTGATTTGCATATGGCTAATTTTCTAGATTTCCCATGACTGGCACATCGGATCTTTACAACAAAGATGTTATTTTAATTGGGGACCAGTGCCTACAAAACCATGCCATTGCTGCAATGTGTAAAAACATGTAGACCCCATTTCTGTTAGGCCTTGCCAGTGCCGCCATCAGGTCATTACTGCCATGACTGGCGTATGTGGCCTGAAGAGGTGGTCGGTCAGCGGACGGCACAACTCACACACAACGAGATGGGAAAGGCGAGAGGAGTGCCCTAACAATAGCGAATGAGGGATGGTCACCAGTATAGTCTCAGTCACCCTGCCAACCACTACTTCAGCAGGTGCACTGAAGATGAGAAAATGGAGGAAATATATACACCCTGGTCATCTCCCTCCACACGACCAGGAGGACTTGGCTTTTTAGATGGTTTAGGTATTTTGGCACGAGCTGGGCAGACATTGATAAAATGACCGGTCTACCCACATTAAAAACATGCCCCCATTCCATGGCGAACCACAGGCAACCCAGTTTGAGATTAAACTCTTCCCACCTTCATGGGTTCTTCCGTCTGCACGGATGTGTCCTCCTCCCTACAAAAGACAACAGGGGGCAGATTTGGTGTATGCCTCTCCCTGAGGCATCTATCCACCTGGATAGCAAGGGACATGGTGGCTTCCAACGACTTGGGAGCAGCGTACTGCACCAGAGTATCCTGCAACCTAGGAGACAAACCCTGACAAAAATGGCTCCTAAGGGCAGGGTCATTCCACTGCGTGTCAGTGGCCCACCTCTTGAACTCTGAGCAGTACTCCACAGTCGGCCGGCCCCCTGCTTGATCTTACAGAGACGAGACTCAGCCAGGGAGACGCCGTCAGGATCCCCATACACTAGCGCCAATGCCGCAAAAAACTCATCCATCAACTGCAAAGATGGTGAATCGGTTGGCAGGGAGAACGCCCAGGATTGGGGATCACCCTTAAGAAGGGAGATTATGATTCCCATCCGTTGTTCCTCACCACCTGATGAATGAGGGCGGAGCCTGAAGTACAACTTGCAGGCTTCCTTAAACACCAAGAACTTATCTCTCACTCCAGAAAACCTGTCAGGGAGAAATATTTTGGGTTCCGATTGAGCCTGCAACTGAGCCGTGGCCCAGATCCCCGTCTGTCAGCGGACGGCACAACTCACACACAATGGGATGGGAAAGGCGAGAGGAGGGCCCTAACAATAGTGAATGAGGGATGGTCACCACCTGAGCTCAAACCTGAGCCTGTCCCTACACTCCCCTAACGCCCTATGTGGGTCCTTCCCCCCGCCGCCATCAGGATACCTTGTCACTAGTTGTCACCTATAACTACCCTGGCTAGTGCACTGGCCGGCAAGGAGCACTAGCCTCACCTATGCAGATAATAAACACAGGGGAAGTGACAAACACCAAGGGGACAAGTTAACAAAAATGCCACACTTAGCTTGTGAACACCGCTGCTAAGCTCCACACTGCAGATAACAACAGCAACTGGCCTCCAAACTTTTGACGTGGCAGACACCAGAGAGCTGCTCCTGATTGGCTAGTCTCCAGAAAGGATTTTTATAACCAACAGTCAGCTGGTGCATCAGGTGACCATTTAAAGGATGATGGGAGTGGTCACCACCCACATCAGCTGACCCAGCAGTACTGCAGTAGCACCAGGTTGTCAGCAGGTAAAACTGACATTAACCACCAATGTTCCAAAAGGAAAAAAGTTTTAACTCAATGGAACCAGATCTGCCACAAATCCAAAAATGGATAGTGACACTGAACCTGCGTCTGAGACGCAGGTTCAGTTAAACTCTATTGCCGTGCGGGCCCACGCGGTAATAGTTAAAAGCCACCAGCCAATTGGAGGCTGGCAACTGACGCCAGTGCGCAAGTCACTGGCATATGACGTCATTGTCATTCGCTGGCGAGTCTGCGCTTGAAATGCCTGGAGGGAGCATCGCCACAGGAGCGTGGCCAGGTAAGGAGAAAGTTTTTTTTTTTTTTTTTATTGAAAGTGGTAAGTCGCAATATGTTTTGATGGCAGGATGGAGACACATAGACCATGTTTCTCCACTCTGCCTAGTTCCAAGAACGGGGCCCCGAAATTCCTAGTGGCAGCCCTGGGTAAAGGGGTTAAAGAGAGGTATTTATAAAGGGCTTCACAGGTATTGTGTTCTTTTATTATTTTTGAGCTGTGTATTTACTGTAGTAGGTGCAGAGGAAATCTAAAGTATTTAATCCATTATGATTTCATTTGAATGCTATGCCAAGAGTTTTTTTTCACTGTAAGAGACCTGAGACTATGAAACTTTTCACAAGAGGATGCTGTGCCAGTAGACATCTATCACTGATTTATGCTACTTCTGTCTGTTACTATATCAGTCTTCATGAATAAAATGTGGATCAAAAGTACATTGATGACTGTATCTTTGTTTTTCTATTTGCACCTAGGTTTCTATTTTATCCAGGTCCTGTAATCTATTCTATCCTTTATTGCACTGCATAAAGTGTAATCTAATTCATAGGACCTGTGTATGAGAACAGACGTAGTATGGAAAATAGAAGGGAAGAGTTGGTCATTCTAGCCCTGTTTTTATACTGCAAAAAATGATTCCCCTCACTATAATATTTTGAACTATATCTCAAAAAAGTGGTGTAGTTATGTGATGCTCATAATATATGTTTACACTCATAAACATCTCAAGAGAGGAATCAGTGATCAGAAGTTATTTTCAAAATTTTGTTGAATATTTAGTGATGTTGAATATTTAGTGATGTTAGGGCAGGTTAGGATAGGATATGGGTTGAACTAGATGGACTTAAAGTCTTCCTTCAACCTTAATAACTATGTTACTATGTTACTATGTAAAACATCTGTCTTTTCTTTGTAGGACTCTCTGGGCTACAAATAGCACTGGGATGTGTGAGCAGAATGGGCATTACAATATCGTATGAGATGATTTGTTTGGTCAATGCTGAGTTGTATCCAACTTTTATCAGGTGATAAGACATGCGCATGCAAAATGTATTTGTCACAGGGTTACCGTGACAGTGTGGAGCCAGAAGACCGCAGGGTATGATTGCTCCTACTCCGGCGCTGAAAAGAAGCACTTCTTCATTTTAAATGTGTTTAATTCTTCTGGCTGAACAGGGGTTAATCGGCCATGTTGGAAATTCCTGTGCTCACAGCTGTGCTCGGTTAGCCACTCCTTTCCCTTTTAAAATCTGGGCTCTGTTACAAATCCTTGTCAAAGCTAGCATTTGCTGCATGGCTAACGGAGGGACAGGAGTTCATATGAGAAGGAGTGTTGGAGGAGTTATCTGTGACTGTTGTTTGGTTTGTATGCATGGTAATTCCCTATCCTTCTCTATTTTGGTTTATTCCCCTACCTCCATTCCCGGTGTCTTCCTGTTATGTTAGGTAGCTGAGGAGGACAGGAACAACAGCCGGACAGCCGAACACCTGAGATGTTGGTAACTAATGGGTTGCAGATTCCTAAACTAACCACACAACTAGAGGTAGCCGTTGATCCTAGATGCCTCGTCACAGCTTGAGAGATAACTACACCTAAAGGCAGAAAGATGAAAGCTATCTGCCCCGGAGCAGATCCCCAAAGAAAATAGGAAGCCCCCAAACATGTAATGGCGGTTAGACAAGAAGAAAGCACAAACACAGACAGAAAATAGAATGAGCAAACGCTGGGGCCACAAGCTGACTAAAAAGATTAGGACAGGAGAGATTACTTTCGGCAACCCAGAAAACCCTACAAAAATCCAACAATTCTGATTACAAAAATACTGAGATCACACGATCTCGCCACCCACTAAATCAGATCTCAGTGTGAACAAAACCAAGCCGCAGCCACTGAACAGACAGGAAAAAGAAAATGAACAAATAACAGTGGCTTCAGATAAACTGAGAGGAGCACAAGCCCCCGGAGGGGACCTGGCTGACCTCCACAGAAGTGCAGGGAACAATGCAAAAAGCAAGCACAAAAACAAAAGCAGAAAACATCTTATCTGATAGCAGAAGATGCAGGCAAGACTCAGCAAACTTCCAAATGAACCAGGAACCAAAATTGAGACAAGAACAATTGATCACCGGCAACCATCATATGAGGGAACCTCCCTTATATCAGACCAGTCAGTGAACCCAGATTGCCATTCCTCGCTGAAAGGTTCAGTACTGTCTGTAACCACCAGAGGGAACCTCTGCTCAGAAACCATCTCTAGCACATTCATAACAGTACCCCCCCTTGAGGAGGGGTCACCGAACCCTCACTTGTGCAACCAGGCTGATCAGGATAAGCTCGGTGATAGGCACGGATCAGTCTCCTAGCATGGATGTCCGAAGCAAACACCCAAGAATTGTCCTCCTTACCATAACCTCTCCACTTAACCAAATACTGGAATTTCTGTCTACAAAAACGAGAATCCAATATTTTCTCAACCACAAACTCCAGATTGCCCTCAACCAAGACAGGGTCAGGAGGCGCAGGCATAGGAACCACTGGCTCGACAAACCTCTTCAATAAGGACTTGTGGAACACGTTATGGATTTTAAATGTCGCCGGAAGAAGCAAAAGGAAGGAAACAGGATTAAGAATCTCCATGATCTTATAAGGTCCAATGAACCTAGGCTTAAACTTTGGAGATGCAACCCTCATAGGGATATTTCTTGAGGACATCCAAACCAAGTCCCCCACTTTAAACCGACGACCATCAGTCCTATGCCGGTTGGCAAACCGTTGGGCCTTCTCCTGAGAGAGAGACAACCTCTCCACTACCTGGTCCCAAATCTGCTGCATTCGCTCCACAACAGAGTCAACACCTGGACAGACAGAAGCTTTCGCCTGTCCCGAAGAAAATCGAGGGTGAAATCCAAAACAGCAGAAAAATGGAGACATCAAGGTGGCAGAGCTAGCCCTATTATTAAGAGCAAACTCAGCCAAAGGCAAAAAAGAGACCCAGTCATCTTGATCAGCAGACACAAAACATCTCAAATAAGTCTCCAAGGTCTGGTTTATTCTCTCGGTTTGTCCATTGGTCTGAGGATGAAAAGCAGAGGAGAAAGATAATTGAACACCACGTTTAGAACAAAATGTCCTCCAAAATCTGGAAACAAACTGGACTCCTCTGTAAAAAACACTGTTCTCCGGAATGCCATGTAACCGAACCACGTGCTGAAGGAACAAAGGCACCAATTCGGAGGAGGAAGGTAACTTAGGTAATGGCACAAGATGTATCATCTTGGAAAACTTATCACAGATTACCCAGATAACGGTCATTCTCTGAGAAACAGGGAGGTCGGAAATAAAATCCAGGGAGAGCAGGGCTTGGAGCGAGAGCAAGTCCCACAGGACTGCACAAATTCCCTGACGTCACGAGACAAAGTAGGCCACCAAAAGGACCGACTCACCAAGTCTCTGGTACCAAAAATCCCAGGATGACCAGCCAACGCAGAACAATGAATCTCAGACATCACACTCTTCTTCCACTGGTCTGGGACAAACAATTTCCCAATACGGCAGCGCTCAGGTTTATCCTCCTGACAACCTTTCAGAGCCAGTCTCAAATATGGGGCGAGATGGCGGAAAGAACTACACCCTCTTTCAAAATAACAGTAGGATCAGATAACTCAGGAGAGTCCGCAAAGAAACTCCACGAGAGGGCATCCGCCTTAACATTCTTAGTGCCAGGAAGAAAAGAAACCACAAAATTAAAACGTGTGAAAAACAAGGCCCACCTGGCCTGTCTAGGATTAAGTTGCTTGGCTGATTCAAGATAAACCAGATTCTTATGGTCCGTGAGGACCACCACCTGATGTTTGGCTCTTTCCAGCCAATGTCTCCACTCTTCAAAGGCCCACTTCATGGCCAATAACTCCCGATTACCCACGTCATAATTACGTTCAGTTGGAGAAAATTTTTGAGAGAAAAAGGCACAAAACGTCTCTGGATCTCTTTGCCCCAATTTCAGAGGTATCAACCTCCACCTGAAACGGTAGAGAAACTTCAGGCTGCCGTAGAACAGGAGCAGAAGTGAATCTCTGCTTAAGTTCCTGAAACATAGAGACTGCCTCAGGAGGCCAATTCACCACATCAGAACCCTTTTTGGTCAAATCAGTCAATGGTTTAACAATACCGGAGAAATTACCAATAAATTTACGATAAAAATTGGAAAAACCCAAAAATCTCTGAAGAGCCTTTAATGAAGTAGGTTCGGCCCAATCACAGATGGCCTGAACCTTGACCGGGTCCATTTCAATAACAGACGGAGACAAAATGAATCCCAGAAATGAGACCTTCTGTACACCAAAAAGACACTTTGATCCCTTCACATACAGTGCATTCTCTCTCAAAATCTGGAACACATTCCGAACATGTTTCACATGAGAGTCCCAGTCATTGGAAAAAATCAAGATATCATCCAAATAAACAATCAGAAATTTATCCACAAAATCTCTGAAAATATCATTCATGAAGGATTGGAAGACGGAAGGAGCATTAGTGAGCCCAAAAGGCATCACTAGGTACTCAAAATGCCCCTCTGTGGTATTAAACGCCGTCTTCCATTCATACCCGTGCTTAATGCGAATAAGGTTATATGCCCCCCTGAGGTCAAGCTTGGTAAACCAACTAGCACTTTTCACCCTGGAAAACAGGTCAGAAATCAAGGGTAACGGATATTGATACTTCACAATGATCTTATTCAAAAGATGATAATCAATACACGGCCTCAATGAACCATCCTTTTTGGCCACAAAGAAAAAAACGGCACCCAAGGGTGAAGAGGATGGTCTGATATGACCCTTCTCCAATGACTCCTTGATATAAGATCGCATAGCATCGTGTTCAGGTACAGACAAGTTAAAAAGGCGACCTTTTACCACCAGGCACTAATTCAATAGCGCAATCATAGCTCCTGTGAGGGGGCAAAGATGCAGATTTACTTTCACTAAATACATCCGAAAAATCAGTCAGAAAGTCAGGAACATCCTGAAACTGGGGAGAGGCAGAAAAAACAGGAGTGTCGGCATTAACACATTGGCAGCCCCAACTGGTCACAGACTCAGATTTCCAATCCAAAACAGGATTATGAGACTGTAACCGAGGGAAACCTAGTACAATAATGTCATGCAGATTATGCAGCACCAGAAATTTGCAACTCTCCTGATGATCTGGTTCAACCCTCATTATCACCTGAGTAGAAAACTGGGGTTTATTCTCCGCCAAAGGGGTAGAATCAATGGCCAGTAGGGGAATAGACTTCCGCAGGGGTATCATGGGAAACCCACAACGTTTGGCAAAGTCAAAATCCATCAGGTTAATAGCTGCTCCTGAATCAACAAAAGTCTGAGCAGAAAATGTGGACAGGGAGCAAATCAGGGTAACAGTCAACAGAAATTTAGTCTGAACACTACCAAGACAACTGAGCGTGCAAAACGTCTTCCCCGCTTAGGGCAGACTGAAATAGCATGAGAGGCGTCACCACAGTAGAAACATAACCCATTGCGCTTTCGAAACTCATGACGCTGTGCCCCAGAAGTCACTCTATCACTCTGCATGGGCTCAGAAGCTGGCTCACAAGGCAACACTATCTCACGCATACCTCTGCACTCACGCAAACGTCTTTCAATTTGAATAGCCAATGACATAGAATCATTGAGACCAGAGGGAGCAGGGAATCCCACCATAACATCCTTTACATTCTCTGACAGCCCCTTTCGAAAAAGGGCTGCCAAAGTATCATCATTCCATTTGGTCAGGACTGCCCACTTTTGGAATTTGAGTACAACTCAGTGTCTTCAAGACCCTGATTTAATGCCAACAAGGTTTTTTCAGCTTGATCAGTGACATTAGGTTCATCATACAATAACCCCAGAGCCAGAAAAAAATGCATCAATATCATTCAAAACAGGATCCCCATGTGTCAGGGAAAAAGCCCAATCCTGAGGATCGCCGCGCAGAAGAGAGATGACAATTTGAACCTGCTGTGCTGCGTTCCCTGAGGACTTAGGCTTTAAGGCAAAAAACAACTTACAGTTATTTTTGAAATTCAGAAATTTAGCCCGATCCCCCAAAAACAAATCTGGCATGGGAATCCTAGGTTCCACAACCGGCAACCTAGCAAGATAGGTAGCAATACTCCGAACCTCAGTGGCAAGCTGATCCACACGGCCAGACAACTGTGCAAACTCCATTGAGAGTGAAAAAAAAAATACTCCTCAGCACCCAGAGAAAAGAGGGAAAAAATGCAACAAACAGAAAAAAAAATCTCTGACAACTTTTTTCTTTCCACACTATTTTTCCCTTCTGTGAGTACCATATAATTTTCAGTTTGGTCAGTGATACTGTTATGTTAGGTAGCTGAGGAGGACAGGAACAACAGCCGGGCAGCCGAACTCCTGAGATGTTGGTAACTAATGGGTTGCAGATTCCTAAACTAACCACACAACTAGAGGTAGCCGTGGAGCGTTCCTACGTTGATCCTAGACGCCTCGTCACAGCCTGAGAGATAACTACACCTAAAGGCAGAAAGATGAAAGCTATCTTCCCCGGAGCAGATCCCAAAGAAAATAGGAAGCCCCCAAACATGTAATGGCGGTTAGACAAGAAGAAAGCACGAACACAGACAGAAAATAGAATGAGCAAATGCTGGGGCCACAAGCTGACAAAATAGGATAGGACAGGAGAGATTACTTTCTGCAACCCAGAAAACCTTAAAAAAATCCAACAATTCTGATTACAAAAATACTGAGATCACACGATCTCGCCACCCACTAAATCAGATCTCAGTGTGGACAAAACCAAGCCGCAGCCACTGAAAAAACAGGAAAAAGAAAATTAACAAATAACAGTGGCTTCAGATAAACTGAGAGGAGCACAAGCCCCGCAGAGGGGACCTGGCTGACCTCCACAGAAGTGCAGGGAACAATGCAAAAAGCAAGCACAAAAACAAAAGCAGAAAATATCTTATCTGATAGCAGAAGATGCAGGCAAGACTCCAGCAAACTTCCAAATGAACCAGGAACTAAAATTGAGACAAGAACAATTGATCACCGGCAACCATCATGGGAGGGAACCTCCCTTATATCAGACCAGTCAGTGAACCCAGATTGCCATTCCTCGCTGAAAGGTTCAGTACTGTCTGTAACCACAAGAGGGAGCCTCTGCTCAGAAACCATCTCTAGCACATTCATAACACCTTCCTCTGTTATTTGTGAGTGAATATTTTGTATGCCTGGAGTTTTCTGTTAACCCTTGTTTGTGTTGCCTTTTTTGTCGGGTTGGTGTACTACGGTGCACAGTAGTGCTCCACTTCACTGGACGGGGGAGGAGAACAGAAGGAGGGCTAACTCAGGAGATAAGACAAGGATGGAGGCCCCAGCATCTTCACCTTCAGAAGTATCCCGGGGAGTAGGGCAAGCTAGGGCACCCTCTAGTGTTAGGGACAGGGAAGGAGACCATGGTCCCGGGTCACCCGACAGCTGTGTTGTGACAGTATTATACATTTATGAAATGGTACAAACTCATGTCCGTTTTTCTCTGATATCATGAAAAGTGCCAATTCAAGTCTATGGGTCTCTGATGAAGACGTACAATGATATTCGTGTGCAATCAGTTTGCTCTCTGTAGTTAACATTGCAAAGGAGAGAAGAAGCTTTGTACTTAATTTATTTATCCATCTGTGAAAATCACTGATGACACACTAATGGTAAAAACGGACACACGGACCAAATACTGATAACACACTGATCCAAAACCCTGATGACGCCGGTTCAGTTTTTTCACATAAGTGTGTCTGAGGCCTTACTTACTGTAGCTTTGGTAAAATTTTATTGATTAAGTCATGTGCCGATTACATGTGATTTTACTACATTTCAACTACAGAAACACACTAAAAATGCATCTTTGTTTTTAATCTGTGAATTTCCTCATTCAAGTCTATGGGGAATATCTGCAAATCATAGGTGTTCCTAGGGATTGCACACCCTAATCATACGCATAGGAAAACCTCAGTAGATGACCATGCTGTTACTGAAAATAAATCTATTTACAAAGACCAAGACCAATATTACCACCACATGGTGACCATATAGTGGTAAATACCAATCCTACAGAACATATACAGTGGGTACTGAAAGTATTCAGACCCCTTTACATTTTTCACTCTTTGTTTCATTTAACTATTTGGTAAATTCAAAAAAGTTTATTTTTTTCTCATTAATGTACACTCTGCACTCCATCTTGACTGAGAAAAACAGAAATGTAGACATTTTTGCAAATTTATTAAAAAAGAAAACTGAACTATCACATGGTCATAAGTATTCAGGCCCTTTGCTCAGACACTCATATTTAAGTCACATGCCGTCCATTTCCTTGTGATACTCCTTGAGATGGTTCTATTCCTTCATTGGAGTTCAGCTGTGTTTAATTAAACTGATAGGACTTGATTTGTAAAAGCACACACCTGTCTAAATAAGACCTCACAGCTCACAGTGCATGTTAGACCAAATGAGAATCATGAAGTCAAATGAACTGGCCAAGGAACTCAGAGACAGAATTGTGGCAAAGCACAGATCTGGCCAAGGTTACAAAAGAATTCCTGCAGTACTCAAGGTTCCTAAGAGCACAGTAGCCTCCATAATCCTTAAATGGAAGAAGTTTGGGACCACCATAAGTCTTCCTAGAGCCAGTGGCGGAGTTAGGGGCAGGCAAACTAGGCAGTCGAATAGGCCCCCACTCCTCCAGGGGCCCCCAACCAGTGGTGTGCCACTAATAGCAGCACACGACACAGTCGTTTTGGGGCCCGCATCGCACATTCCACTGATCAGCATCATAGATGCCGATACAGTTGAAAGCAGTGATGAAGGAGAGAAAGTCATGTGATGCTCCCTCTCCCATCATTTCCCTCTGCCTCTGACTCAGCAGCGTGTGCCAGCAGTGGAACTGAAGAGAGTAGAAACGCTTTGCAGAAGCCAGAGCATCAGGGGAACAAGGAGGAGAAGTAAGTATTTTTTGTGTGTGTGTATGCATTATAGTGTGTGTGTGAGTGTGTGTGTTTGCATTATAGTGTGTGTGGGGGACTGCACTATACTGTGTGTGCGGGGGCTTCATTTTACTGTGTGTGGGGGCTGAATTATACTGTGTGTGGGGGGCTGCATTATACTGTGTGGGGTGGTTCTGCACTATACTGTGTGTGCGGGGCTGCATTATACTGTGTGGGGGCTGCATTATACTGCGTGTGGGGCTACATTATACTCTGAGGGGGCTGCATTATACTCTTACGGGACTGCATTATACTCAGAAGGGCTGCATTATACTGTGTGTGTAGGGGCTGCATTATATTGTGTGTGTGAGGGAGCTGCACTATACTGTGTGTTTGTGGGGGGCTGAATTATACTCTATGAGGGGGCTGCTTTATACTGTGTATGGGGCTGCATTCTACTCTGAGGAAGCTGCATTGTACTCTGAGGGGTCTGCATTATGCTGTGAGGGACTGCTTTATACTCTGGGGTCTCCATTATACTGTGTGTGGTGGGCTGCATTATACTGTGTGTGTGAGGGGGCTGCACTATACTGTGTGTTTGTGGGGGGGCTGAATTATACTGTGTGAGGGGACTGCTTTATACTGTGTGTGTGGGGCTGCATTCTACTCTGAGGGGGATGCATTATGCTGTGAGGGACTGCTTTATACTCTGGGGGTCTCCATTATACTGTGTGTGGTGGGCTGCATTATACTGTGTGTGTGAGGGGCTGCACTATACTGTGTGTTTGTGGGGGGGCTGAATTGTACTGTGTGAGGGGACTGCTTTATACTGTGTGTGTGGGGCTACATTCTACTCTGAGGGGGATGCATTATGCTGTGAGGGGCTGCTTTATACTCTGGGGGTCTCCATTATACTGTGTGTGGTGGGCTGCATTATACTGTGTGTATGGGGCTTCATTATACTCTGAGGGGGCTGCATTACACTATGTGTGGGGGGTTGCATTAAATCCTGAGGGGGCTGCATTATATTCTGAGGGGGCTGCATTATACTCTGAAGGGGCTGCATTATACTGTGTGTGTGAGGGGGCTGCACTATGCTGAGTGTGTTTGTGGGGAGGCTGAATTATACTGTGGGACCTGCTTTATACTCTGGGCTGCTCCATTATACTGTGTGTGGGGGGCTGCATTATACTGTGTGTGTGGGGCTGCATTATACTCTGAGGGAGATGCTGTCAGGAACACCACAATGCACTTGCTCACTGAGCCAGTGCACATGTCCTGAGTTGAACAAACTATGCTGCGACAGTGTTGAAGATGCATGCTTCAGGTAAACAGGACCTGAAGCACATAACTGCTCGGGGGGAGTGAAGGGGCTGCATTATACTCTGAGGAGGCTGCAATATACAGTGTGTGGGGCTGCATTTTACTCTGAAAGGGCTGCAATATACTCTGAAGGAGCTGCATTATACTCTGAGGGGGCAGCATTATACTCTGAGAGGGGCTGCATTATGCTGTATGAAGGGACTACATTTTACTCTATGAGGAGGGCAGCAGTATACTCAGAGTTAGGCTGCAGTATATGCTATGGAGGGCTGCAGTATACGCTATGATGGGGGCTGCAGTATACTCTATGAGGGGGGCTTCATTATACTCCATCAAGGACCATGGGGAGTGTGTTATGAATGTGCTAGAGATGGTTTCTGAGCAGAGGCTCCCTCTGGTGGTTACAGACAGTACTGAACCTTTCAGCGAGGAATGGCAATCTGGGTTCACTGACTCGTCTGATATAAGGGAGGTTCCCTCCCATGATGGTTGCCAGTGATCAATTGTTCTTGTCTCAATTGTGGTTACTGGTTCATTTGGAAGTTTGCTGAGTCTTGCCTGCATCTTCTGCTATCAGATAAGATATTTTCTGCTTTTATTTTTGTGCTTGCTTTTTGCATTGTTCCCTGCACTTCTGTGGAGGTCAGCCAGGTCCCCTCCGGGGGGCTTGTGCTCCTCTCAGTTTATCTGCAGCCACTGTTATTTGTACATTTTCTTTTTCCTGTTTTTTCAGTGGCTGCGGCTTGGTTTTGTTCACACTGAGATCTGATTTAGTGGGTGGCGAGATCGTGTGATCTCAGTATTTTTGTAATCAGAATTGTTGGATTTTTGTAGGGTTTTCTGGGTTGCAGAAAGTAATCTCTCCTGTCCTATCCTATTTAGTCATCTTGTGGCCCCAGCGTTTGCTCATTCTATTTTCTGTCTGTGTTCGTGCTTTCTTCTTGTCTAACCGCCATTACATGTTTGGGGCTTCCTATTTTCTTTGGGGATCTGCTCCGGGGCAGTTAGCTTTCATCTTTCTGCCTTTAGGTGTAGTTATCTCTCAGGCTGTGACGAGGCGTCTAGGATCAACGTAGGAACACTCCACGGCTACCTCTAGTTGTGTGGTTAGTTTAGGAATCTGCAACCCATTAGTTACCAAAATCTCAGATGTTCGGCTGCCCGGCTGTTGTTCCTGTCCTCCTCAGCTACCTAACATAACAGTATCACCGGCCAAACTGAAAATTATATGGTACTCACAGAAGGGAAAAATAGTGTGGAAAGAAAAAAGTTGTCAGAGTTGTCAGAGATTTTTTTTTTTCTTCTGTTTGTTGCATTTTTTCCCTCTTTTTCTCTGGGTGCTCAGGAGTATTTTTTCTCTCTCAATGGAGTTTGCACAGTTGTCTGGCCGTGTGGATCAGCTTGCCACTGAGGTTCAGAGTATTGCTACCTATCTTGCTAGGTTGCCGGTTGTGGAACCTAGGATTCCCATGCCAGATTTGTTTTTGGGGGATCGGGCTAAATTTCTGAATTTCAAAAATAACTGTAAGTTGTTTTTTGCCTTAAAGCCTAAGTCCTCAGGGAACGCAGCACAGCAGGTTCAAATTGTCATCTCTCTCCTGCGTGGCAATCCTCAGGATTGGGCTTTTTCCCTGACACCTGGGGATCCTGTTTTGAATGATATTGATGCATTTTTTCTGGCTCTGGGGTTATTGTATGATGAACCTAATGTCACTGATCAAGCTGAAAAAACCTTGTTGGCATTAAATCAGGGTCTTGAAGACGCTGAGTTGTACTGTCAGAAATTCCGAAAGTGGGCAGTCCTGACCAAATGGAATGATGATGCTTTGGCAGCCCTTTTTCAGAAGGGGCTGTCAGAGAATGTAAAGGATGTTATGGTTGGATTTCCTGCTCCCTCTGGTCTCAATGATTCTATGTCATTGGCTATTCAAATTGACAGATGTTTGCGTGAGCGCAGAGGTATGCGTGAGATAGTGTTGCCTTGTGAGCCAGCTTCTGAGCCCATGCAGTGTGATAGAGTGACTTCTGGGGCACAGCGTCATGAGTTTCGAAAGCGCAATGGGTTATGTTTCTACTGTGGTGACGCCTCTCATGCTATTTCAGTCTGCCCTAAGCAGGGAAGACTTTTTGTATGCTCAGTTGTCTTGGGTAGTGTTCAGACTAAATTTCTGTTGACTGTTACCCTGATTTGCTCCCTGTCCACATTTTCTGCTCAGGCTTTTGTTGATTCAGGAGCAGCTATTAACCTGATGGATTTTGACTTTGCCAAACGTTGTGGGTTTCCCATGATACCCCTGCAGAAGTCTATTCACTTACTGGGCATTGATTCTACCCCTTTGGCGGAGAATAAACCACAGTTTTCTACTCAGGTGATAATGAGGGTTGAATCAGATCATCAGGAGAGTTGCAAATTTCTGGTGCTGTATAATCTGCATGACATTATTGTACTAGGTTTCCCTTGGTCTCATAATCCTGTTTTGGATTGGAAATCTGTGTCTGTGACCAGTTGGGGCTGCCAATGTGTTAATGCCGACACTCCTGTTTTTTCTGCCTCTCCTCAGTCTCAGGATGTTCCTGACTTTTTGACTGATTTTTCGGATGTATTTAGTGAAAGTAAATCTGCATCCTTGCCCCCTCACAGGAGCTATGATTGCGCTATTGAATTAGTGCCTGGTGGCAAATTTCCTAAAGGTCGCCTTTTTGTCTGTACCTGAACACGATGCTATGCGATCTTATATCAAGGAGTCATTGGAGAAGGGTCATATCAGACCATCCTCTTCACCCTTGGGTGCCGGTTTTTTCTTTGTGGCCAAAAGGATGGTTCATTGAGGCCGTGTATTGATTATTGTCTCTTGAATAAGATCACTGTGAAGTATCAATATCCGTTACCCTTGATTTCTGACCTGTTTTCCAGGGTGAAAAGTGCTAGTTGGTTTACTAAGCTTGACCTCAGGGGGGCGTATAACCTTATTCGCATTAAGCACGGGGATGAATGGAAGACGGCGTTTAATACCCCAGAGGGGCATTTCGAGTACATAGTGATGCCCTTTGGGCTCACTAATGCTCCTTCCGTCTTCCAATCCTTCATGAATGATATTTTCAGGGATTTTGTGGATAAATTTATGATTGTTTATTTGGATGATATCTTGATTTTTTCCAATGACTGGGACTCTCATGTGAAACATGTTCGGACTGTGTTCCAGATTTTGGGAGAGAATGCTCTGTATGTGAAGGGATCAAAGTGTCTTTTTGGCGTACAGAAGGTCTCATTTCTGGGATTCATTTTGTCTCCGTCTGTTATTGAAATGGACCCGGTCAAGGTTCAGGCCATCTGTGATTGGGTCCAACCTACTTCATTAAAGGCACTTCAGAGATTTTTGGGTTTTGCCAATTTTCATCGTAAATTTATTGGTAATTTCTCCGGTATTGTTAAACCATTGACTGATTTGACCAAAAAGGGTTCTGATGTGGTGAATTGGCCTCCTGAGGCAGTCTCTGTGTTTCAGGAACTTAAGCAGAGATTCAGAACAACTCTGTGACCATTCTTGACTGGCCCAGCAAGAGCCCTGACCTAAACCCAAGTGAGCATCTCTGGAGAGACCTGAAATTGGCTGTCCACCAACGTTAACCATCCAACCTGACGGAACTGGAGAGAATCTGCAAGGAAGAATGGCAAAGGATCCCCAAATCCAGGTGTGAAAAACTTGTTGCATCATTCCAAGAAGACTCATGGCTGTACTAGCTCAAAAGGGTGCTTCTATTCAATATTGAGCAAAGGGTCTGCATACTTATGACTAGAGATGAGCAACTTTGCCTTTTTTAGGGTCGAGTCGGGTTTCATGAAACCCAACTTTCGCAAAAGTCGAGTCGAACGAAATCGGCCGACTATCGGGAAAAGTCGGTGTTCCGACTGAAACACGAAACCAATGCAAATCAATGGGGAAGCAAAGTCGGTGGGGAGTGGAGGATAGTAAAACACACCTACAGTGCCCATTTCAATGCGAACGACATCAATTATTATTACTTAAGCTTGGCAACCTTAATTAACTTTATAATAATAGTTACGCATTGAAAACTGGGGGTTATTTGGCTAAACTTGTGGGGGGAGCTAGTCTGGCTCCCGGTTTTCATATGCCCCGGGCCAAAGAGTGTCAGTGGGCCCCTTTAACACATACCACAATTCATGATGCTCCCATACAGCACAGAAATATAGGTATAGTACAATGAAAAATACTTCACTTCTTACATGACATGACTGATGTCTATGTTAAAATCTACAATAGCTCAAAAACCAGACAGTATATTCCTCTATACAGTATTATAGCCACCACATATTGCACCATACAGAATAATAAGCCCCATATATTGCTCCATACATAATTAGTCCCATATAATTTTCCATACAGTATATGATGAGCTCCAGTATATGATAGTCCCCATATGTGCCAAAAAGTATAGGACGGTCCCCATAGAGTAGAATGAGCCCCACATATTGCTCCATACAGTATAATGAGTCGCATATAAAGCTCCATACAGTATATGATGGGCCCCATATATTGCTCCATACAGAATGGGCTCCATATAATGCTCCATACAGAATAGGCCCATATGAGCACCATATGATGCTCCATACCCTATATGATGCCCCATAAATAATGAACCCCATATGATTCTCCAGTATATGATGAGCCACATGGATGATGCTCCAGTGTCTAATGGGCCAAAATAATGTTCCATATATAATGGGCCCCATTTATAATGCTCCATTGTATAATGGTCCCGTAAATGCTGCTCCAGTGTCTGTTTCCCCTTTTAGAATGCTCCAGTATATGATGGGCCCCATGGATGCTGCTCCAGTGTCTGATCTGCTCTATTTATAGAATCATAGAATCATAGAATGGTAGAGTTGGAAGATCCGCAAGAAATAATCACAAATGTGGGCCAATGCTCGAGGTGTCAATGATGCACTTAGAGTGGTGGGTGGAGGAGGACTTTCTGGCAAAAAGGGTACTGTATCACCAGATACCAGGTATATATAGTATAGTTAAATTATTGGAAATCTCCGTATATATTTCAAGAGGCAGACACAAATGCTCTCAGGCTCAGCTTGGATTACACAAGAATATAATAAGAAGAAAAAGGGGTACTGTATCAGCAGATAGCAGGTATAGTATAGTGAAAATATTCTAAATCTCCGTATATATTTTAGGAGGCAGACACTGATGCTCTCAGGCTCAGTATGGATTACACAATAATATAAAAAGATAAAAAAGGTACCGTTTCACCAGATACCAGGTATATATAGTATGTTGAAAATATTGGAAATCTCCGCATATATTTCAGTAGGCAGACACAGACGCTCTCAGGCTCAGTATGGATTACACGAGAATATTAAAAGTAGAAAAAGGGAAATGTATCAGAAGCGTACAGCTGTATACAGTGTTGGGTAATTTTAAATATCCGTATATATTTCCAGAGTCAGACAAAGACTCTTACAGGCTCAGTATAGATTACACCAGAATATAAAAAGTTGACAAAGTGTACTGTATCAGAAGCGTACAGCTGTATACAGTGCTGGGGTAATTTTAAATGTTCGTATATATTTCAGTCTCTGTAAGCCAGTCCAGACTCTCCGCTACAGGAAACTAGATGGATACAAGTACACACTGAAAGTAGAGAGTTTGCAGAAATTTGGGAATTCCCAATCACGGTAAAACCTCCCAGTAGAATTCTCAGAGGCGATGTCTTTATCTGTGGAGACAGCGAAAACGTTTTTTGTGAAGAAAGGGTTGCTGTATCGCAGTAGCGTCGATCCCATCACCGTTATTCGTCTCCATCAAATTGTGATGCCAAGGAGAGATGTAGACATGGTCCTCACTGCCTATCATGATCAGTCTGGTCACTTTGGAGTGCAAAAGACAAAAGCCACAGTCCGTAGGCGATTCTATTGGATTGGCATGAAAGGAGACATTGAAAAATGTTGCCAGGAATGTCACTTGTCTGTGACTAGTAAAACTGTGAAAGCTGATCAGAAAGCAACACTGCATCCGATTGTGAGTCAACGTCCATTAGAAATGGTAGCCATTGATCATCTGAAGGTAGAGCCCAGCAGGACAGGCCATAGCTACGTCTTAACCATCATCGATCAGTTAACCAAAATTTTAGTGGCTGTCCCTGTGAAGGATTTAACTGCCCAGACTCAATAGCGGTGGAGCAGGGAGAGGTAAGTATTGCAAGTGCTGGGGCCCTGAACAAGCAGGGGGGCCCACTCGTGGGCGCCGGTACTGGCAAAGGCCCCTCATAGTACACCGCTGTGTCTGACGGCGAGTGGGCCCCCCCACCGTCAGAGACACTTTTTTGTACTATGAGGGACTCTGTGCCAGTGCCGTCGACCCAGAGTGGGACCCCCCACCTGCTCAGGGCACTGGCACCTGCCCGGGTGTGCCAGGTGGTGACCCCGGCCCTGGGGGGGACAGCCCAGATAGGGAGGTGGCAAAAATGGCATATGTTGAGGTGTAGGCTGGATGTTCAGCAGCTGTAAATGGAGGAATTGGAGAAGTCAGAGGAAGGGGAGGACAAAGCGAGCCATTTTGCTGACAACCTATGTGTCATCAGGGGAAGGTGGGACAAAATCCTTTGAAACCCATGCCTGGTTCATTTTAATGAAGTTTAGATCATCAACATTTTGTGTCGACACACTGGTCCTTCTTTCTGTCAGGATTAATCCAGCAGCACTGAAGACTCTTTCTGATAGCACACTACTGGCAGGGCAAGCGAGCTCCTGTAAGGCATATTGTGCCAATTCAGGCCAGGTGTCCAGTTTACAGACCCAGTAGTCAAAGGGGAATGACCTGTGACGGAGACCATCAATAGGGGAGGAAAGTAATTTGCAAACATAGTTGACAACTGCTGTCTCCTGTCAGTTGCAATAGATTCGGTATTACCAGGCGTGTGAGCGGTCCTCGAGAAATCAGTCCAAAACATGGTCATGATACCCCTGTCTCCAACGCCACTTCGGCTGTGTGCACCATGAACACCTCTTCCATTTGGCCCAGTACGGCTCGTGGTAGAACCTGCACCGCTGCTGTTTGCTGGGAATGCCTCTAACAAACGGTTTACCAGAGTTGTTTGTTTGTTCGGCAATATTAGCTCTAGGTTCTCCTGTGGCATGATGTTCTGTAATTTGCCTTTATAGCGTGGATCGAGAATACTGGCCAACCAGTAGTCATCATCCTTCATAATTTTGGCAATGCGGGGGTCCCTTTTAAGGATCCGCAAGGCATAATCACACATATGGGCCAATGTTCCAGGTGTCAATGATGCACTGCCAGTGGTGAGTGGAGGAGCACTTTCTGCCAAATCGACATCCCTCCAGTCACGCACAAACCCTGTACCTGACCTTGGCAAGCCAACATTTTCTCTTGCCCCCTGAGAAGAATTCTCCTCCCCAAAATAATCATCCCCTCCTCCTCCTCCTTTTCCTCTTCTTCCTCCACCTCGTCGAGGACAGTTCCCTGAGCAGACAATGGCTGACTGTCATCAAGGCTTCCCTCCTCCTCTTCCTCTTCCTCCTCTTCCTCCTCTTCCTCCTCCACTGCAGACACCTGATCCTTAATGTGCGTCAAAGTTTGCTTGAGCAGACGCATAAGTGGGATGTTCATGCTTATGATGGCGTCGTCTGCGCTTACCAGCCGTGTGCATTCCTCAAAACACTAAAGGACTTTACAGAGGTCTTTCAGCTTTGACCACTGCACACCCGACAACTCCATGTCTGCCATCAAACTGCCTGCCTGTGTATCCTCCCATAAATGCATTACAGCCTGCCTCTATTCGCACAGCCTCTCAACCATGTGCATGGTGGAGTTCCACCTTGTTGCAACGTCTGTGATTAGGCGGTGGTTGGGGAGGTGGAGCTATCGCTGCAGCCTCTTCATATGACTGGAGTCTACGGGCGAGCGATGGATGTGCGAGCACAGTCTTCGCACTTTATGGAGCAGGGCTGTTAACTCCGGATAATTATTTAAGAAGCACTGCACCACCAGGTTCAAGGTGTGAGCCAGGCAAGGTATGTGTCTGAGTTTTGCCAGGGCTATGGCTGCCACAAAATTACAGCCGTTATCACTGACTACCTTGCCTGGCTCAAGATGTATACTGCCCAGCCATGACTCAGTTTCTCGCTGCAAGTAGTCGGCCAGTACCTCCGCGGTGTGTTTGTTGTCGCCCAAAGACATAATTTTTAAAACAGCCTGCTGATGCTTACCACTTGCTGTTCGATAGTGGGACACCTCATGTGTAACACTGGCAGCTGCGAATGGAGTGCTCGTGCGACTGCGCTCTGTTGACGAGCTTTCGCTTCTGGAGGAGGAGGGTCGAACGCCTACAGCCAATTGTTGCCTATATCGTGGGCTAGGCAGCACTGTCCCACCGCCGCTGTCCCCTGAGGACCCTGCATCCACCACATTAACCCAGTGCGCAGTGATGGACACGTAACGGCCTTGGCCATGCCTACTGGCCCATGCATCTGATGTGAGGTGCACCTTTTCACTCACTCATTGTTTGAGTGCATGGACAATGCGGTCTTTCACATGCAGGTGGAGGGCAGGGATGGCTTTTCTAGAAAAGAAGTGCCGACTGGGTAGGTCATAGCGTGGGACAGCGTAGGCCATGAGCTCTCAGAATTCTGCGCTTTCAACCTAACAGAAGGGCATCATCTCTAATAAGATCAGTTTGGCAATGTAGGCGTTCAAAGCCAGTGTACGCGGATGAGAGGATGAGTACTTTCTTGTCCTACTCAGAGTGTCTGGTAGGGTGAGCTGGACTTGAGAGCTGCATATGGGGGGACTAGCGGTGGACATGATGGACTGAGAGGGGGTTGGTGATGGTAATGGTGGTGGTGGTGGTGATGGTGATGGTGATGGCCTAGATGCAGTGATTCGTTGCAAAAACATTGTGATTCCCTGACTGCTTTGGGCTTGCGACGACACCTCAACATTTCTTGCTGGTGGTGTGCCAACTGGTGGACTTACAGTGGGGGAAGCGATGGAGCGTTGCTGGCTAACTTCAGTCGGAGCAGGTGCACATGTGCTACCTGAGGTTTTGTAGTCCGTCCACGCTTGCAAGTGCATGTTCATTAAATGTCTAAGCATGCAACTGGTATTCAAATTTCTGAGATTTTTCCCTCGGCTAAAGGTCCTTCCGCACTTCATACAGATAACCTTTGCCTCATCAATAGGATTTTGGTCAAAAATACTGGACTCTTCCTACTATGGTATAAATTTTCAGGGCTTGCACGCTGTGCTAATTTGACGTCTGGCCAAGCTGTCCTGCAACTCTTTTTGTTTTTTTTAACACCTTTTTGGACTGCTACGGGCCTGCCAGATAACCCTAGCTGCGATGTTGATACCTGCTCCTCCTCCTCTTCTGAGCTATTGCCAGCGGCACCCTCTTCCCCCACTGGATGCCAATCCGGGTCAACAACTGGGTCATCCATCACCTCCTCTTCAATTTCATCTGCACCTTCCTCTGTGTCACCGTGTAAGGTGGTATAGTATGCAGGAAGGGGCACGTGAGTTTCATCAGGGTCACATTCTGGCTCAGTAGACTGCGAGGGCAATGTAGTGCTCTGGTTGAATGTACCAGCAGAATCATATAGCAGCGGCTGTGCATCAGTGCACTCCATGTCAGATTCATCTTGGACTGGGGAATTCAGGATTTGACTTGATAACCCAGGCATGGTATGTGAAAAGAGCTCCATGGAGTAATCTGAAGTGTGGCCTGCCGCATCCTTAACTTTTGGTTGGGGTGAAGGACACAAGGAAAGGGGTTGTTCCTGACCAGAAGCCTGCACTGACGACTCAGTGCTTGCATTTTTTGAAACTTCAGAAGAGGAGGCGATAGAGCTGGTGGCTGTTTCGGCAATGTAAGCCAAATCCTGTTCCTGATGCTCCGGCTTTAAAAGCGGTTTATGTAGTCTCAGAAAAGGGAGCCTTCCAGGCCTTCTGGAGCCAGATGATGACGCAGGCTCAAAACCTCCTGCCTTAGGTGCTATTGTGCTTTTGGCACTACCAGCAGATGCCACCACCACCACCATCAGTAACAGGTGGCCCCCCATGCCCACGTCCGCGGCCTCTTCCACCATACTTCCTCATGTTTGCGAAAATGTACCCAAAATACCAGCAGATATATGATACTGTATCAGAAGCGTACAGCTGTATACGGTGAAGGTGAAAAATTGTAATCTCCGTATATATTTGCGGAGTAACAGACACAGACTCTCACAGGCTCAGTATGGATTACACCAGAATATAAAAAGCAAAAAAGTGTACTGTATCAGAAGCGTACAGCCATATACAGTGCTGGGGTAATTTTAAATCTACGTATATATTTCAGGAGTAACACACACGCTCACAGGCTCAGTATGGATTACACCACAATATGAAAGCATAAAAAGTGTACTGTATCAGTAACGTACAGCTGTATACAGTGTTGAGATAATTTTAAAACTCCGTATATATTTCAGTAGTAACACACACGCTCACAGGCTCAGTGTGGATTACACCACAATATGAAAAGTATAAAAAGTGTACTGTATCAGTAACGTACAGCTGTATACAGTGTTGGGGTAATTTTAAATCTCCGTATATATTACAGGAGTAACACACATGCTCACAGGCTCAGTATGGAGTAGACCAGAATATGAAAAGCATAAAAAGTGTACTGTATCAGTAGCGTACAGCAGCTGTATACAGTGTTGGGGTAATTTTAAATCTCCGCATATATTTCAGGAGTAACACACACACTCACAGGCTCAGTATGGATTACACCACAATATGAAAAGCATAAAAAGTGTACTTTATCAGTAACGTACAGCCGTATACAGTGTTGGGGTAATTTTAAATCTCCATATGTATTTCAGGAGTAACACACATGCTCACAGGCTCAGTATGGATTACACCACAATATGAAAAGCAGAAAAAGTGTACTGTATCAGTAGCGTACAGCTGTATACAATGCTGGGGTAATTTTAAATCTCCGTATATATTTCAGAAGTAACACGCACGCTCACAGGCTCAGTATGGATTACACCACAATAGGAAAAGCAGAAAAAGTGTACTGTATCAGTAACGTAGAACCACAAAAAGGACTTCAGTATAGAGTGCCAATAAAAATAGTTTCTTTATTGTAGTCAGAAAAAGACAATCAATATATGGTACAAAAATCACATAAATACTAATAGAACAAACTACTACAGGCCACTGCCATCTAAATATAGGGACAGATAACCAGATAACTCAGGAGGAAGAGACGAAACGCGCGTTGAGGCGCTTGGGGGACGCCACACTTGACCCACCTCTCATGTAAGTGCAGTTTGTGACTTGGCACATGCTGATGGTTTTCTGATGTTAGCTGAGGCAGCACTAGTAGCACATGTAACGGTCATTTTCAGCAATTTTATCTGCACTCTTTACATGGGAAGTATTGGTATATGTGTTGGTTATCTGTCCCTATATTTAGATGGCAGTGGCCTGTAGTAGTTTGTTCTATTAGTATTTATGTGATTTTTGTACCATATATTGATTGTCTTTTTCTGACTACAATAAAGAAACTATTTTTATTGGCACTCTATACTGAAGTCCTTTTTGTGGTTCTACTATATACCAGTTTATGTGCCTGGAGTTATATGTGTAAGGGATAAGGTATTATGTATCAGTAACGTACAGCTGTATACAGTGTTGGGGTAATTTTAAATCTCCGTTTATATTTCAGGAGTAACACACACGCTCACAGGCTCAGTATGTAGTAGACCAGAATATGAAAAGCATAAAAAGTATACTGTATCAGTAGCACACAGCTGTGTTCAGTGTTGGGGTAATTTTTAATCTCTCTATATATTTGAGGTGTAACACACAGACGCTCTCTCAGTATGGATTTGACCGTAATACAGAAGGGAGAAAAACGGTACAGTATCAGAGGAAACCAGCTGTATACGGTTTTGTGGAAAATTTAAATCGCCGTATATATTTCCGTAGTCACACACATACGGTCTCTCAGTATGGATTTGACCGTAATACACAAGGCAGAAAAACGGTACTGTATCAGAAGATACCAGCTGTACACAGTTTTGGGGAAAATTGAAATCTCTGTATATATTTCCGGAGTCACACACAGATAGTCAGCATGTATTTGTCCGTGATACCAGCCGGTACACGGTATTGTGAGGAGCGTACAGCTCTATACGGTGTGGGAAAAAATGAACGCTCGGTAACTGTGCAGAAAAAAATAAAAGTATTAGTGCTGTGTAGGTGCTGTGTTAAAAAGCAGTCTGCACAGCAGTGTACACACAGCAATACAGCTAGCAGGCAGCCTAATAATCAGCTTTGCTGGTGCACAAAATAAATTCCTCCCCTGTCACTGGCAGGCAGCCTAATAATCAGCTCTGCTGCTGCACACAATAAATTCCTCCCCTCTCACTGGCAAACAGCAGCCTAATAATTAGCTCTGCTGCTCCACACAAGAAATTCCTCCCCTGTCACTGGCAGGCAGCCTAAGAACCAGCGCTGCTGCACACAACAAAATCCTCCCCTGTCACTGCACGCTAACTGTACAGCTAATCGCTATCAGCACAAGCACAGAATTACTGTTTTTTTTACTGCCTAACGCTCTCCCTACTGAGAACCAGCGCCAGCAACCTCTTCCTACGCTAAGATCGGCAGAAGTAAAATGGTGAGGGTTTTTATATGCACTGTGACGCTACACAAAGCAAGCCAATCACTGCAATGCCCTTCTCTAAGATGGTGGTGGCCGCTGCCTATGTCATCGCGTTACCCACAGTCTGCGTCCTTGCTCATTGGCTGAGAAAAGGCCCTTCAAGCATTATGGGAAAACCTACTTTGGCGCTCGGGTCGCCGAACGCATCGCCGACCTCACGCTATGGTCGGGTTTCGCTCGGCGAAACCCGACTTTGGCGAAAGTCGGTCTTTTTTTAATCTGAACGACCTGTTTCGCTCCACTCTACTTATGACGTTGTGATATTTCAGTTTTTCTTTTTCAATAAATGTGCAAAAATTTCTACATTTCTGTTTTCTTTTCTGTCAAGATGGGGTGCAGAGCGTACATTAATTGGAAAAAAATAAACTATTTTGAATTTACCAAATAGCTAAATGAAACAAAGAGTGAAAAATTTAAAGGGGTCTGAATACTTTCCGTACCCACTGTATATATTCTGTAGGATTGGTATTTATCACTATATGGTCACCATGTGGTGGTAATATTGGTCTTGGTCTTTGTAAATAGATTTATTTTCAGTAACAGCACGGTCATCTACTGAGGTTTTCCTATACGTATGATTAGGGTGTGCAATTCCTAGGAACACCTATGATTTGCAGATATTCCCCATAGACTTGAATGAGGAAATTCACAGATTAAAAACAAAGATGCATTTTTAGTGTGTTTCTGTAGCTGAAATGTAGTAAAATCACATGTAATCGGCACATGACTTAATCAATAAAATTTTACCAAAGCTACAGTAAGTAAGGCCTCAGACACACTTATGTGAAAAAACTGAACCGGTGTCATCAGGGTTTTGGATCAGTGTGTAATTAATGAGAAGAAAATGAACTTTTTTGAATTTACCAAATGGCTGCAATGAAACAAAGAGTGAAAAATTTAAAGGGGTCTGAATACTTTCCGTACCCACTGTATTTATATTTTTTCATTGAGATCTTGGGGTTCTTCCTTACCTCTCTCACCAATGCTCTTCTTCCACGATTGCTCAGTTTGGCTGGACGGCCAGGTCTAGGAATACTTCTGGTAGTCCCAAACTTCTTCCATTTAAGGATTATGGAGGCCACTGTGCTGTTAGGATCCTTGAGTACTGCAGAAATTCTTTTGTAACCTTGGCCAGATGTGTGCCTTGTCACAATTCTGTCTCTGAGCTCCTTGGCCAGTTCCTTTGCCCTCATGATTCTCATTTGGTCTCACATGCACTGTGAGCTGTGAGGTCTTATATAGACAGGTGTGTGCCTTTATAAATCAAGTCCTATCAGTTTATTTAAACACAGTTGAATGAAGGAGTAGAACCATCTCAAGGAGGATCATAAGGCAATAGACAGCATGTGACTGAAATATGAGTGTCTGAGCAAAGGGTCTGAATACTTATGACCATGTGATATTTCAGTTTTTCTTTTTTAATAAATTTGCAAAAATTTCTACATTTCTGCTTTTTTTTCAGTCAAGATGGGTTGCAGAATGCACATTAATGAGGAAAAAAATGATTTTTTTGAATTTACCAAATGGCTGCAATGAATCTGAGAGTGAAAAATTTAAAAGGGTCTGAATACTTTCCGTACCAAACTGTATATATATATCTGTTAGCATTCGGTTCTGCTGGTTCCAGCGCAGTCAGACTTGCAGCCAAGTGACAACTAGTGTCCCCACAGCTCCTCTATTCACACTATGATGCCCCATAGTTCAACTACAAAAAGTGTGTTGCCCAAAACCCCCCAAGCACAGTATGATTCCACCACAGGTCCTCTATATAAAGTATGATGGGATCACAGCTCCCCTATATACAATATGATGGGCCCATAGTTCCTTATATGATGCCTCCATAACTCCCCTATACACACTATAATGCCCCCCACAGCTTTATATATACAGTGTGATTCCCTTCACACTGTATGATAACCCCACACTGTTTGATGACCACCACAATACTCGCTACACTATATGATGGCCTCCACAGTAGATCTAACATTGTATGATGGCCCTCACAGTAGTCCTCAGAATGTATGATGACCATCACATTGTATGATTACCCCCACAGCAGTCCTTACACTGTATGATGCTCACATACTGTAAGATAGCCCCAACACTATAATGGCCCCCACAGTAACCACCACAGTGTATGTCAGCCCCAACACTGCATGATGCCCTCACAGTAGCAACAACACTGGTTGTTGGCCGCACACTCTATGATGGCCCCCAGAGTAGCCACAACACTATATGAATGTTTCCACAGTAGCTCCCACACTGTATGATGCACCCACAAATAAAATTGAGATAAAAAAAAATTCATATACTCACCTGACCCCGGATCCTGGTGAATCCACTGACAGATAGCAAGGCGCAGGGGGACCAATGCACAGGATATCAGAGTCACAGCACAGTGATGTCATAACATCACTCTGCCCAGGAATCGTTTAGTGCGTCACCCTGCTGTTCTGCAGGCGCCAGTCCTAAATTGACCGATATCCTACAGAATGGAGAGTGTTCTCACTGCTCTGCCTCAGAGTAGAGCTCTATGTTAGCTGCACTCCAGCCACAAATAAAATATATATTTACTGTAATTGGCATGTTGCAAATATCAAAAACACACCACAGTTCAGTTTCCACAGAGTTAAAAAACAGCACAATAGGCATGAGATGTACATGACTCATACATTTTGCTTGTACTAAAATATGTAAAAATGTACCAAACACTCACTGTTGGAACTTATCCTTGCACTTTGTTTGCTAAATCAAAAAACCTTCACAAAGTTTCAGCAATATGACTTTGTCTTTTTTCCATTTTTCTTTCTACAACCATTGTCACCGATCTTCTCTATGTATTGCATTTTCAGGAACCTTGGCATAATGGTCTGCTCATCCTTGTGTGATCTTGGTGGAACCATAACACCATTCATTGTTTACAGACTGACAAATGTTTGGAAAGAATTGCCACTAATAGTATTCGGTAAGTAAGCCACAACTAAAAGGGGCTTTACAGTAGTTAAAATAAATTTATAAATTCATTTACCATCCCTCCCCCATCATTTTAAATATACAGTAAATCCAAATCTTACATTAAATTATGTTTAGAGATCTCAAGCAACTCAATGCAGCACATCCGTGTATGGGGAACTAGGATTTGTGCTTTATTAGGACATGTAGGCACTTAAAGGGAACCTGTCACCAGGTTTGGCCGATATGAGATACGGCCATCACCTTTCAGGACTGATATACAGCATTCTAAATGCTGTATATTGGCCCCCAACTTGACCTGTAAGAGAAGAGAAATAACTTTTATTATACAGTACTCAACTGCTGGGCGGTCCGGTCAAAGGGGTGTTTCAGGGCTTGGTCTTGCGCCTCCCATCTTCTTACGATCGCATTCCTCCTGCTTGCTTCATGTGGATGATGTGTCCCTGTGTCATCCATACGGTCTCCTCAGCACCGCACTCCTGCGCAGGTGCACTTCTCTGCCCTGTTGAGGGCAGAGCAAAATACTGCAGTGCACAGGTGCTGGCACTGCAGTACTTTGCTCTACCCTCAACAGGGCAGAGAAGTACGCCTGCGCTGGAGCGTGGTGCCGAGAAGACTGTGTGGATGACGCAGGAACGTGTCATCCACATTAAGCAAGCAGGTGGGCGGCATCGCAAGAAGATGGGAGGCGCCGAATCAAGGAGAGCGACAACCCTCAGACCAGACCACCCCGCCCCACAGGTGAGTATAATAAAAGTTATTATTGTTCTCTTACAGGTCTGGTTGGGGGCTGATGTATAGCATTATAGAGTGCTATATATCAGCCCTGAAAGGTGATGGCCGTAACTTATATCAGCCAAACCAGGTGACAGGTTCCCTTTAAATAGTGTTACAGACAAAGGAAAAGTTCCTCCCAAACTATGAGAAAATAGAAACTTTAGGAGTTTGAATAGAGTTATGAACCTTCCCTGCCCATCAATGCTACTTAATCACCAAGACACAAAAGTTATAGGATAAGATGTATACTAAAGATGTATGCCGTGATGTAGCAGCAACACCTAGTAAACTTTGGTTGAACGCAGGTGTTGCAGCCAAAGTTGCCATGTAGCCCCAGCTTTTCACAATCTACAGATGGTTAGTTAAATAAATTGTCTCCCTATCTGAGTGCATATTTAATTCTCCTGTTTTTGGTCATTGTCATGCATAGCTGTTATAGGAATACTTTCTGGCATACTGGTGTTGCTCCTTCCTGAAACCAAAGGCCGTGCTCTCCCAGAAACCATTGAAGAGGCAGAGAATTTGCAGAAGTAAGTTTAATAAGTGGTACATTGTGTTGATTTTTTCATCCAATCTAATATATACTTACCTTGTAATGTCTTCACAACCTGTTCCGTCCAGATGTGTCTGGATCCCAGAATTCCAAGCGGCGGAAGTTCACCAACCGCCATATTGGGACACCCAAGTGATGGGAGTCTCAATATGGAAACTGCTGGTGGTACCAGCCTCTTGCGCGTTACCACCAGCGGAACACCGTCGCACCACACACACAACACACACACACACACACACATACACACACACACACACTCAGATGGGGGAGAGAGAAAGCGCACAAGGGTGAGAGAGATAGAGCATAGGGGGGAGACAGCTCAAACGGGACAGCACATGAGGGGAGAACACAGCACAGGAAGGAGAGAGACAGCAGACAAGGGGGATAGCACATGGGGTAGAAAGGTCAAAGAAGAAAGCACAGACGGGAGAAGTCAGCACATGGGGAAAGAGAGAGTGGATAGGTAGGTGAGCACATGAGGGGTAGAGATTCTCAACGCTGCAAAGCCTGTCCCCATCGTGACAATACCACCCTCCCGATGCAATAGGATCGGGCCTCCATCTAGTGTATATTATATTTTTCATTTATTCATTCACTAACTCACTGGCAGTGAATCTTATATTGTAATTTTGATTATGTCCCACAAATACAAACTGGCATTGTAGGAGGTAGGCTATGCTCACAGAGTCTTCTAAAGAGTTTTTGGATCAGATCTTCAAAAACAGGAGTGTTTCCTGAAACTGTTTTTGCTTGAAAACTAATTTTTAAGTGCCTTAAAAAAACTTGCATGAACATTGCCTAAAGCATAGTACAACACAAAGTATTGTAAACTTGGCTCTTTCCAGGTTGGAAGCAGTAAACGCATGCTTGCAGTGATGCCAACCTTTACAAGGTCTCTGGCTTGCAGGTAATGCTGACTTGTAGGACTTGGCTACTTGAAGTAGATAAGCGATGGCCCGAACAAGTGACTTCCAGGTTGAGAACTTGCTGAACCGATGAGATTCAAGGTGATGACTTGAAATTATTGTATGTAGAGCAGACACTCGAGGAGGGAGCTCTTCATCGGTATCTGAATCGACTTGTTTGAACGTATCAGGCCTGCTGATGTGGGGTATCGAACGGTACAAAGTGGCAGGGCCTGTGAACCATGTAGTGTCCTTAAGATGACTTGGAGCAACGGATCTAGTCGCATGGTCTGCAGGATTGTGGTGAACAGGTACGTAGTGCCACTGATTAGGGCAGGTGGATCTTCTTATCCTCAGTACCTGGTTGCTGACGTAGACATAGAAGCGTCGCATTTCGTTGCAAATGTATCCCAGTACCACCTTGCTAAAGTTGTAGAACTCTGCATCTTTGGTCTCCAGATTCATCGCATCTGAGATAAGCGTGGCCAACTCACCTGCGAGGACGGCAGCGCAGAGTTCCAGTCTGGGTATCGTGTGTTCACTGAGTGGCGCCAGTTTAGTCCAGCTCATCACGAACCTGATGTGGCTCTGTTCATTTACGTCTGTGGTTTTGAGGAACGCTACTGCTGAGATCACCTTGACTGATATGTCACAGAAGATACAAAGTCTTTGTGTTCTGACTTTTGTGGATGGCACAGGAGCATACGGTTTTTTCACACGAAGGTCGGTCAAAGGCTTCGAGAGACTTCCTCCACTCTGCCCACAGGTCAGCCTTTTCTGTTGAAAGTGGATCGTCCCAATCGGATTTCTCTTGGGTGAAATCTCTTAGCATCATTTTGCCTTGGATAGTTACTGAAGCTACGAATCCCAGGGGGTCATATAGACTATTCACGAAAGAAAGAACTCCTCTGCGCGTGAAGCGTTTCTCGTCTTTGCTGATCTGGAAGGTGAATGCATCCGTCTTCAGATCCCAAAGTAATCCAAGGCTCTGCTGCATGGGAAGGGAGTCGATGCTTAGGTCTGAGTCCTTTAGATCGCTGGAATAGTCTTGAGAGGGAAAGGCTTCCATCAACTCTCGGCTGTTGGAGGAAATCTTGTGTAACCTTAGGTTAGACTGAGCGAGCATTTCTTGAGTCCTTTTTAGTAGACTGATTGCAACTTCATTTGTCGGTGTGGACTTCAAATAGTCGTCTATGTAGAAGTCCTTTTCTACGAAAGATCTGACGTCTGACCCGTACTCTTCTTCACCCTCTTTGGCGGAATTTCGGACCGTAGATAGTGACTGCTTGGAAAGGGCTATTCCCAAAGATGTGTACCCTCATCCAGTACTCTGCAATGTCTTTGTTCGGGTCATTGTAGCGGTACCATAAGAAACCTCAAGTAGTTTCTGTTTTCCTCTTTGACGAGAAAACAGTGGAACATCTGTTGTATGTCAGCCATAAATGCCACCGTATCTCTGCGGAAACAGAGTAGTACTTCTAGAAGTCTGCTGTTGAGGTGTGGGCCCGACAGTAGGACATCATTCAATGAGATGTATTCGCATTTGGCGCTTGAGTCGAATACCACTCTTATTTGACCTGGCTTTTTAGGATGGTACACTCCGAAGATGGGCAAGTACCAACACTCCTCTGAGGGCCGAAGTGCTGGTGCAATCTCTGCTTGGTTGTTCTGGAACATCTTCCCCATGAAGGTAAAGAAATATTCCTTCACCTCAGGTCACTTCTGAAACTTGTGTCTGAGGGAGATAAATTGGCTGTAGACCAGTTCCCTGTTATTGGGTAGGCGTCTTCTCTGAGGTCGAAATGGTAGAGGTGCGCCCAACTGTTCGACTTGTCCTTGACTATTTGTCTATCCATGATGTCCAAGAACATCCTGTCTTCTACAGACATCGCTACCTTGTGGTCTTCCTTTGTCCTGTGGAAGACTGTACATCCTATGTGGTCTTGTTCACCTTCACAGGCGTGGTCTTAGTTGTTAGGGACTCAGAAAGGGCAAGGTAGGGGAATGCTTCTCGGTAATTCTTATCTTGCTCATAAATGGGCAGAACACATAATCATCAACATAAACAGAAATAAACACTTGAAATAGATCACTGTTTGTAATGACTCTATATAATATATGAGTTTCACTTTTTGCATTGAAGAACTGAAATAAATGTACTTTTTGTTGATATTCTAATTTTGTGAGAAGCACTTGCATGTTGTGACTGTGAGAGGGAAGATATAAATATAATCACACCTCCCACTCCACATCAAGAACAGCTTTTCTGCAGAGAAATTTTACATTTACAAGAATGATGGAAAGGGAAGAAATGTTTCTCACAGCAGTGTAGATAGATCTAAAGCTGTAAAAATAAGTTGGAGGTTTGTTTTTTATGACGTCTAAATATGTTGTTCACATCTTCACTAGGTATTTCTGATTTATTATAGGAACAATTGGTGGAGGATAGGACGGAGTAGTAGTCTGCGCTGCTGTGCTAGACTATTGTGGTTCTCCTCATTTAGAAGTTGGTTCAATTTCGAAACACATTGAGAACAAACCACATTATCTTAACTGGTATTCAGTCGCCCTCCAGAGCAATGGGAACTCGGATCTGAGCCTATAGACTTCTATGGGGGATGTCACAGCAACACAGCTCGGTCCATGGCTCTGGCGCTCACCCGTTAATGTGGGATATTTACAGGGGAATTGAATGTTGGTATGGGAATTCGTGACGCCACCTGTGGTACCTGGTCAGGGTGACCAGCGCTGCGGTGCAGATCCACTGAAGGGTTGGTGTTGTGCAGCTATAGGTGTTAGGCCTCCCACAGGTGAGGCTGAGTCCTTCAGGGCAGGTAGATGTGTAGGGATGCAGGACAGAGGGGAACCCGGCAGTTAGGGGTAATAAGGTGGACACACACAAAAGTCACTTTGGTACCTTTACTGAAGATGTTGCAGGCACATCCCGGAGCACTGTTGTAAGGTTCTATGTATATATTCCTGAAACTCAGTTTGTTCGTCAGCCATTTTACTTTCTGTCTTGCTGCAGCTATCTTGCCCTCAGTCAAAATGGAGTTTCCAGCTTGCATGTTCCCGCCCTGATTCTCTCCTTTGCTTCTTAAGCAGCCACAGCTGAGCAATCAGTGCTTCAGAATCTAGCCTGCAGTGAACCTGTGACTTGACTCCTGTAAGCCTTGGACCTTGTACTCCAGCTATTCCTACTGAGGAACTCTGAAGCACTTGTGGACTCTGAACCCTGCTCTTTGAAAGACCCCCGTTTGCATGGACTTACGGTAACAGAGAAGAAGATCCTGAATCTGTATTGGAGAGTGATTGCTGAGCTTGGATTACTCTGGCCTGCTGTGTCTCCTGTTTCTGTGTCTGCAAACTGTGTGACTATTTCTGCCAACTTGTATGAAGTAATACAGGACTTTTCTATATCAAACCTGTGACTCCTGTGTTTTCATCGCACCCAAGCACAAGACGCTATATGAACTGTACTACATACATTACAAGATTCTGAAGCCAAAACGTTAGTGTCTGCTGGGTCTGGAAGGCTGTGTCTGCTGTACTGTGGATATCAGACGTCCGGTTGTACTTTCTGTGATGACAGTGGTTGTGACTTCTCACAACCATTCCAGGTGAGCAATTCCCTTAAGTTTTTTCTTTTTGCAGTGTTACCACAGGTAAACACTATTGTTTTTTTTTTTCCTTTCTTTTCTCTTTTTTGTCTGCTGTAACTCTGGATATCAGATGTCTGGTTGAAACTTTCTGTGATGATAGTGGTTGTGACTTCTCACAACCATTCCAGGTGAGCAGTTCCCTTAATTTTTTTTTCTCTCTGCAGTGTTGCCACAGGTGAACACTATTGTTTTTTTTTCTCTTCTCTTCTTCCAGTAATCCTGTCTTAAAAGATCTGGAAAATGGAGGCCCGCATAAAGGAACTTTGCGGAGTGACTGATAATATCCTTGCAGATTTGCAGAATATAAAGACCCGTTTTACAAATCTACAGGACCTCAATAATCACAATTTGCAAGTGGTTGGACAGACTACCCAGGATTTGCGAGCCAGGATTGAGGTTCTAGAGGGGCGAGTCCAGGCTCCTGCCGTAGCCCCGAGTGCTGGGATTCCCAAGTTGCCCCCTTTTCGTTTTGGCGGTGAACGTGAGAAATTCAGGGGATTTATTAATCAATGCAATCTTTTTTTTTCTGCACATGCTTCACAATTTCCCACTGAATGATCTAAGGTGCTTACTATAATTATGTTGCTTACCAACAAGGCTTTAATGTGGGCAAACCCTCTGATTGAGACTGAGGATGATTGTTTGAATCACCTTGATGATTTTATTTCAGCCATGGGGCAGGTGTTTGATGACCCCAATCGAGGTGCAACAGCTGAAGCAGCCATGTTAGCTTTGCGCCAAGGTAAGCACTCGGTAGCTGAATATGCCTTGGATTTCAGGAGATGGGCCCTTGATACCACCTGGGACAGTTCCGCCAAAAAATCTATTTTTCGAAAGGGGTTATCTCCACTGATTAAGGATGAACTTGCTCGTGCCGACCCTCCCACTGCGTTAGGTGACTTTATTAACTACTGCATCCGTATTGATACTCGTCTGACTGAACGCAGGCAAGAGAGATGGTTCGAAAGCAATCGTACTAACCTTTTCCTACCTTCCTCTCCAGCTAAGGAACCTTTGAGTAGGATTACACGGGAACCTGAACCTGAACCCATGCAGGTAGACTCTTAACATCGACGGGTTAGTGATGCACGCAAGGAACATCGTTTTAAGGAGAATCTATGTTTCTATTGTGGTAAGTCAGGGCACTTCATTATAAACTGCCCCAGCCGTTCTCGTAAGACTACTGCAGCACTCATTCATTGTGAGTGTTGCGAGAGGGGATCTGTCAGGTCCGAGCCTCAGGCTCCAGAGAGATCTGCAGCAACAGATCTTGATTTCTCGGACTTAAACTCCGTTACCTCTGAGGACGTTGACTGTGTAAACGCTGCAATTTTTCAAGTTTCCTCAGCGGTGTCCCAGCTGAGTTGTAAGAAAAACAATTCTCATTGCTTTCTTTCCATCAAACTCTGGGTTGACTCAGCTTGGGTGTCTAGCTCTGCTATGATCGACTCAGGGGCAAGTGGAAATTTTATGGATGTCTCCTTTGCTCTGAAACAGGGAATACGTTCAGTGAAGAAGGCTACTCCAGTACAGATGGAAACTGTGGATGGCTCCCTGCTGACCTCTGGACCAGTGGATCAGGAAACAGAGCCTTTGAGGGTTCTTATGGGTAAAGATCATCAAGAGAAACTGTCCTTTATGCTTATCTCTTCTCCCCACTTTCCCATTATTCTAGGGCTACCATGGCTGCAGGCTCAGAATCCTACCATTAACTGGGAGACCAAGGAATTACACTTTCCAGAGAAACAGATGAGTCCAAAAGTTTCAGCTTGCTCTGTTCCTAAAGGAATCATGTCAGTCCCTGAACTACCAGCTGTATACCAGGACTATGTGGATTTATGTGACAAGAAGAACGCTGACCAGCTTCCTCCTCACCGTCCATATGATTGTCCAATTGAATTATTGCCTGGAGCAGAGATACCTTTTGGTAAGATCTACCCCCTGGCGGGGCCCGAGCTAAAGGCTTTAAAGGATTACAGAGATGAAAATCTAGCCAAGGGCTTCATACGCCCCTCTTCATCTCCTGCAGGTGCACCCATCTTCTTTGTAAAGAAGAAAGATGGATCTCTGAGACCATGCGTAGACTATAGGGAACTCAATAAGGTTACTATTAGAAACCGTTATCCATTGCCTTTAATCCCTGAGTTATTGGAGAGAGTGCGACATGCCAAAATTTTTTCTAAACTAGATCTTCGTGGGGCCTATAACTTAGTCCGTATTAGACCTGGGGATGAATGGAAGACTGCATTCAGGTCACGCTATGGACACTTTGAATATCTAGTTATGCCTTTTGGTCTGAGTACCGCCCCAGCCACTTTCCAACACTTGGTGAATGACATCTTCAGGGATCTCCTAGATACATTCGTGGTAATTTATTTGGATGATATTCTAATTTTTTCTAACTCCACAGAGGAACATCATGGACATGTGAGAATGGTCTTGGAACGTCTAAGACAAAATCATCTTTACATCAAACTTGAAAAGTGTGAATTCCATAGGACCGAAATTCAATTTCTGGGGTATGTACTGTCTACACAAGGAATTAGTATGGATGGAAGCAAAACCCAAGCCATCAAGGATTGGCCAAGTCCTAGAAATGTGAAGGAGGTACAGCGCTTCATCAGGTTTGCCAACTTCTATAGACGTTTCATTAGAAATTTCTCTGAGGTAGTGTCACCTATCACTCAACTTACCCGGAAAGAGTCTAGGTTTTCCTGGACTCCCCAAGCCCAGGAAGCATTTTCCCGTCTAAAAGATAAATTTACCACTGCACCTATCCTAGTACATCCCAACCCCGAGCTTGCCTTCATAATAGAGGTGGATGCTTCAGACTGTGCCGTTGGAGCTATACTCTCTCAGAGAACAGGTGAGAAGAATGTCTTGCATCCCTGTGCCTTCTTTTCCCAGCAGTTGTCTTCGGCTGAGAGGAACTACGATGTGGGCAATAGAGAGTTGTTGGCCATTATTGCCGCCTTCAAATAATGGAGACACCTTCTTCAGGGAGCTGCACAGCAAATAGTCGTCCTGACAGACCATCGTAACCTTGAGTTTATCAGGTCGGCTAAGTGCCTGACTCCTCGCCAGGCTCGCTGGAATCTTTTCTTAAACCAATTTAATTTTATCATCTCTTATAGACCAGGATCGCGCAATGGAAAGGCTGATGCACTCTCTAGGATTTACTCAGCAGAGACACGTCCAATTACTCCTCCTAAGACTATTCTTCCTGACTCTAGATTCCTAGGAGTAATTCATAATCAAGACCTACTTAAGGACATCAAGGAAGCATACCATGCGGATTCCTTTTTGGCACAACCCCCAAGGGACGTAAGTCTTGTCTTTAAGAATGGTGTGTGGATTCAGGGACAACGTCTGTATATTCCTGAAACAGTCAGATTAAGAGTATTGCAACTCATTCACGATTCCAAGATAGCTGGGCATAGAGGAATTCTAAAGACACAGGAATTTCTTTCTCGTTTCTTTTGGTGGCCCACTTGCAGGAAGGATGTTTTGAATTATGTCACTTCATGTGAGGTCTGTGCAAGATGCAAAACACCTCGCTCCTCACCAACTGGTCTGTTACAGCCTCTTCCCACCCCGTCCCGCCCGTGGGGATCCATTTCTATGGACTTCATTGTGGAGTTACCAACCTCTCAGGGGAAGAACACCATTCTAGTGGTGGTTGACCGTCTAACAAAGGCAGCTCATTTTATCCCTTGTGTCGGCTTACCCACTGCAAAACAGACATCAGATTTGATGATTAAAGATGTGTTTCGCTTACATGGAGTACCGGATGAGGTTATTTCGGATCGAGGGGTGCAATTCACTTCTAGGTTTTGGCAAAATTTCTGTGCAGCATTGGACATTAAAGTAAACCTTTCTTCTGCTTTTCATCCCCAGACTAATGGACAGACCGAACGAACCAATCAAACCCTGGAGCAGTATCTCCGCTGCTTTATCTGCCACCTACAGGATGATTGGGTGGATCTACTTCCATTAGCTGAGTTCTCGTATAACAACTCTCAGAGTGCCTCCACTAAACAGTCTCCTTTTTACTCTAATCTAGGTTATCATCCTAACATTCTACCACGATTTCCCATAGAAACGCCTTTACCAGCAGTGGCTGAAAGAATCACGTCTTTACAGAAGAATATGGATCTTCTAAAGGAAAATCTGGAATCGGCTCAAGAAAGGTACAAGAAAGCAGCAGATAAATTTCGTAAACCTGCACCAGCTTTCAAGGTAGGAGACTTGGTCTGGCTGTCAACCAGAAATCTTAAGTTAAGGATTCCATCGTCTAAGTTGGGACATAAGTACATTGGACCCTATAAAATCAGTAAAATTATAAGTGCCGTTGCTTGTCGTCTTCAACTGCCCAGAACTATGAGAATCCACCCTGTCTTTCATGTATCCCTACTAAAGGCTGCGACACCCAATACGTTTCCTGGACGTTCCTCTCCTTGCCCTGACCCAGTGCTAGTCGATGGTCAGGAAGAATTTGTGGTGGAAAGGATTTTAGATTCCAGGTTGTATAGAAATCAGTTACAATATCTGATTAAATGGCAGGGCTACCCAGTGGAGGACAACTCATGGGAACCGGTCATTAACGTTAATGCTCCTCGCTTGCTCCGTCAGTTTCATCAGAGGTACCCACACAAGCCTGGTCTGAGGTCATCCGGAGGTTGTCCTTAAGGGGGGAGTAATGTAAGGTTCTATGTATATATTCCTGAAACTCAGTTTGTTCGTCAGCCATTTTACTTTCTGTCTTGCTGCAGCTATCTTGCCCTCAGTCAAAATGGAGTTTCCAGCTTGCATGTTCCCGCCCTGATTCTCTCCTTTGCTTCTTAAGCAGCCACAGCTGAGCAATCAGTGCTTCAGAATCTAGCCTGCAGTGAACCTGTGACTTGACTCCTGTAAGCCTTGGACCTTGTACTCCAGCTATTCCTACTGAGGAACTCTGAACACTTGTGGACTCTGAACCCTGCTCTTTGAAAGACCCACGTTTGCATGGACTTATGGTAACAGAGAAGAAGATCCTGAATCTGTATTGGAGAGTGATTGCTGAGCTTGGATTACTCTGGCCTGCTGTGTCTCCTGTTTCTGTGTCTGCAAACTGTGTGACTATTTCTGCCAACTTGTATGAAGTAATACAGGACTTTTCTATATCAAACCTGTGACTCCTGTGTTTTCATCGCACCCAAGCACAAGACGCTATATGAACTGTACTACATACATTACAACTGTAGGGTGAAGGTTGCACATCCAGATTCTCCCACTGAGTAGGTGTGTGGCCTCCTGTTCCTTGCCTTTTTGTGATAAAGTCCTGGCCTGCGTGAAGCTGAGCCTAACTTGGTCTCTGTCCTGCACCTGGCTGACCTTGTGATTGGACCTCCTCTCTAAAAGGACAGGGTCCCTGATGGCCGGGCCCGGCCGGACTCCGCCCTCCTGATCCTGTTACGTATCAGCTCTGTGGTACTCCTGGGACTTGTAGTCCTCCAGGAACTCCGGTGTTCTCCTAATGGGTCGTGGAGATCCCTATAGGCTCGGACCTCGGTGTCCGGTCAATACTTGCTGAGGTAAGCTGTAAAGGCTCTTCTACCTCCGTTACTGCTCTCTCCACTTGCCCTCGGCCTACTCTGGGCCTAATACAATTACACACACTGGCAGTTGGTGGGCTGCCTCTTCGCCGCTCTCAAAGCGTCGGCACGCTCTCTCACTGAGCCGCACTCACTGCTCTCAGCTCTGACTAGACTGGAGTGGATTCTACTCCACTTTACTAGCCTCCACTCTATTGAACTGAACTGCAGGCTGCAGACTTCAGTCTGTCTGAACTCAGCTACTGAGCTGACTAAACTGAACTGAACTCACTTTCCTGTCTACACCCTCTTTTTATATCACTATCGGAGCTCCCTCTGCTGGACTTAGGGATGGGTGAAGGTGTGTGAATGTATATAGTGACCTCTAGTGGTGGATTCCTTCTGCGCACCCTTCTGGGAGATATGAATCCAGACACAGCTGGGCTCCACATTATCATGTTCTCTGGATTTCTTGAATCTAGCACAGCAGCACAGACTACTACTCCTATCCTCCACCAATTGTTCTACATGGTAGGATCTTCTGACTTAAGGGTACTGCAGCACCTGTCACACTTTGATTTCTCAGTTGTGGGCTAAACAACCCCAAAAGGTAAGCAATTCCTTTACCTCTCAATTAGACCAATTTCTCCACCAGATAAGACCTTATTGCAGTTGGTGCCTCCCCCTCCTCTGTTCTGTTACAGGAACAGAAATACAAAAGTAATAGGTATTCTAGACTCCTTGCATGCCAGACCCAGAAGCATCTGAGGGACATTTAATGTAATGGATCCATCAGGTTTCCGTCATGGTGTCAGGCATTTTACTGGAACAAATAGCGCAGTGCTGGAGCTCCATCACAGGTGTGAACAGGGTCGTATTCCTAAATATTATACTCAATCATTTCAACTTAAAGAAGTTGTCCACTACTTGGACAACTTCTTCTCATACCCCTCGCTTGGCCCCCATAAAATAAAGCAGCCTATACTCACCTCCTATCCCAGCACAGTTTCAGCAGTTTCGGCACTCAATATTAGGCCATGCCCCGAACACACCCATTTCACAACTAGTCACACCCATGTCCACGCCCCAACCACACCCATTTAGCACTGCTGATCACACTGACTGGTACTGAGGGCACAGTGGCTGGTACTGTGGGCACACTGGTACTGAGTAAAAGAAAGAAAGAACAGAGAGAGAAAAAAAGAAAACAGAGAGAGAAAGGAGAGACAAAGAAAGAACAGAGAGAGAAAGAAAGAGGGAAAAGCAAGAAAGAACAGAGAGAGAGAAAGAAATAAAGAAAGGGGAATGAAAGAAAGAAAGAACAGAGAGAAAGAAAGAGGGGACAGAAAAAAAGAACAGAGAGAGAAAAAAGAAAGAGGGGAAAGAAAGAACAGAGACGGAGAAAGAAAGAAGGGAAAAAAAGAACACAGAGGGAGGGAGAAAGAAAGAGGGGAAAGAAAGAACAGAGAGAGAAAGAAAGAAAGGCGGGAAAGAAAGAGCAGAGAGAGAAAGAAAGAAAGAAAGACGGGAAAGAAAGAACAGAGAGAGAGAAAGAAATACGGGAAAGAAAGAAAGAACAGAGAGGGAGAGAGAAAGAAAGATGGGAAAGAAAGAAAAAGAACAGAGAAAGAAAAAGAGTATGCCTCGTACACACACCGCTCAGCTCCGTCCATCTCGCGCACACGCAGCTTCACTCAGAACACACATGGCTCCACTCCGTACACCTTGTACACATGCAGCCACGCTCTGTACACCTTGTACACACACGACTCCACTCTGTAGACCTTCTACATATGCTGCTTTGCACCATACACTTCGTACACACGTGGCTCCACTACATACACACAAGACTCCACTCCGTACATGCCGTACACACACGGCTCTGTTCCGCTCTGTACACACACGGCTCAAGCATGGAGCCCTGTGTGTACAGAGCTGAGCGGCTCAGCTCCGTACACTTCGTACACACAGGGCTCCGTTTCGTACACACACACAGCACTGCTACATCCACCTCGTACACACGGCTCGGCTCCGTACACCTTGTACACGCGCGGCTCAGCGGCGTACACTTCGTACACGCACGGCTCGGCTCCGTACACCTCGTACACGCACGGTTCAGCTCCGTACACCTCGGACACGCTCGACTCAGCTCCGTACATCTCGGACACCCACAGCTCTGCTACATCCAACTCGTACACACAAGGCTCTGCTCCGTACACCTCGTACACACTATAACACTGCTACATCCACCTCGTACACACACGGCTCCGCTCCGTACACCCCGTACACACTACAGCACTGCTACATCCACACTGTAAACCCCTCCTGACCCCACTCATAAACTTACCCTCATCCAGCACAATGACAACCAGCACAGCAGAGTCCTGCACACATACCGAGGAGCCTGATCATGTGACATCTAACTCCTCCCCTCCTGTGACCTCATCACAGGTCCTGTGCTCACAGAGGAAGACAGCCAGCAACGTCATTACTCTGCTGTAAGAAGCTGAAGTGGAGAGCTGGGAGGGCAAGGATGAGGTGCTTGGGGGCGTGGCAGCTTCTCTCACTGTGGGAAACATAGCGTCGCGAGCGGGACAGCGGGTGGGAGGGTCAGAATCGGGACTGTCCCACTCAATCCGGGACGGTTGGGCGGTATGGATAGATATCAGTGAGATATATAATTAGTGCCTTGCGTGTGCAGCTTACTGTATATGGATTCATCTAATAAATAAATGCAAAAAAATAAAGTGTGGTCCCCCTATTTTTGATAACCAGTAAATGTAAAGTAGACAGCTGTGAGCTGATATTATCAAGCTAGGAAGGTCCATGTTCCATGGTTATTGGGCCATCCTAAAAGTACAAGTCCACAGCCAGCTCAGACATGGAGCATCACATGACATTCTCAAATTCTGCGGCTTCAGCTTTGCTCTTCCCGATTGCCCCAGTGCGTTGGCAATTGGGGTAATGGTGCTTGGGGTTGATGTCAGTTAATGTGAATTGTTCAAAAACACAGCTGACATCAAGCTCTGGTGTTTGTAATGGAGAGGTGTCTATCAGAGACCCCAAGTACTAAAAAGAAAAAAACACACACACAAAAATACTTTATTTAAAAAGAAACTCCCTGACCCCACACAGGACCAACTTAGTCGAGGGAATCTGACATAGTCCGCAAATGGAAACCTGAAAAAACATAAAAAGAGGGAAATAGAAACAAGAGACTGTCCCTCATTCACCAATTTATTCTAATAAAAAGTTCCCACGCAAGTCTGGCATAGTCCAGCACTTCCCACGATGTTACCTGAATCCATCGTACAAAGCCTATTGAGTCACGTTCAGAGGTTCTATAGGCTTTAGCATCACCCACGCCCAGCTCACGCTGCGTTCTGCGAGACCCGGTGACTGTAAAGAGCAGTAAAGTTACTGACATCACAGCTCTCCACACTCTCATGGAACGCAGCGTGACCCGGCAACTCTGATTCTCCTCTCTAATTCACCTACTCTTGGTTGCACTTGTATAGATGAATGATCAGAAATTCCCCAGATAAATATTCAATATCATGGATTAGAGGAGTCAAAGATTTCGTTCCAATTACCATAGCAATCTTTGACAGTAAGTGAAGTGAGGTATTTCCAAAGTACTAAGCGTTTTTTTGACATACAGTATATAAATTGGGCTTTGCATTTTGGTACTTCCACAGAGAAGTCAGGGAAAATGGCAACCTTTGCATTTTCAATAGACAGATTGGGACAGTCCTGTTCTAAGCACAGAATTAAGTCTCTGTCCTTATAGTGCAGTAGTTTCAGCAACACTGGACGTGGTGGGGCCCCAGAGTGCAACAGTCTGAAAGGCACACTATGGGTCCGTTCTATTGCAAACATAGGGGATTGAGGGGATTGTGCCTCTTTTCCAAAAGCTGCAAAGACCAGATTTCTATAAATTCAGCCGGATTTTTGCCCTCAGCTCTCTCAGCTACTCCTATGATGTGTAGGTTGTTTCTATGGAGTCTATTTTTGAGATCACCCTTTTATTAACCAAGGCATTGATGTTGTGCTTGTATATTTTCATATCACTTTGGATAGGCAATATATGATCCTCAATATTGCTGATGCTGATCCTTTCCTCCATTTCCTAGATTCTTTCAAATGCCCTTTGAATGTTAGTCTTTATAGATAACATGTATTCTTTTAACCCCTTTATGACTTTTTGACGGGAAAAATTTCTGTTTTTGCTTTTTCGTTTTCTTCTTCCCGGAGCCATGACTCTTTTATTTTTCTGTCCATATACAGTGAAGGAAATACTTATTTGATCCCTTGCAGATTTTGTAAGTTTGTCCACTGACAAAGACATGAACAGTCTATAATTTTAAGTGTTAATTTTAACATTGAGAGGTAAAATATCAAAGATAAAATCCAGAAAATCACATTTTTAAATTATATAAATTTATTTGCATTTTGCAGTGAGAAATAAGTATTTGACCCCTACCAACCATTAAGAGTTTTGTCTCCTACAGACAAGTTAGACACTCCTAATCAACTCATTACCTGCATTAAAGACAGCTGTCTTACATAGTCACCTTTATAAAAGACTCCTGTCCACAGACTCAATTATTCAGTCAGACTCTAACCTCTACAACATGAGCAAGACCAAAGAGCTTTCTAACGATATCAGGGACAAGATCATAGACCTGCACAAAGCTGGGATAGGCTACAAAACCATACATAAGGTGCTGGGTGAGGAGACAACTGTTAGTGCAATAGTAAGAAAATGGAAGAAATACAAAATGACTGTCAATTGACATCGATCTGGGGCACCATATAAAAAGCCGGATTACTTACCGGTAATGTTCTTTTATGGAGTCCACGACAGCACCCACTGAGAGAGGGGATCCGCCCCTAGGAACAGGAAACCTACGGAGAGATAAAAGGGGCAGCCCACCTCGCTCCCACAGTTGGGTTACAGAGAATGAGAGGAACCGCCCACCATATTAGTAGGCTATTCAATTAATTTCTTATCCATACAACCTATATAACTTAAACTATGATCCATCCACCAATCTAAAGGGTATGCCACACTAAACAACATCGCTAACGGGATCGCTAAAAAACGTCACTATTTAGCGATCCCGTTAGCGATGTTGTTGTGTGCGGCAGCTGCCAGCGACGAGCTTCCTGCTGTGATCTCGCTCGTCGCTGGAATCGTTCCGGACCCTATTTTCGTCGCTGGCGCCCCGCTGGGTAAGTATATATCGCTAAGTGTGGCACCTTTTTTAGCGATTTAGCGGTACTTTTGTACTGCTAAAGTCGTTAAGGAGATCGCTAACCGCGATAGCGTCCTAACGACATCGCTAAAATAGGTAGCCACTAGCGATATAGAAACAATCCTGCTAGCGATCTCATTAGTATGCGACGCTAATGAGATCGCTAGCGGGATTGTCTAGTGTGGCAGTACCTTAAGTGAACTATGTATAATCACCATTAGGGAGGGACGTGAGTGGGTGCTGTCGTGGACTCCATAAAAGAACATTACCGGTAAGTAATCCAGCTTTTTCCCCTCGCCACGACAGCGCCCACTGAGAGACTTACAGAGACAATAACCTAGGAAGGGACCACCGTGTCAAGAATTGATCTACCAAACCATAAATCAGCCAAGACTGACAAGTCTAGCCTATAGTGGTTATAGAAGGTGGAAGGCGTGGACCAGGTTGCGGCCTTACATATAAGCTCTATGGGGACTTCCGCTCTTTCAGCCCAGGATGATGCCACTGTTCTGGCGGAATGTGCCCTGACTCCCTGAGGTGGATCTTCTCCTTTAATCGAGTATGCTAGAGTAATCGCGTCCCTAATCCACCGGGACAGCGTACCCTTCGTAATTCTCGATCCCTTCTTGCAGCCCTGGAAGGTGACAAAGAGAGCCCTACTCTTCCTCCAGGGTTTGGTCCTATCCAAGTAAGTTATTACTGCCCTTCTCACGTCTAACGTGTGAAATCTTTCTTCCTTCTCATCTGTGGGACTATTTTAGAAGGAGGCAAGAAAAATCTCCTGCGACCTATGGAATCTTGTGGATACCTTGGGCAGGTAGGAAGGGTCTGTCTTTAGGACTATCCTATCTTGGAATATTGATAGAAAAGGGGGGTCTATCGATAAGGCCTGGATATCATTTATCCTCCTTGCAGACACTAGGGCCACTAACAGGGCTGTTTTGAGGGAAGCGTATTTTATTGGGGCTTCATGAAGAGGTTCAAATGGTGCTCTTGTTAAGGCATCCAACACTAGGTTGAGATCCCAAGGTGGCATCTGTGGGATATGTACCGGTTCCTGTCTTTGACAGGCTGATATAAAGCGAGCTGTTCACTTATCTCCTGCCACGTTGTGGCCATATAAAGCTTCAAGAGCCGAAACCTGTACCTTCAATGTACTGACTGAAAGGCCCAATTCATGTCCCTTCTGCAGAAATTCTAGGATGATGGGAATGGGTACTTCTTTAGACAGGGCCACAGGATAGAAGGTAAAGAATTTCCTCCACACTCTAACATATATTTTTGTGGTGGACTCCTTGCTACTGTGTAGGAGAGTGTTAATTAATTCTTCGGAAAAGCCTCTTAGTCTTAATATCTGCCTTTCAAATTCCAGGCAGTCAGTCGTAATCCCTTCACCTGAGGGTGGAAAAAGGGTCCTTGGGATAGCAGGTCTTGATCCTCTGGGAGGATCCATGGTTCCGAGATTGACATGGCTCTGAGCCAGGAAAACCATGGTCTCTTGGGCCAAAAGGGGGTGATTAGGATGACATTCGCCCCTTCATCTCTTATCTTCCGGATTACAACAGGCAGAATTATCATTGGGGAAAGGCATATGCTTGACGAAATTTCCATGGAACTTGAAGGGAGTCGAGAATGTCCGGATTGTCCTTCCAAGACAATGAAGCAAACTTCTCGACCTGTCTGTTCTTTCTTGTTGCGAAGAGGTCTATCTCTGGTCTGCCCCATAACCCTGTTATCTTTTTGAAAATGCGATGGTTTAGCACCCATTCTCCCTGATGGAGTGTCTTGCGACTGAGGAAGTCTGCTTTCGAGTTGTCCGCTCCTCTGATATGCAGAGCTGAGAGAGATAGAAGATGCTTTTCCACTATTGATAGTATCTCGTCTGTTATAGACATGAGAGTTCCTGATTTCGTTCCTCCTTGATGGTTTATGTATGCCACGGATGTCATATTGTCTGACAGTACTTTTATATGTTTCCCCCGTAACTGTGGAAGAAAATTGCACCATTGGCCTTGAATCACTTGTTCCCCAGGTGTGCTCCCCATCCCTTAGGACTGACATCCGTAAAAAACTATCTTGGACGGTTTTATTACCCAAGGGACTCCCCTGAAACATTATCTACTTTTAGCCACCAACCCAAGCATTGTAGTAATTCTGTCGATAAGGACATAGGACTATCAAGACAACCCTGTAATCTTATCTCCTCCCATAGAACATTGTTCTGTAGCTGTCTAGTGTGGAACTGAGCCCAAGGAACAGCTGGAATGCATGATGTTAACGAACAAAGGAGCAACATCCTCTGCCTAAGAGATATAGTGGGATTGTTAATCACTGACTCTACTTTCCTAACTATTGTTAGCTGCTAAGCCTCTGGAAGAAGGCACCTCTGACTTACGGAGTCCAGAAGGCCCAGGAATATCTGGCAGGTTGTCGGCCGTAGTCTGGATTTTTCCCAATTGATTAGTCATCCCAACTCCTGTAAGGACGAGATCACGTTAAGGAGATGTTGTTGACATTGCGAGGCGGAATTTCCTATTACCAATAGATCATCTAGATATGGGACTATAAGGGTGTCTTTTAATCTTAAATATGACATCACCTCTGCCATCAATTTGGTAAACACTCTGGGAGCCACTGACAACCCGAAGGGCATTGCTGTGTACTGGAGGTGACAAACTTGACCATCCAACCAGATCGCTACCTGGAGATATTTTTGATGTTCGGCATCTATTGGCAGATGATAATATGCATCCTTGCGGTCGACCACTGACATAAAGCATCTGGGAAACAAAATTTTTATGGTTAATTTAATAGAATCCATTTTGAAGGTTCTGTTCTCTAAAAAGACATTCCACTTTCTCAGATTTATTATAGTCCTATATGGACCATCTGGTTTTGGTACCAAAAATAGAGGAGAATAGAACCCTTTCCCTCTTTGACGAACTGGAACTTCCACTAAGACCCTCTTGGATAATAGACTTCTTATTTCCAACTCCGAGGCTCTCTGTTGAGATTGGGAGCTTCGAGAAGTCATTAGGAAGGTGTCCGGGGGGACCCGGACAAATTCAAATTTTAGGCCAGATGTAATCAGATTAGTGGCCCAAGAGCTTGATGTCACCCGCTTCCACTGTTGACTAAAAAAGGCTAGTCTGCCAGACACCGGCAGGTCAGAATTGCCGTGGTTTCTCATCCGATCTGAAGGGTTGCTAGCCAAACAAGGTCCCCTTCTGTTTTGTTCCTTTATGCGCCCAGCGGTCCTGGTTCCTTTAATCTTTCCTCTTATTGAACATAGGTTTTCGGAAGGCTATCCTGTATGATGGAACAAAGGTGTTAAGGAACCCCTTTTTTCTTTCTCCTACTTTGGTGAGGATCTCGTCCAATTTTTTACCAAAGAGGTACTCACCCTGGCACGGAAGGCTGCAGAGTTTACATTTTGTCTGCGGATCACCCTTCCACCCTTTCAGCCTGAGTGCTCGACGAGCAGCATTGGTTAGCCCCGCTGATTTGGCAGCTAGACGTATCGAGTCGGCTGAAGCGTCTGCCAGAAAGGCTGCGCCACCCCAAATCAGGGGAATGCTGGATATCAGATTATCCCAGGACAGGCCTGCTTTTATACTTTCCTCTAGATCATTTAACCAAACTAGCATAGATCTTGCCGTGCATGTAGCCGATATAGCAGGTTTTAATGACCCTGTACATGACTCCCACGTTCTTTTTAATAGCGAATCTGCCTTGCGGTCTAATGGGTCCTGTAATGTCCCTGAGTCATCTACGGGCAGAGAGGAGAGTTTGGATGTGGAGGCTACAGCCGCGTCCACTTTCGGGGCTTTGGTCCATAAAGAGAGGTCCTTATCATCAAAGGGGTAACGTCTCTTAGATGTTGACGGGAGACCCCTTTGACTCTGTTTGTCCCATTCTTTAGTTATTAAATCCTTAACTGTTGGGATCACGGGAAATGAACGCCTTTTCTGTTATGTTTCGGTAGCTGAGGAGAAACTGCAAAAAATAGCCAAAGTAGCAATACATCAGAGAGGCTGGAAACTATTGGATTGCAGTAACCTAAACTAACCGCCACACTAGAAGTAGCCGTGGAGCATACCTACGGTGATCCTAGACGCCTCGTCACAGCCGGAGAGATAGCTACACCTAAAGGCAGAAAGATGAATGCTATCTGCCCCGGAGTAGAATCCCCAAAGAAATAGGAAGCCCCAGAACATGTAATGGCGGTTAGAGAAGAAGAAAACACGGACACAGACAGAAAATAGAATGAGCAAACGCTGAGGCCCAATCTGTCTAGATAGAAAAGTATAGGAAAGAATTCTGACTGCAACCCAAAAAAACCCTGACAAAAATACCAACACTTCTGATTAACAAAAAAACTGAGATCACACGATCTCTACCACCTAAATCAGATCTCTGGTGTAACACACAGCAACACAGCAAATAAAAAGTGACAAAGGAACAAAGCAAAAATGCAAACACACAATGAGCACAATTGCAGCGCAAGACCCCAAAAGGGGACCAGGCTGCAGTCCACTGCAAGCAGCAAACCAGTAGTGAAAATCCAACAGAGGAAAAAAAAGCAAAACACTTATCTGAATGAGAGCAGGAAAGCAAGATGTGCTCCAAGCAAGAGCAGGAGGAACAATTGATTACCGGCAAGGCTGCTGGGAACTCAGGTCACTTATATCATACCATTCAGAGCCAGCTGAAGGCCATTCAGTAATTAGTTCATTACCCTCAGCAACCACCGGAGGGAGCCCCAGCTCAGAAGTCGCCTCCAAGGAATTCACAACACTTTTCTTTTCAGACAGCCCCGCAAACATTATGTCCTGAGGGGTTTTGGGATATTTGGCCTCTGGCAGACCTATGGTTCTCCTGACGGATTTAACTGAATTGTTAACACTGTCTATAGGGAAACATGTCAGTTGTTCGCCGTCAGATGTGAGGGATTCTCGGGAAGAGAGTGAGGCCTTTTCTTCTGCGTCCGAGGATTGCTCGGATCCTGGGAACTCTCTAATAGACCTTGATCCTACAAGACTGTCAGTTTTTAAGGCCTGTAACTCTTCCCTGATGAGTGTCCTGATGTCCTCCGTTCTTATGGAGGACTCCTCCTGCAGGGTTTGTGCAATACAAATTTGGCACATTCTTTTAGGGTAGCTGTCCGGGAGGGGTTGGGAACAGAGACCACACTCTTTATGTTTTGTTTTTTCAGTAATTTTTGCCTAGGGTATACAGAAAGAAGGGGGAACTTATCAGCTTAATAGGTGGGATAGTTTCACTCACCCAGTGAAGCTTGAGACAAAATGGTACCGGATGTGGAGGTGAAGACATCGGCTATGCTGAGGACCGTCCAGGTTTATTCCTGCTGCCCTTCAGTAAGGAGCTCTGCTTGGGACGGGTGCTGCTGTTTCTGCTGCTGCTTTGTGCTGATCCTGTGGCCTCCTCTAAGGGGAGCACGGGGGTTTCGAGTGGCGATGTCATGATGCACAATGGGATCGCTGGCGTCGGCGCTTTTATTCTGCTATCTCTCCCTTTTTTTTTTTTCTTCCAGTCGCTTGTTACCCGGAAGTGCTTTCACTTCCGGGTCGCCGGATCTTCTGCGCCTGCGCGGCCTAGCTGCAGGGCGCCCTCCATGGTACCGCCCCGGAAGTAAACTTCCGGGGGAGAGTGTCTTCTGGGCCTGCACACGCGCGCCGCTGGCCGAATCCCCGGCGGTGCGCCCGATCCTCTGCTGCACCGCCCTGGACCAGCCGACAGAGGGGGAGCTGAGCCTTGCTGTCCCCGACGCCGCTTCTGGAATTGGAGCCCCCGCCGTCCCCGCTGTAACCGCACGGGCGGCTTCCAACTCCAGGTATCCTCTTCTCTCTCCACAGGTTCCCTCTAGGAACAGGAAACCAACTGTGGAGCGAGGGGGGCCGCCCCTTTTATCTCTCCGTAGGTTTCCTGTTTCTAGGGGCGGATCCCCTCTCTCAGTGGGTGCTTTCGTGGCGAGGGGAAAATCTCATCTTTTGGGGTATCCTTGATCATGAGGAAGGCGAGAGATCAGCTTAAAACTACACAAGGGGAACTTGTTAATGATCTCAAAGAAGCTGGGAACACAGTCACCAAGAAACCCATTGGTAACACATTAAGCCGTAAAAATCCTGCAGTGCCTGCAAGGTCCCCCTGCTCAAGAAGGCACATGTGCAGGCCCATCTGAAGTTTGCCAATGAACACCTGGATGATTCTGTGAGTGATTGGGAGAAGGTGCTGTGGTCAGATGAGACAAAAATTGAGCTCTTTGGCATTAACTCAACTCACCGTGTTTGGAGGAAGAGAAATGCTGCCTATGACCCAAAGAACACCGTCCCCACTGTCAATCATGGAGGTGGAAACATTATGTTTCGGGGGTGCTTCTCTGCTAAGGGCACAGGACTATTTCACCGCATCAGTGGGAGAATTGATGGAGCCATATACCGTAAAATCCTAAGTGACAACCTCCTTCACTACGCCAGGACATTACTACAATACAGTAGTATTGCTGTATACAGTAAAACAGATCAAATGATAACAGGCTCAAGTCTCCTAAGGGGACTAAAAAGTAATATATATTATACAAAGAGCCGCTATTCTATTAGGTAAGCCATGGTCACACTATCAGTATATGGCCACGTTCACCCGTTCAGTATTTGGTCAGTATTTTACATCAGTGTTTGTAAGCCAAAACCAGGAGTGGGTGATAAATACAGAAGTGGTGACGCGGTTCTATTATACTTTTCCTTTAATTGTTCCACTCCTGGTTTTAGTTTACAAATACTGATGTAAAATACTGACCAAATACTGAACGGGTGAACGTGGCCATATACTAAGTTTCAGTGTATCCTTCAAGTATGTGATACAGTTCAGCCTGTCGTCTCATCTACTGTATCACTGCTTTGTTATATAAATCAGAAATAATATGCAATAATATGCATAATAATGCAATAATAATTGCAATAATGCAATAATATGCAATAATATGCAGCACGGTGGCTCAGTGGATAGCACTACAGGCTTGCAGCGCTGGAGTCCTAGGTTCGAATCCCACCAAGGACAACATCTGCAAGGAGCTTGTATGTTCTCCCCGTGTTGCGTGGGTTTCCTCCCACATTCCAAAAACATACAGATAGGGAATCTAGATTGTGAAGCCCCTTCAGGGACAGCGATGATGATGTGTGCAAACTGTAAAGCGCTGTGGAATATGTTAGCGCTATATAAAGATTATTATTATTTATGAAACCGTCCAAAAGATATGCTTATCTTGTTGCCCATAGCAGTCAATTACAGCACAGCTTTCATTATTGAAGAGCAGATTACAAAATGAAAACTGCTGTATGATTGGTTGCTATGGGCAGGAAAGATAGTTTTACTTTTAGACAGTTTCATTAGTCTTTTTTCGCCAATTTTTAGCTACATGAGAGAACATGTAGAGGGACAGAGAGGGTGGAGAGGTTTCTGAAGGTTTCTAGAAGGGATTAGAGAGGTGATGTCATGCTGTAGTTCACAGGAAGTCAAAGACTGACTTCCTGTCTACACAATGGCCTGACTGGCCATCTGGCAATTCTGGCAATTGCCAGAATGGCCTGTCCGAACATGGGCTGCATTGTGTGCCATACTGTTAACAGTATCGGCATCCTCAGGATGCCGATACTGTTAACAGTTGTGATGGAGCATAGAGCCACCAACTCCGTCACTTACCCCAGCATGCTTCCTTTGAGATTGCATATTTCATATTGGGGTCTGTGGGAGTGGACCATGTTATATTGGGGGCTGTGGGGGACCATCATACTATATAGGGTGCTGTAGAGTGGACCATCATACTATGTAGGGATTTATGGATAGACCTTCATGCTATATAAGGAACTGTAGGGTAGACCATCATACTATATAAGGGGCAGTGAAGTGGAACATCATACTATATAGGATCTATTCGGGGACTATCATACTATATAGAGGGTTGTTGGGATACCATCATACTATGTAGGGGACTGGGAGGTGGACAATCATACTACATAGGGGACTGTGGGGTGCAACAAACATACAATATTGGGGGCTGTTGAGTGGACTATGTAGTATATAGTATACTATGAGGCAGCACGGTGGCTTAAAGATTAACACTGCAGCCTTGCAGCACTGGGGTCCTGGGTTCAAACACCACCAAGGATAACATCTGCAAAAACCTGATAGGAAATGTAGATTTTGACCCCCCAATGGGGTGCTGCAAATTTGTGTGACGCGCTGTGTAATTAATGGTGCTATATAAAATAATAAATAAATAAATATAGGGAGATGTGGGGTAGACCATCTGTCATGGGTGTATCGCCACAAGGATCGTCGCGATTACACACTCTGACTTCTCACAGCTGAGTTGCTGTTTCTTTGTGTTTGGTAATGAGGGAGTTAATTTTACCTAGCTCTTTGCTAAGACTAGGTCCAGCCTCGCCCGGCTGCTTTTGATTATGTTCTAATTAGATTCCTTCATATACCTGCCAGTCTGCTTGTTAGATGCCGGTGAAAGCCTTTATGTAGTCTAGCAGACTGGATCGGTTCTGAGAATACTTAAGCTAAGAGCTCCTTAGTTGTTTTTACTCTTACAGCTTATAGTTTATCTCTGAGACCTTAGGTGTTCCTACTGTGTGTGAGTGTTGTATGTAAGACTTTATTTACTTTATTTCTTGTCTTTCTTGTATGTCTTTCTGTTCATTAACCGTTACCTGTTCATTCCCTTTGGTGGTAATCAGGGTCCTTCTTAGGACTAGATTACAGTTGGCAGGGATTGATAGGAGACAGGGTTTACGCTGGTGGCCTGGACCTCTGTACCTTTAACAGTACCTCCAGGTAGAGGGATTAGTTAGGACCCCAGTTTAGGGTCAGCATAGACCCCGGTCACCCTCTAGCCGGAGACAGCGTATAACGGATTCCGTATTGACCCACTGGACTTTCTGTCAGGTAATTCTATGTTATCATATATCTATGCGCATGTTATATTGTATGTTGCCCTTTTGATATAGATTACTATCATCACATATATATATATCTGCTATACAGCGTGACATTTTCACCGGCCATACTAAAGATTCTCTCCAGCTGTCATGGATCCAGTAGCCCAGCTGGCCCGGCAGTTGCAGGGGTTGTCCATGGAGTTTGCAGACATTAAGTCCAAGGTTCTGTCCCCCCCGGAGCAAACCAGATCTGAACCTAAGGTTGCTCTTCCGGACAGGTTCACTGGTGGGCGGGACAAATTTTTTACTTTCCGGGAGGCATGTAAATTGTACTTTCGGCTGCGGCCTCGGTCATCTGGGAGTGAAGAGCAGAGGGTGGGAATTGTTATCTCGCTCTTACAAGGGGACCCTCAGTCTTGGGCGTTCTCTATTCCTCCAGGCTCCCAGATCTCCAGTCAGTGGATCGATTTTTTACTGCCCTGGGTCTGGTATATGATGATCCGGATCGAGTTTCCCTTGCTGAAACAAAGTTACGTAAAATACGGCAAGGAAATCGTCCAGCGAGAGGAATATTCTTCTGAGTTCCGTAGATGGGCAACAGATACTCAGTGGAATGACCCAGCTCTTAGGAGCCAGTTTTGTCAAGGGTTGTCTGACAAATTAAAAGATGTGTTGGCTCAGTATGATTCTCCTCCATCACTGGAGGCTGCTATGGCCCTCGCTATTCGCATGGATAGACGAATTCGGGGAAGACGCGAGGTAACTCCGCCTCCGTGATGACTCCACCTACTACTAAAGTCCCTTATACTGAGGTTCCCTGGTCTGTTCTGAGGAACCCATGCAGTTGGGAGGGACATCTTTTTGTAGGAGGGAATTGGCGGTGCACCGCAAGACTAGAAGGTGTTTCTTTTGCGGGAGAGGAGGGACATTTTGTTGGGGGGTGTCCATCCCGGGCCTCTTTGAGCAAAGGAGTTAACCTGGGAGTGTGTATTTCGTCCCCAAATCCCTCTCAGTTTCTCGTGCCTGCGGAGGTGGTGATTGGTACTAGAACTGAGAGGATTTCTGTTTTTCTTGATAGTGGGTCCGGGGCTAATCTGGTGGACGCTCGGTTTGCCCAGGTGCATGGTATGCAACTGAGTGTATTGGCCAAACCGGTCCCTATAGTCTCTATTGATTCTAGACCTCTCGGTCAAGGTAGCTTGGTACAAGCTGTTCATAACATAGATCTTCGAGTAGGGGCAATACATAAAGAGCAATTGTCTTGTTATGTGTTGGAGGGTCTACCTACTCCTATTGTGTTGGGACTTCCTTGGTTGGCTAAACATAACCCAGTGATTGATTGGCAATCCAGAAAGATAAGCCAGTGGGGTGAATTTTGCAGGAATAACTGCATGAGCACGGTCATCGGTGCGGTTGTGCCTTTAGGACTTTGTCTCCTTTTCTGGAGGACTTTGGGGAGATGTTCTCAGAGGAGGGGTGTAAAGAGTTACCTCCTCATCGCGCATATGACTGCTCAATAAAGTTGCTTCCTGATGCCTTATCTCGTACTTTCCCAGGGGCCGGGAAGACGGATGATCCGGTTCCTATTCCTCAGGAGGGAGTTGTAGTGTCAGCTGTATGCTCTGAGCTTGAGGGGGAGGTATTGGGGGCTCAGGGGGACGCCCCTGTGGGACTTTCAGGGAGACTGATAGTTCCAGATCGGTTAAGACTGAAGGTTACGGGGAACCGTTACAAACGGATGGCTGATAGGGGGAGAGTTTCTGGTCTAGATCTGAAGGTGAACGATCTAGTTTGGTTGTCTACCAGGAATATAAAACTTAAAGTTTCCTCCTGGAGGTTGGGTCCCAGATTCATCGGGCCATACAGGATCAGTTCCATAATTAATCCTGTGGCATTTCATCTGGACCTCCCTCCTACGTTTAAAATTCATAATGTGTTTCACAAGTCATTACTTAAAAAGTATGTGGCACCAGTCATACCGTCACCTCTACCTCCTCCTTCAGTGGTGGTCAATGATAACGTGGAATTTCATGGGTCGAAAATCATTGACTCACGTCTCAGTCGCCGATCCCTTCAGTACTTGGTTCATTGGAGGGGGTATGGTCCTGTGGAGAGGACGTGGGTCCCTGCGTCTGATGTTAACGCAGATCGATTGGTTCGGACCTTTCACACAACTCACCCGGGCAGACCTGGCCCTGAGGGTCCGGAGTCCCCTCGTAGAGGGGGGGGTACTGTCATGGGTGTATCGCCACAAGGATCGTCGCGATTACACACTCTGACTTCTCACAGCTGAGTTGCTGTTTCTTTGTGTTTGGTAATGAGGGAGTTAATTTTACCTAGCTCTTTGCTAAGACTAGGTCCAGCCTCGCCCGGCTGCTTTTGATTATGTTCTAATTAGATTCCTTCATATACCTGCCAGTCTGCTTGTTAGATGCCGGTGAAAGCCTTTATGTAGTCTAGCAGACTGGATCGGTTCTGAGAATACTTAAGCTAAGAGCTCCTTAGTTGTTTTTACTCTTACAGCTTATAGTTTATCTCTGAGACCTTAGGTGTTCCTACTGTGTGTGAGTGTTGTATGTAAGACTTTATTTACTTTATTTCTTGTCTTTCTTGTATGTCTTTCTGTTCATTAACCGTTACCTGTTCATTCCCTTTGGTGGTAATCAGGGTCCTTCTTAGGACTAGATTACAGTTGGCAGGGATTGATAGGAGACAGGGTTTACGCTGGTGGCCTGGACCTCTGTACCTTTAACAGTACCTCCAGGTAGAGGGATTAGTTAGGACCCCAGTTTAGGGTCAGCATAGACCCCGGTCACCCTCTAGCCGGAGACAGCGTATAACGGATTCCGTATTGACCCACTGGACTTTCTGTCAGGTAATTCTATGTTATCATATATCTATGCGCATGTTATATTGTATGTTGCCCTTTTGATATAGATTACTATCATCACATATATATATATCTGCTATACAGCGTGACACCATCATACTATATAGGGGGCCGCCGATCATACTATGTAGAGTCCTTTTGGGGAATCTTGATACTATATAGGAGGCTGTTGAGGGTATCATCATACTATAGAGGGGGCTCTAAGGTGGACCATCATACTGTATAGGGGCTTTGAGGTGGACCATCATACTATAGAGGGGGTTGTGAGGTGGACCAACATACTATATAGGGGGATGTGGGGTGGACTATTGTACTATATATTGGTCTGTGGGGTGAAACATTCTGCTATATAGGTGGCTGTGGGGTGGACCATCAAAATATATGAGGTGCTGTGAGGTGAATCTTCATACTATATAAGGTACTGTGAGGTGAACCATCATATTATATAATGTGCTGTGGATAAGGCCAGTATACTATGAAGGAAGTTGTGGGGGATCATTATACTGTAATGTGGTTTTGTATGGGGGAACCATTATACTATATTGTGGGTTGTGGGGATCATCATTCTGTAGTGGTGCTTAGAGGGATCATCATACTGTGTGCGGTTGCTGTGCTGGACAGTCATATTGAGTGGGGCGGCTTTGGTGGCCATTGGACTGTGTGGAGGTCTTTGGTGGCCATTATACTGTGTGTGGAGGTATGGTGACCATCTTATTGTATCGAGTGGTTATGGGAGACATCATACTGTATTGGGGCTTTGGTAGACATCATACTTTTTATAGGGGCCTGTGGTGGACATCATGCTGTATATTGGAGGCTGTGGTGAATGCCATAACTGTCGCACATGGGTGCCTGTAGTGACCATCTTACTCTGTTGTGTTTGTGAGGCAATCATACTGTGTAGGCCATCATACTCTATGGGAGTCATAAAAGGAATATCCTAGTGGGTGAAATCATTTAGGGGCTTCAGTAGGGGCAAAATAATTGTGCAAGTGCCACAATACATATCCCTCACCGTGTCTTAAAGAAGCACTCCCATCAAGCACTCTTAATATATTGCAATTATCATGTTATATAGGACTGTGTACTGTAAGGTGGAAGCTGGCCAGGTCGTGGATGGTAGGTACGTATGTGTCCCCGAGGTGCCAAGCCTCGGTGATGTACGACCTGAAGAAGCCGACTCCAGCACACATAGTGCTGAGAGGTGTTTTAATGGGCCTGGATTATGGCTCTGGGTTTTTCGAGCAGCTGAAAGTGCTGGGTGGGATCGGCTGCTCACTTACCTCCAGTCCAGGTTTTGGAATGCCTGATTTAAGGCAGCTGATGCTGCCTCATTTGACCGTGTGTTTGTTTCCAAGGTTAAGAGGCCTTGCATGTGCGGCTCAGACCCTGCTGGAGTCTGAGAGGAAAAAAAACGATATTTGAATGGGTGAGCCCGTGTTTTATGAACTGGTTATTTTCTATTTTTGTTCTTTTATACTTTTTCTTTGTACCTGGAAGAGGCTAATCTGACGGTTTATGAACTTTTAATAAACTACCTGTTTGTTTTTGCATCAATCTCAATCACATGTTTGAACCTGCGCTTACGACAGAGCCAATCTCTTACAGTACTTAAAATTGCTCAGTTTGCCTATTTACCCAGCTAATTCTTCTCTTTTCTCTGCTCTGTGTAGAAACAGGAAGTTTCATGTCCCTGCATTTATCATCCGCCTCTTCACTTCCTGACCCAGCTGCTGCCTATTCTGCTGCCAGCGACTTTTGCAGTGACTTATGACTCATACAGGGAAAATTGACCTCCTGTTCCTACATAGAGCTTAAAAGAATTCAGCTAGTTAGTTTTTAATTATGTGATGTCATAGATCTAATGCAAAAGATAAGCATTATATGGGTAGAAAGGCAAAATGAGCAATTGTAAGTACATAGTGCTATATAATATGATGAGTGCAATATGTTAAGAAGATAAAACTTTTGATGAGAGAAGTGCTTCTATAGAAAGTTGGGAGGTATACCTTTCCGTGACTGTGACTTTTGCTATGGGGTGCCTGTTATTTATATATACGACCCTGCTCAGGAGCATTATTATAATAAAAAAGCACTGAGTGTCAATATTATAAGGAAGCACAATGGGGAGGTATTATTATAAAAAGACACACTGGGGGATTGTTGTAAAAATGCAAGCTCGCACGTTTAGGTGGTCTGCACTTTGGAAATAAAGAACTTTGGGATTCCAAACCATTTTTTTATTAAAACCAATGCTTCTGCACCGGGCCAGTGTCTTTCTCGAGGTATGAAAACCAAGTTACATAGTTACATAGGTTGAAAAAAAACCACAGTCCATCAAGTTCAATCTTTCTCCACCAATTGTACATTTAACTATAACCCGCAATGTTATGTGTATTGAGGAGATCATCCAGCCCTTTTTAAAAACTGTTATAGTGTCTGCCATTACTATCTCCTGGTGTCGGGCATTCCACAGACTGATTGCTCTAAACTGTAAAGAACCCTTTCCTACGCAACTGTAGGAAGAGCCTTCCTTCCACCCGTAATGAGTGCCCTGGTCCGAAGTATGGTCCTTGGAAGGAATAAGTCATGTGCCAGTGTTTTGTACTGGCCACAAATATATTTGTACATGTAAATGAGATCTCCTCTGAGGCATCTTTTTCCTAAGCTAAACAAGCCCAACTTTCCCAAACTCTCATCATATGAGAGGCATTCTGTTCTTAATAATCTAGTTGCCCATCTATGAACTAACTCCCTAACTTCTGAATATCCTTTTTAATATCCTTTTTAATGATAATATTATAGGAGAAGCAAAGGAGGCATAATAATCATAATAATAATAATAATAATAAAAAAGCACAGGGGGTGTCTTTATTACTATAAAGTGGTACGGGGTCATTATTATAAGGGTTCAAGGGGGAGCAGGCTTGGACTGGCCCACAGGAGAACAGGAGAATCCTCCGGTGGGCCCCTGTGCAAGAGTTGGCCACCACCCTCTTATATGAGCAGTATTTGGCACAATATACTTGAATCACAATGTACAGACGGCAGCAGCATCTTATTCATTTACCAATCTACCCAGTTCATTGTTATATAAATTTGTGATTGAGGATAATGTCACATTTGCATGTAGCAGAAAAGTGGGGCCCTAGAGATGGTTACTGGTGGGCCCTTGGCACCCCAGTCCGACACTGATGGGGAGTATAATTAAATGAGGCACAGGGGAATTATTATAAGGCAGTACAAAGGGACAGTGTTACTTTATGGCGCTTCATAGCTATAAGGAGGCACAGAGGAGAATTATTATTTTGAGGGGGCACAGGGGGATGTTATTTCTATAGGATTCTGTATAACTGTAAGAAGGAACACCATTATTACTATAACTGTAAGTAGGAACTACATTATTACTACAAGGAAGTATAAAGGGATCATTATTAAAGGGAACCTGTCAGCAGGATTGTGCTGAGTAACCTAAAGACAGTGTCAGGTTGGCGCCATTGTACTGAGGACAATCAGCAAGAACATCACTAGTGAGAACCTGTACAGAACACACATATGTGGTCTGCAGAGCACTGGTGCAGCCCTGAAATTACCATTATATAGTCACTGTATGGTGGTGATATCAGTACTAGTACAGTGGTTTTGGTGAAAGGCTTCTCCTTCACTTGGGTGTCCCAATATGGCAGTTGGTGAACTTCCGCCGCTTGGAATTCTGGGACTCGGACACATCTGGACAGAATGTGAAGACATTACAAGGTAAGTATGTATTAGATAACTGAGGTGGGATAAATAAATTAAACTGCTAGAATATTGATGCATTAAGTAAGCATTATATGTGCAAAACAATTGCCGGAGGGCTTTTTTAATATGTCTTATTTTATTTATAGACTCAATTTCTTTAATAATACAAGGGCATTAATATAAAAAATCATAGAAAAAAGGGCCCTATAGGCAATACTTTATTAATAAAATTACCACAATGGGTAAACATAATATTTGGAGTGAGGAAAACTGTTTCTTTTTGACGAGGTCTTTATCTTAATACCTTTGTGAACCACTGTATTATATGGTCTATCGTATGGCTAATGGTCGACCCTTTTAAATGACGGTGTGAAATATTAAGACACCGGTCATTCCATCTACTGAATTATTTCGAATGGGAGACAATACGCTACTTTGAATACAACTACCTCTATATGAACGGTGTAACATATCAAGACACCGTATCTTCATACTTGATCATACTTAATTCAGAGATATTTATCATTGGTCCCTTTAACGGACATCCTTGATATCACCCAATAATTGTGTGTTCACTTTATTTTAACTTTTGGGGCTTAGGGCTGTCTTTAGACATAGTTGACCTTGTCTATTGTTAGGGGTCCCCTTAACCATTGGGTAGTGGGATTCCCTAGACGCGGTAGGGTGCATTAGGGCCCCTAGGGCTAGCCATCGAGGAACGGGGGCGCCACAACGTTCCCCCCTAGGGTGCCAACCTCCGCGGTCAGGTAGGAGTGAGTCTAGGATCACCCTAGGGACAGCTCAGTGATACCCATTTTTAGTGGGATACACTTTTGTTTGTTTATAAATTGTGTTTGTTTTTGTGTCACTTGGTTGGGTGTTTACCCATTGTGGTAATTTTATTAATAAAGTATTGCCTATAGGGCCCTTTTTTCTATGATTTTTATTTTATTTATAACACAAACTATAATGTAGCACTGAATTGATAATATGATGGATTAAACCATTACCTGACTAACAATATTGACTTACATGAAAAAGAACCAGCTATGCCCAGTGGACCCCATTAACTCTAATAAAGTTCATCAGGTTTCTGTCATGGTGTCCATCCTTTTATCTAAAAAAAAAATATAGAGGAAATGTAGCTGAGGCACAGAACAGAGTCTTGGTTTGCTATGAGTGAATGAGAACACTAGTCCTGCTCTTATATGTACTGTACATGGAAAATTGTTTAAATGACATGACAGTTCAGTGTGGATCTAGATCTTGAGTCTCCTCCTCAGTACTCAAAAACTTCTCTGAAAGAAGTTTCTGCATCAGTGTATGCTCTGTATACAAGGGCATAGCCTTTCTATTGAGCCCATATACACCACTTTGAGCCCGCTCTCATGCAGGAGCAGCGACTGCCTGCTGTTTTTTGAGCAATTGTCTATGCTGTGAAGTTACGAGATGTGCAGCATCTGAAACAACGGATACTGTAAGCCTGTGTTAGCATTTTTTCTGCGGTGTTGCTATCAGTGTGCCAAGAGTGGGAGAAGAGGGTTGCATTGACAATCCAACACAATGGGCAGCACTTTGAACACATTTTATAAGTGGTCATAAACTTGTAAATAACTCATGAAAGAATAAAGTAACATTAAAACCAAGCACACTATTGTTTTACTTGTGAAATTCTCAATAAGTTTGATGTTTCACATGACCCTCTTCCCTTTAGAAAAAATAAAGTTGGATCCAAAATGGTCGACTTCAAAATGGCCGCCATGGTCGCCACCCATCTTGAAAACTAATGTTCCACAAACAGAAAGTTGATATCACCAACTATTTCCATTTTATTTAGGTGTATCCATATAAATAGCCCACCCTGTAGTTTACTCTCACCATAGACTAGTTTAAAGACCCCTTTAACATGTTGCACATTTCCAATCTGAAGTGCTGGTCAATTTGTTCTGTGGATTTTCTTTGAAGACTGTAATGCTGCTGTGACACACAGTGGATTTTCAACTGTGTACATGGCCTGTGGAAACTTACGTTACGTGTTTATGATGATGACGCTGTAAATGCTCATTCTCTTATCCTTTCTATTTCAGAAAAGTCGAGTCATCCAAAATAAATGTTACATATCTGGAAGTAAAGTCTAAAGAATGATGGATGGTAAAAATGAACTAGTTCATGAAAATAAAAATATATCAGATACCTAGTCTTGAAGCATGTGTTTTTTGTGATCTTTTCTTTCAACAGAAAAGAAAAATGCTTCAGTATGCTGCACCACCAGGGGTACATTCCTTGTCTATATGGGGAACTTGTGATATGGTCATCTAAGGAAGGGCTTCTCAAACTTTTTCTACAGGGGTCTCATCAGCCAGACCAATTAATGCAGGGGAATCAGCAAATAGACCAAGACAATTTCTGGCCCCTATTTCTGGTGGAAGTCAAAACTAAAATTAAAATTATTTCTCAATTTTCTTTTTTCATCTCCCAATATAACTTGGAATAATTCATTTATGTTAGTTAAATTAAAGATTGCTGCAGCCATAGAAAGAAATGTAAAGCACAGTTGTTTATATTATATTTACTGGATTCTTTTGTTTTATGAACTTCCAGAAAACCCCTTCAATGTATAGTCATGGCCGAAAGTGTTGGCACCCTTGAAATTGTTTCAGAAAATGAAGTATTCTTTTGTTTTATGAACTTCCAGAAAACCCCTTCAATGTACAGTCATGGCCGAAAGTGTTGGCACCCTTGAAATTGTTTCAGAAAATGAAGTATTTATCCCAAAAAATTATTGCAACTACACATTGGTTATATACATTTATTTCCTTTGTGTGTCTTTGAACAACACAAAAAAAAATGGGAAAAAAAGGCAAATTGGACATAATTTCACACAAAACATCCAAAATTGGCTGGACAAAATTGTTGGCACCCTTAACTTATTTGGTTGCACACCTTTTGGAATAAATAACTGCAATCAATTGCCTCCTAAAACCATCAACAAGCTTCTTACACCTCTGAAATGGAATTTTGGACGACTCTGCTTTTGCAAACTGCTCCAGGTCTCTTGTATTTGAAGGATGCCTTCTCCCAACAGCAATTTTAAGAGCTTTGCACAGGTGTTCAATAAGATTTAGATCCAGACTCATTGCTGGCCACTTCAGAACTCTCCAGCGCTTTGTTTCCACCGATTTCAGGGTGCTTTTTGAACTATGCTTTGGGTCATTGTCCTGCTGAAAGACCCATGATTTTGGACGCAAACCCAGCTTTCTGACACTGTGCACTACATGGTGACCCAAAATCCTTTGGTGATCTTAAGATTTCATGATGCCTTGCACGCAGTCAAGGAACTGTTTTCGGTAAACAGTAGAATGATGTGCTTTACCAAAAAGCTCTATCTTGGTCTCATCTGTACACAAGATGCTTTCTCAGAAGGATTTTGGCTTTCTCATGTACATTTTGGCAAACTTCAGATTAGCTTTTTATGTCTCTGTGTCAGCAGTGGGGTCCTCCTTGGTCTCCTGCCATAGCGTTTCATTTCAATCAAATGTCAATGGATAGTTTGCTCTGACACTGCTGCACTGTGAGGCTACAGGACAGCTTGAATTTTTTTGAAACTTGATTGGGGCTGGTTATCCACCATCCGGACTATCCAATGTTGCAACCTTTCATAAAATTTTCTCTGCCGTCCACGTACAGGGAGATTAGCTACAGTGCCACAGGTTGTAAGCTTCTTGATTATGTTGTGCACTGTATGGACAAAGGAACATTAAGATCTCTGGAAATGGACTTGTGACTTTGAGGTTGTTGAAATTGTTCAATAATTTTGTCTCTCAAATCCTCAGACAGTTCTCTTCTCTTTCTGTTCTCCATGCTTAGCATGGCACACACAAACGCACAATGCAAAGATTGAGTTGACTTCTTCACTTTTTAATCGGTTTCAGGTGTGATTTTCATATTGCCCACACCTGTTGCTTGCCACAAGTGAGTTTGAATGAGCACCACATGCTTGAAACAAAGTTGTTTACCCACAGTTGAAAAGGTGTCAACAATTTTTGGGGTTTTGTGTGAGATTATGTCTGATTTGCCTTTTTCTTCCATTATTTTTGTGTTGTTCCAAAACACAAAAAAAGTGTATAAAAACATGTTCAATTGCAATAATTTTCTGGGAGAAATACTTCAGTTTCTGGATGCCAACACTTTCAGCCATGACTATACATATATCTGTTGATCTGTCTAAAAAGGCCATGCTCTAACACTACATGGTTAAGTGTAGTGCTTTGTGAACATAACACCAAATCCAGTGATTCCCAAAAGGCTGATTCGTCGAGTTTTTTTACGGGACTTTTCCTTTTAGCCGAGCTGGTTTTGTTGGCGGAATATGTGCCAAATTAACCAAAATGGCCCATATGGGTTGATGAATGTGGTGCAAATTGTTGAATGCAAGTTTTCCAATTGGTTAGTCCACAATCAGCTAGACACTTTTGAGTTGACTGTTTCTATGTCAGCAACATATCTAACAGTCAGGATACTGCTTTAGGGAAAAATATGAATGGTTTGCTGAAAATCTTTGTTTCATATATGCAAAAAGCACCAAGAATGGAAAAACAAACAAAAGTGCAATGAGATAGGGTAAGCTGGAAAACATTGAGTCAGGAAGAGCTCTACCTTCACCTTGTCAGGGAATGCTCACACCCAGAGGCATAGCTAGATGTTCAGCTCAGAGGGGGGCGAAACATCTTGAGATAATCATGCGTACAACAACAGTGGTGCGCCCTAATCAGAGGTGAAGAGAAATCTCATCAGATGACTATGCTGTTACTGAAAATATCTATACAAAGATTTACACTGATATTACCACCACAAAGTGACCATATAGTGGTAGATACTAGGGTTGATCAAATAGCTTCAGATAAGTGTCTATCCAAATAGCTATAGCACTTACTGAATAGCTGCATCGGTAACCTGGATACCTGGAGCTCTTCCGATAATCAAGTGTTCGGTGCCGCAGCTACATGTGTTACGGCTGTGTGACAGTCACAACACATGCATGGAGAGCCTGTTTGTTGGGCTACCCATGCATGTGTTGTGACTGTCACGCAGCCGTGACACATGCAGCTGCGGCGCCAAACAGCTGATTATCGGGTATCCAGGTTACTGATGCAGCTATTCGGTAAGCGCTATAGCTATTCGGATAAGCACTTACCTGAAGCTATTCGATCAACCCTAGTAGATACCAGTGCTGCAGAACACATAAGAGATTACAGTACAGTTATGGATGGTGACTTACAGCTGACATTCTTTCTGGTGGAGTCGTTAACTTTTCCCATCTTATCCATCTAGCTCAGATGACTTCTCCAGCCACAACTCATCTACCGTAATTACAAAAAAGACACATTTGACTTCTCACATTTCCAGTACTGTCCCCATCTATTTCCAACCTAGCCAAACTTCTCCCCCTGATACTGAGCTGCTACCGTATGTGCCCATATTACTGATTTTCTTAGTACCCCACATAATAATGCCCACTACTGTGCCACTTACAAAGTAAAATGCCTCCTTTGAGCCCTTTAGCTGGCAAAATTACGCCCTATAAAATATTAATGCCCTTTGCAAATGCCCTAGAAAACAGTCCCACATTTTAACCCTAGAAAGTAATAATGCATCCTGAGTGCCCTATACCAATTATGCTTAAGTACCCACTTAACATTTAATAATATCCCAAGTCCACCCCTTTAGTTAGTTCCCCTCTACACAGCATGATGGGCCCCACAGTAACCCCCTTCCACTGTAAGACAGACAGCACCAAGTAGCCGCCCCACACTGTATGACAGCACCCAGTAGCCTTGCCACTGTATGTTGGCCATCTGTAGCCTCCCACACTGTATGATGGCCCCACTAGTTCCCCAACACTGTAAGATGGCCCCCCTCAACAATGTATACTTGGCCCCCAGTAGTCCCCCACACACTGAATGCATGGCCCCCAGTAGTCTCCCCACACTGTATCCATAGCCCCCAGTAGTCCCCCCCACACTGTATGCTTGATTCAGTAGTCCCCCCACACTGTATGCTTGATTCAGTAGTCCCCCCACACTGTATGCTTGATTCCAGTAGTCCCCCCACACTGTATGCTTGATTCAGTAGTCCCCCCACACTGTATGCTTGATTCAGTAGTCCCCCACACTGTATGCTTGATTCAGTAGTCCCCCACACTGTATGGATAGCCCTGAATAGTCCCTCCACACTATAAGCATGGCAGTAGTCCCATACACTGTATGCCCCACAGTATCCTCCCTATATTGTATGCATGGCACCACTTTATATTTCTAAAGGTGCTATTGACATGAAATTCTCACCAGACGTTGGTAACCTTCCATCCAAATCTCGCAAAGAAATCAAACCATTGATGTTCATAAATTAAGTTATGTGTAATAATGAAAAATGACTCAGGTAAAAAGTATTAAACATACTTATAGAAATGGAATTAATACTTATTACAAAAGCTTTTGTTGTGATGACAGCTTCAAGATGACTACTGTATGGAAAAACTAGTCGCATGCGCAGCTCAGGAGTGATTTTGCCCTATTCTTCCATACAATCATCGTTCTAATCCTGAAAGTTCCGTGGGCTCCTTTTATGAACTCTGAGCTTTAGGTCCTTCGATAAATTTTCAATTGGATTCAGGTCAGGTGATTGTCTGGGCCATTCTAGCAGCTTTATTTTCTTTCTCTGAAACCTATTGAGGATTTCCGTGGCTGTGTGTTTAGGATCATTGTCTTGCTGGAATGTCTATCCTCATTTTATCTTCAATCCTGATTCATGGCAGGAGATTTTTTATCAAGAATGTCTAGGTACATTCAACCTTCTGCTGAAAAACAGCCTTACACCATGATGTTCCCACCTCCAAACTTCACAGTTGGTATGGCGTTTTGGGGGTGATATGCTGTGTATTTTTGCCTCCAAACATGGTGTGTATAATGGCATCCAAAGAGTTAAATTTTTGTCTCATCTGACCAGACTACATTCTTCCAGTATTTCACAGGCTTGTCTAAATGTTGTTGAGCAAACTTTAAACATGCTTGAACATGCTTTTTTTGTTCAGCAATGGAGTTGTGTGTTGCGTATACATAAAAGCCATGGAGGTTGACTGCATTACTTATAGTTTTCTTTGAAATAATTGGACTTATTTTACAACAATAAGCTTGTGAAGGTCTTGAGACAGCTGGTTTTACCCATTATAAGACGCTTCTTTTGCGGTATCTTGGTAATGAGACAACTTTTTGTAGGCCATCAGTTGAACTAACTGATATGATTTTTCACTAAATTGACAGAATTGCTTTTTAATGACTGATAGATTTCAGCTGGTGTCATGACTTTCCATGGCTTTTTGCACCTCTCTTTCTTCATGTGTTCAATACTTTATCCCTGTGTTATTTCTTATTATTAAACATAACTTAATTTATGAACACCTATTGTTTGATTTCTGTGCCTGGGTGGATTGGATCGGTTGTTACCGACATCTGGTGAGAATTTCATGTCAATAGCACCTTTAGAAATATATATACATAGAAAACTGGTGATGAGTTCAATACTTATTTCAACTGATGCATATACGGATATTAAGAAAATTGGTCAACAGATAAAGACCTACAGATAATATCACCAATGTACTGAAGAGACAAAGTAACTGTACTGTGGAAAAAATAATTACCAATATGCAATAAAGAAAAAGAATCATGTATAGCATCAAATTTCTCTAACAGGATATGACATATGAATTATATGATATATATAAATAACTAGCTGTAGTACCCGGCTTCGCCCGGGTTAATTAATAACTGCTGTTAGCTGTAACAAAATAGACTATGTTAACAAAAATTTATTCTGCACATAAAAATCACACACCAAAACGTGCGGGGGTAAAAATTTCCATTCAACACATAGCCTATGATGCTCCTGGGGTTGAGATGTGCGGGCATGCAAAATTTCATGCCCGTAAGTACAACGGTGCAGATTCCTATCCCGGGCCAAAATTATTTGCCGATTTGGAATGCGCGGGGTTAAAATTTCGACTCAAAACCTAGCCTATTACGCTCCCGGGGTCGAGACGTGCGGGTGTGCAAAATTTCATGCCCGTAAATGCAGATTCCTATGCCGGACATACACACAAGCATTCAGCTTTCTCCCCATTATGTAGATAGGGCCAAAATTGTTTGGCGATTTGGAACGTGCGGGGGTTAAAATTTCCATTCAACACATAGCCTATGATGCTCCTGGGGTTGAGATGTGCGGGCATGCAAAATTTCATGCCCGTAAGTACAACGGTGCAGATTCCTATCCCGGGCCAAAATTATTTGCCGATTTGGAATGCGCGGGGTTAAAATTTCGACTCAAAACCTAGCCTATGACGCTCCTGGGGTCGAGACGTGCGGGTGTGCAAAATTTCATGCCCGTAAATGCAGATTCCTATGCCGGACATACACACAAGCATTCAGCTTTCTCCCCATTATGTAGATAGGGCCAAAATTGTTTGGCGATTTGGAACGCGCGGGGTTAAAATTTCGATTCAAAACATAGCCTAGGACGCTTTCGGGGTTGAGACGTGCGGGCGTGCAAAATTTCATGCCCGTAAGTGCGACGGTGCGGATTCCAATCCCGGACAAACATACCCACATACATACACACATACATACATTCAGCTTTATATATTAGATAGAGGAAATAAAGATGATAAATCAACATAAGGGGAAGACAGAGGAATGGGGTGAGAGATCAGAAATAGGGAGAGGAGAATGATAATAACCCTAATGCCTTAGTTTAAAGCAGGGGTGGGAACCTCAGGTCCGAGGGTCGTTTACGGCCCTCGACGACCTTTACTCTGGGGACCGCAGTGGCAGCGTCTCCTCCTAATGTCTATACTGCAGCCACAAAGTGTCTGCTGTGATGTCAATGCCACAGTCTCATATCTCCTGTGATATCTATGCCGCAGGCCCATGTCTCCTGTGATGTATTTGCCACAGCTTCATGTCTCCTGTGATGTATATACAACAGACCTGTGTCTCCTGTTATGTATAAAGCTCAGCCCCATGTCTTGTGTGATGTATATACAGCAAGCCCGGTGTCGCCTATGTAATGTAAAGTGGGTACGGAAAGTATTCAGACCCCTTTAAATTTTTCACTCTTTGTTTCAATGCAGCCATTTGGTCAATTCAAAAAAGTTCATTTTTTTTCTCATTAATGTACACTCTGCACCCCATCTTGACTGAAAAAAAACAGAAATATAGAAATTTTAGCACATTTATTAAAAAAGAAAAACTGAAATATCACAGGGTCATAAGTATTCAGACCCTTTGCTCAGTATTGAGTAGAAGCACCCTTTTGAGCTAGTACAGCCATGAGTCTTCTTGGGAATGATGCAACAAGTTTTTCACATTTGGATTTGGGGATCCTCTGCCATTCTTCCTTGTAGATCCTCTCCAGTTCCATCAGGTTGAATGGTAAACGTTGGTGGACAGCCATTTTCAGGTCTCTCCAGAGATGCTCAATTGGGTTTAGGTCAGGGCTCAGCCTGGGCCAGTCAACAATGATCACAGAGTAGTTCCAACTGTATAAGGCAGTCTCAGTGTTTCCTAAATGATGTATATATAGCAGAGTCCCAGTGCATCCTATATGATGTATATACTACAGACCTCCCACTGCTTGAGTTCTACAAACGTTACAGGAGCAGTGATGAATTTCAAACTTCGTGGAGACCTGCAGTGTAATATACATCTGTATTCGGTACGACTTACTGCTGTGAGTTCCTCACAAAACTTATCAGTGCTCCAGACTGATGCAAATTTGGAAAAGCAGTTGAATATGGAAAATCACGTAGCCAAAGGAAATTGGGGAGGTGGAGGCACTAATTTACTATATATCTATTTCCAAGGGACTACACAATTGCATAATTTCTTAGGAAAGGGTCTATTAATCAAATATATTTATTGTAAATTTTTCTTTGCATTAACCCAAGAACTGGCTGCAAACTCCAGACCACTAGGGGTCTTACTAGTTCACTGCCTGCTAGGCATGGTCCTTCTCCAGCAGCAAAAACAGGCATGACAAAGTAATGGCCTATCGTAGACTAGCTGATGCTGGCTGCAGGAGTAATTTCCTTTGGCTATGTGATTTACCATGCAAATACACAGCGTGTCAGAAACTCTTTATTAACATGTCAGGATGACAATCAGAATGTCATATATTAAAAGTAAAACATCACTGTAGTTTGTGTGAAAGCCAGCATAATTTTAAAAATAAAAAAATTCTTCTTCAGCTCCTGGGATCTCAACCTAGAAGATCCACAATGTGAGGCTCAAGCTTTAACCATTCAGCAATAGGATCTACTGGTGCTTGCTCTTAGTTTTTCTTGATTATGAGATTAACCATGAAACCCATTCTGATGTGTGAAGAAAGTCAGATATCGAACTCAGATATCACTGGAGTTTGCAAGCTAGTCAGCATAATTCGAAAAAACAAAGTTTAATTTTCCTTCTCCTGGGGTTCAAACTCAAGTTCTACTGTGTGGATGATAATTCTGTCCTCCTTAATCATCCTTTGTAGTTAGCCTCGCTATCTGTAAAAAAAAAATTTTTTTTGCATCTCACTAAAATGAATTTTTTCTACTTGGTCATTTGAAACAATTCTGTTGACCTCACAAATTGTGAAATTGTGATTCCTTTTTTGTCACCAAGGTGTGGCATCTAGTACAGTGTAGTTAATTATTGCAGTCCGTATGTTTAACAAAAAGATCAATAGAAAAATTATCCTTTGAGCCTTCATTAATCATTATATCTAAAAAATGATTTTATTGGGTAAGAGTGAAGGGTAAATGGACCGCATGCTATTAAGGTAAGAATGAAACTCAGGAAGGGTGCCCAATGTGCATGCCCATATGCAAAGTATCTGCACCAAATCATGGATTGAGACTGAAAAATGGCCAATGGGGTACACAAAACGTTCCTCAAAAAATATAGGAAACAATTTGCATATTGCTGGACTACACTGGACCCCAACCCTGTCTCCTGGATTTTAAATAGTTTGCATCCTGAAGAGTATGAACCAAATTCAGAAATTCTATATAGAAGCTACTTACTTTGACTTCAAAGTTATTATGTCATTACAATTCATGTACTGCCTGTATGCCCTCATCATGTGTCTGATGTATATTAACTGTTAACATCCCATTTATCCAAGAGTGATTTCTCTGGTATGAAGGCTAGTGTCTTAATAATAATGATATGAAGAAAGTCTCCTGTGTCCAGCAGGAAGGACGCAGAACATTTAACCAAAGCAGCTAGGATCCTTCCTAGGAGGGTACATAGAGGTAAAGTATAGATTCCACGGAAGTGGCAATAGGCCTACCAGGAGATTTATCCAGTCTTTTGTGTGTTTTAGGTGACACGTAAAAAAATGTGTAATGGGATTCGATTGAATGAGAAAAATAGTGTACCTTGATATCTATTACCCCCTCTTTTATGTAATGATTTGAAACATTTTTTATTAGGTATGTTAGAGATGCAATGGAATTATTCTGGTCATCACTGTTGTTCCAAGCAGTTAATAATGATAAATAATAATTTTATTTCTATAGTGCCAACATATTCCGCAGAGCTTTATATTTTAGAGGAGACTTGTACTGACAATAAAAGACATTTGTTATGATTTGGTAGCCGAGGAGGACAGTAACAATAATATTCAAGGCAACCAGACACCTAGAGAGGTTGTTAACTAATGGATTGCAGACCCCTAAACTAACCGCACAACTAGAAGCAGCCGTGGGACATACCTATGATGACCTAGACGCCTCGACACAGCTGGAGAGTTAGCTAAGCCTAAAGATAGAAAGGGGAAAGCTAACTGCCTCGGAGTAGCGCTCCAAAGGAATAGGTAGCCCCCACACATATATTGGCGGTGAGACAAGATGAAAAACACACTCAGGCAGAAAATAGAATAAGCAAACGCTGGGGCCCAAAACTATCTAGATAGGACAGGACAGGAAAGAATACTGTCTGCAATCCAGCAAAACCCTAGGAATAATTCCAACACTTCTGATTCAAAAAATACTGAGACCACACGATCTCTACCCTGCTAGATCAGAACTCTGGTGTGAACAGGTAGATACCCAGCAGCCACTGAAATAACAGGGACTGACAAATAAGCAGAGATAAATGAGAAACAGAGACCAGCGCAGGCCCCAGCAGGGGGACCCGGCTGACCACACTTCAGAAGAGCAAAGAACAAAGAAAAACAAAACCACAGAAAAAAGCAGAAAATAACATCTGAAAGTTGCAGGAGACAGCAGAAAACAAGCTGACTTCCAAACTGGACCAGGAAGAGACAACTAATCACCGGCGAGGATCATGGGAAGGTTACTCCCTTAAATCTCCCCAGTCATCACTCCCAGATTGCCAATCGTCCGCAGCTGAATCCTCAGCTGAAGGGCCTCTGTCACTCAAGGCAGCTTCAATACTATCAGCAGCCACCAGAGGGAGCCCCAACTCAGAATCAGTTCACAACAGACATTACAGCATAACAATAATCACATAAATCAACAGATACCAAGAGGAGGAGATAGGGGAGATATGAAAGGTGGATGGTAACAATTGATTTCATTGTTCTGACCAGTCATAATGTAAGAAATCGGGTGCTCATGTAATGCTGCATGAACCGGTTATCAGCCAGAATATGTAAAAGTACAGACACAGAGGGCTATTAAATGCATAACCTGCTGAAGCACAATGTAAGCACGAAACGATCATCATCTGAATTTGCTCCATCGTTTTATCTGCCTGCTGTTTGTATGATGATGCCACAATAAGAGATTTTGTTGCACGGGACGGTATGTGCCTATCCGCTTTCTTCCTTATGGACACACAAATCTACTAATTGATTGTCCAAGAGGGGCAGTATACAAGGAGTAGAGGGGGGCCTAAAAATGATCCTTGAGGAACCGCAACAGTAAAGGGAAGATGAGAGGAGGAGCCAGCAAAAGAAACAGTCAAGAAGCGGTCAGAGAGGTAGGAGGAGAACCAGGAGAAAACAGTGTCCTTGAGGCCGATGCACCAAAGCATAGTGAGGAGGACCTGATGATTCACAGTGTCGAATGCTGCAGAGAGATCCAGGAGAATTAGCAGGGAGTAGTGACCATTAGATTTACCTATTAGTAGATCATTAGAGACTTTAATGAGGGCAGTTTCAGTAGAGTGTAAAGAGCGGAAACTGGATTGAAGAGGATTGAGAAGAGAGTTACCTGAGAGATAGCGGATTAGACGGGAGTAGACCAGGCGTTCCAGGAGTTTAGAGATGAAGGGAAGATTAGAGACAGGTCTATAGTTAGCAGCACAGTTTTGGTGAATGGATGTTTTTTTTTTAAGTAATGGATGTATGATGGCATGCTTAAATGAGGGAAAGATACTGGAAGAGAGAGAGGTTGAATATTTTTGTTAGGTGAGTGGTTACAGAAGGGGAAAAGGACTGGAGGAGATGTGACGGAATAGATTTATAATAAGCCCATCCCCACAGGACAAAGTTACACATAGGTGTGCACCACCAACAGATACTGAATACAATATAGAAGAAAAAAGATATGTGTAAGGCCAGGATCACACATGCGAGAAACATGGACGAGTCTCGCATGTGAATTCTCAGCACTGGAGCCAGCACTCGGGAGCGGTGCGAGCGGCTGCATAGAAATACATGCAGCTGTACACTCCGCTCCCGAGTGCCGGCGCCAGTGCTGGTAATTCACATGCGAGACTCGTCCGTGTTTCTCGCATGTCTGATCTCGGCCTAATAGTGATGAGCGACCACTAAAATGCTCGGGTGCTCGTTGCTCGGGTTGAGCAAATTGGAATGCAGTGCACAAATGACATGGAAACATCAAGGGGAAGACCCCTGGAAGCATTTTTGACTCCTAGATTACTGCTGTGAACAATGATGTCAGAGTGTTATGCCACTTTTACAGGCACACACTAAAACATACAAAAACGCAACCAAAATGGATTTTCCTGGGAAATATGTAAAGCAACATCATTTCCAGGGTAATGATTTGTATGTAAGGCAAAATAAATAACCTCCCAAAAAAATGTAACTCTAACACTTGGGCTATGTTCACACGTAGCGTTTTTGATGTGTTTTTCAACTTTAGGGCTCATACTCACTGGCTGGAAAAAAATCGGTCCGTTTTCTGGACGGAAAAAACGGTACGATTCTAGTAAAATGTCATGCGATTTGCATGCGATTTGAAATCGCACCATGCGTTTTCCATCAGTTTTCCATCTGTATGCAATGCGATTTTAACATGAAGTTTTACATAGAGCAGTTATCTCTATGTAAAAAGTCATGTAAAAATCACATTGTAAAAAAAAATGTACACAAAAAGCAAATAATTATATATAATATATATATATATATACATATAATATATATATAGGTCATACACTTCTACATAGTATAATAGCCGCTAATTCAATTGCCGGCTTTTGTGAAATCACAGAAGCCGACATGAAATGATACATTGTTTACACACAGTTAACCATGTCATTTCATGTATTTTGATATATGGTTTTAACTTACAATTACATAAGTGTATGTGTGCAAAATTTCAGACATGTAGGGGTTAATTAAAGGTGTAAATTTGTTGAAAAAAAATGCGTGGGCTCCCGCTGTATTTTCTCCACCAGACAGACAAAGCCAGCGAGTGGGGGCAGATAATAAAAGCCTAGGGAAGGTACATTTTTTTTTGTGCCCCCCCTGGCTACTAACATCTGCCCCCAGACACCCCAGAAAAGGCAAATCTCTAATTAGATTAGCCCTTTCTGGCACTTTGCCCGTCTATTCCCATTGCCCTGTAGCGGTGGCGAATGGGTTAATAAGGGGTTAAAGCCACCTTGCAATTGAAAGGTCACTTTAAGCCAGGTTAATAATTGAGAGCTGTCAATTAGACAACTATAAATTATTAATCCTATTGTATGAAAGAAAAATCAAACACACACACTATAAATATATATATATGTATGTGTCACAATGACATGTATATATATATATATATATATATGTATTCTATGTGTATGTATCTAGTGTTTTGTGAGCTGTCAGTGTGATTTTACAGTAGCCGGGGATGAATTGCCGGCTTTTCAGAGGAGACTGGTGCATATAAATCGGACAGCACTCGCATGGTGCGAGTGCTGTGCGATGATTTCTCGCACCCATTGACTTGCATTGGTGATTATCATGCCAAAATCGCATCAAATCGCAGCATGCTGCGATTTTTTTCTCACACCAATTTCTGATGAGAAAAAAATCGCAAATGAGAACTCACCTATTGAATAACATTGGTCAGATTTGAATCCGATTTTTTTTCGGCTGAATATCATCCGTTTTCGGCGCCAGTGAGTATGAGCCCTTAGCATTGCTTTCAACCAATACAAATGCATTCACAGGGAAATGTCATTTTAACATTCAACCCCTTCCCGACCTATGACACAGCGTATGCGTCATGAAAGTCGGTGCCAATCCGACCTGTGACGCATACCCTGTGTCATGAAAGGATCGCGTTACTGCGGGTCGGGTGACCGAGGTCACTGAAAGGTCACCCGACCCGCAGGCACAAGACCCTTTGTGCTTCACCACAGGGGGGTTGGCTTAACCCACACGTGGCTACGATCGCTCTGATTGACTGTTAAAAGTGAAACAGTCAATCAGAGCAATCTGAAATATTACAATCCAGCCATGGCCGATGCTGCAATAGCATCTGCCATGGCTGGAGACTGAGATCCGACCCCCCCACACCGAGTGACGATGGCGATCGATCACCGCCGTCACTATCTGCTCCCCTCCTCCTTGCCTCAGCTCCCCCCACCTTCCGACCCCTCCTACTCACCTCTCCCGGTCCTCCGATGTCCCTGGGTCGGTCTCGGCGTCCGTCCGGGATTCTTCATGGGTGCCGCCATCTTGCAAAATGGCGGGAGCATGCGCAGTGCGCCGCTGGCCGGCAGGTACATAAATTTATTTTGATCACTGTGATACTCTCTCACAGTGATCAAAATAAAAAAAAAGTAAATAAATGCCCCCTTTATCACCCCCATAGGTAGGGACAAATAAAATAAAGAATTTTTTTTTCCTATTAGGCCCTGTGCACACGTTGCGGATTTTGCTGCGGATCAGCAGCAGATTTGGTGCTGCGGATCCGCAGCAGATCCGGAAACCATGTACAGTACAATGTAAATAAATGGTAAAAAAAAAATGCTGTGCACATGCTGCGGATTTTTCCGCCCGGATTTGGAGCAGTATTCGCAGCATGTCAATTCTTTGTGCGGATTCCACAGCGGTTTTACACCTATTCCATTATAGGTGTAAAACCGCAGGGCAAATCCGCACAAACACCACAGCAAAACCACAGTAAATCCGCGCTAAATCCACTGTTAAAACGCAGATCATTTTACCTGCGGATTTAGCAAAATCCGCATGGAAAAATCCGCAAGTGAATCCGCAAAGTGTGCACGGGGCCTTAGGGTTAGGGTTAGGACTAGGGTTAGGGTTAGCATTAGGGTTAGGCTGGGATCATATTGCGTTATGGCAGTCCGTTAGACGGACTACGTTATACCGCAGTATAACGCGGTGTAACACAGTCCGTTAGCGCTGCCATTCACCCCATTTGTGGGTGCATCGCGGCGCATGTGTACTCAGGACAAACTGTACAACTACTTTTGGGGTCCAATTTCTCTTGTTACCCTTGTGAAAATAAAAAATTGCGGGTTAAAAAAATCAGTTTTTGAGGAAAAAAAAGATTTTTTATTTTCACGACTCTGCATTATAAATTTCTGTGAAGCACGTGGGGTTCAAGGTGCTCACCACACATCTGGATAAGTTCCTTGGGGGGTCTAGTTTACAAAATGGGGTCACTTGTGGTTTTTTTTTTTACTGTTTAGGCACATCAGGAGCTCTGCAAACGTAACAAGATGCCTGGGTTAGAATTAGGGTTAGGGTTGGAATTAGGGTTAGGGTTGGGATTAGGGTTAGGTTTGTGGTTAGGGTTAGAGTTAGGATAAGTGTTAGGGGTGTTTTGGGGTTAGGGTTGGGATTAGGGTTAGGCTTGTGGTTAGGGTTATGGTTAGAGTTGGGATTAGGGTTAGGGGTGTGTTGGGGTTAGGGTTATGGTTAGGGTTTGGATTAGGGTTAGGGTGTGTAGGGGTTAGGGTTGGGGTTAGGGGTGTGTTGGGGTTAGGGTTGGAGTTAGAATTGAGGGGTTTCCACTATTTAGGCACATCAGGGGGTCTCCATACGCGACATGGCGCCACAATTGATTCCTGCAAATTTTGCGTTCAAAAAGTCAAGCAGTGCTCCCATTATTCCGAGCCCCGACGTGTGCCCAAACAGTGATTTACCCCCACATATGGGGTATCAGCGTACTCAGGATAAATTGCACAACAACTTTGGGGTCTAATTTCTCCTGTTACCCTTGGGCAAAAAAAAAATTGGGGACTAAAAAAATTATTTTTGTGGAAATTTTTTTTTTATTTTCACGGCTCTGCGCTATAAACTTCTGTGAAGAACTTGGGGATTCAAAGTGCTCACCACACATCTAGAGGAGTTCCTTGGGGGATCTAGTTTCCAAAATGGGGTCACTTGGGGGGGTTTCTACTGTTTAGGCACATCATGGGCTCTGCAAACGTAACATGACGCCCGCAGACCATTCCATCAAGTCGGCATTTCAAAACGTCACTACTTCCCTTCCGAGCCCCGACGTGTGCCCATACAGTAGTTTTCTCCTAAATATAGGATATCAGCGTACTCAGGACAAATTGGAAAACAACTTTTGGGGTCTAATTTCTCCTGTTACCCCTGGGAAAATAAAAAAATTGGGGACTAAAAGATCATGTTTGTGGAAAAAATATAATTTTTTTATTTTCATGCCCCGGCGTTATAAACTTCTGTGTAGCCCTTGGGAGTTCAAAGTGCTCACCACACATCTAGATAAGTTCATTGCGGGGTCTAGTTTCCAAAATGGGGTCACTTGTGGGGAGTTTCTACTGTTTAGACACATCAGGGGCTCTGCAAACGTAACATGACGCCCGCAGACCATTCCATCAAGTCGGCATTTCAAAACGTCACTACTTCCCTTCCGAGCCCCGACGTGTGCCCATACAGTAGTTTTCTCCCACATATGGGATATCAGCATACTCAGGACAAATTGGACAACTTTTGGGGTCTAATTTCTCCTGTTACCCTTGGAAAAATAAAAAAATTGGGGACTAAAAGATCATGTTTGTGGAAAAAATATGATTTTTTTATTTTCATGCCCAGGCGTTATAAACTTCTGTGTAGCCCTTGGGGGTTCAAATGCTCACCACACATCTAGATAAGTTCCATGCGGGGTCTAGTTTTCAAAATGATGTCACATGTGGGGGTTTTTCACTGTTTAGGCACACAGGGTGTTAGGGTCTGTGGAACGCACAAGATAAATATAAATAGTGGGTGCGTTCGCAGCCCGGGTCCACTGTGCAGGCAGAGCCTGCTGCTAGTAAGATGGCGGTAAAGGCAAACTCTGTTACTTCACAGAGTCGCAAATATAAATACTGTGGCACAATATGGCGGTATAAGCGAACTCTGTTACACCACAGAGTCGCTGAGGTAAAGACGCAGAGATAGGTACTGTGTCCTGTTAACTCCACAGGGATACACAGATAACTGCTGTGCGGATAGCAGTCCGTGATCATGCAGACAGCAACGCAATCAAGCAATCTCCTTACCGGAGAAGCCTGTATTCTAGGGTCTTATTTCAACCAAGCCCTAACCACGTGCATACAAATCTCCTCACTGGAGGTGCTGGTATTCTAGGGGCTTATTTTAGCCGAGACCCTAACCACATGCGTGCATGATCACACTGGCGCAAAGCACATAATGCAATTGATGCTAGCGCATGGCCGCATGGCCATACAACCCTTTTAATAGAAGCAACTACAGGGCCTGCCAGAAAAGGACCAATGAGAAACTGTTCAGAACACATGTAGTTTCAGGACCTTCCTGGCGGACCAATAGGAGCTGCTGCAGTACCTGAGCATGTGACCCCTGATCTCCAATGAGAGATCTTACCCTGGGCATGCTCAGAAGGGGAAACGCAGGACTTAGTCCTAAAGACGTCTGCTCGCCGCTAACCAGTACTAGCCACAATAGCAGAACCTGGAGAGGCAGCAGTAAACCTCTGCACAGTACTAGGCTGAGCAAGACGCTGGGACCGACGTCTTGCCCCAGATTCCCCCTGTGCAGAGGCGGGAACTCGACCTCTAACACAGGGGCTCTCCAAACACATCATGGTATCCGCTAACGATTGGAGCTAATTTTCCATTTAAAAAGTCAAATGGCGCTCTTGCCCTTCTGGGCCCTGCCGTGCGCCCAAACAGTGGTTTATGACCACATATGAGGTATCTATGCACTCAGGAGAAATTGCCCAACAAATTTTAGGATCCATTTTATCCTGTTGCCCATGTGAAAATGAAAAAACTGAGGCTAAAAAAATTTTTGTGAAAAAAAAGTACTTTCTTTTTTTACGGATCAATTTGTGAAGCACCTGGGGGTTCAAAGTGCTCACTATGCATCTAGATAAGTTCCTTGGGGGTCTAGTTTCCAAAATGGGGTCACTTGTGGGCATCTCCAATGTTTAGGCACACAGGACTCTCCAAATGCGACATGGCAACTGCTAAATATTCCAGCATATGTTCCATTCAAAAAGCCGAATGGCGCTCCTTCCCTTCTGAGCCATGCCGTGCGCCCAAACAGTGGTTTATGACCACATATGAGGTTTCTGTGGACTCAGGATAAATTGCCCAACAAATTTTAGGATCCATTTTATCCTGTTGCCCATGTAAAAATGAAAAAATTGATGCTAAAATAAAATTTTTGTTGTAAAAATTAAAATGTCCATTTTTTCCTTCCACATTGCTTTAGTTCCTGTGAAGCACCTGAAGGGTTAATAATATTCTTGAATGTAGTTTTGAGTAGCTTGAGGGGTGCAGTTTTTAGCACTAGAACTACTGATGGAGTCATTTTGACTCCTTTCGTTTTTTATTTCTCTTCTGTGACTACATTTTTCAGAATTCCGGCTTGAAACTCGGTGACTTTTCCTCAAATATGATGTGAAAAAAGATTTTGTGAGAATAAATAATTTTGGTGAAAAATTTGCGCGTTTTTTTCAAAATTTACCAAGAACTACTGAAGGGAGTCATTTTGACTCCCTACTATATTTTGAGGTCCTTTTGTCACTAAATGTTGCTATAAAGTTTTGTGCATAATTTTTTCACTCTGTCTTATTTACCCTGATGTTCATATAGATGTAGTTATTACATGCCAATAATTCTTCGAGACCTGCCTTACAGTGATACGCCTGAACAAATATCATTTTTAGTCCTAGGCGCTTATCTTATCTTTTTAATTCATATATATTGACACATATAAAGAACTGTACGCTTGCAGAAGCATGCAGGAACAATAATTTACAGTTTACTCTATCTGATGAGGAGCTAGATGCATTCATTGCGATATTCTATGCTCGTGGAATATCTGGCACGAACCGTCACTCGATTAGCAGTATTTGGTGTAATGACTGGGGAATACCGTTTTGCAAAGCGACAATGTCTAGGGACCGCTTTGTTGAAATTATGAGGTTTCTCAGATTTGATGAGAAATCTACTCGATCGGAGAGACTGCAAACGGACAAGTTTGCTCTATTTTCTACTGTGTGGGACAGGTTTATTGAAAATTGTATTGCGTGTTACAAACCTGGCCCATACATAACGGTGGATGAGCAACTTTTCCCAAGCAAAACTAGGTGTCCATTCACGCATTGCATGCCTTCCAAACCAGATAAATATGGCCACAAATATTGGCTAGCTGTTGATAAGGAGAGCAAATATCTGGCAAATGGCTTCCCTTATCTAGGCAAAGATGACACACGCCGTGCTGAGGACCGTTTAGCTGACCATGTGGTAATGAAGTTATTGGACCCGTTTTTGAAAAAAGGTCGCAATGTTACAACCGATAATTATTTTACTTCAGTAAAATTAGCTAAACAGCTAAAAAGCAAAGGAACAACCATCGTGGGAACACTGAACAAGATAAGGCGAGAAGTGCCTAAAGAAATAAAATCCATGAAAGAGGAATTGTACAACACTAAAGTGTTTAGAAATGAAGACAATTTTACACTTACAGTATATCAAGGAAAGCCCAACAAAAATGTTGTCATTTTGAGTTCCGTCCATCCAGATGTTGTTGTTGCGTCTGATTCCGCTAAAAAAACTCCAGAAACGGTAAAGTTTTACAATGAAACAAAATATGGAGTAGATGTAGTGGATCAGATGGCACGAAAATATACCACACGAACATGCACAAGGAGATGGCCTGTTCATGCATTTGAAAATGCCTTAGACTTTGCGGGTATAAATGCATGGATAATATTCAATGAGATAACCCACCAAAAAATGTCACGCAAGGCATTTTTGCAAACGCTTGTGAGAGAGTTGAGTGGTCCTTATGTCACAGATAGGGAAAAGGGTTCCACGTCCCAAGTTTCTACATGCTCAGAAGTGATGGTTCAAACAAAATTTTGCCAGATCAAAGAAAAGTGCAAGAAAAATAGATCTGTCGGCAATTGTAAGACTTGTGGTAAGTCTTTGTGTGGGCAATGTACTGCCATAAATCAAAGGCAATGCCTAAAATGCGAAACACCAAATGTTTAGAAGGTGAATTCTGCGCCATATTTTCATTTTTATGCTCCTCCACCTACATTTTCTCTGCTTTTTGTTCTTCAGTTGTTGTTTATATGTGTGCACTTGAATAAAAAAAATGTTTGAAAAACGTCTATTATAATTATTGTTATTTTCTGTAGAAAAATAAGAAAAGCAGAAAAAAAACAATCAAAAGCATTACTGTTGGATCTCACAATAATAATACATTACAAAAAATATAATTATTAATAAATAACCACAAATGAAACTCTAAAAATAAACGAAAACAAGCAAGGAGTCAAAATGACTCCTTTCAGTAGTTCTAGGCGGGGTCACGAGTCCAGTAGTCCTAGTGTTAGAATGTTGTCACTTTTGGGTATTTTCTGCCATATAGACCCCTCAAAGTGACTTCAAATGTGAGGTGGTCCCTAAAAAAAATGGTTTTGTAAATTTTGCTGTAAAAATGAGAAATCGCTGGTCAAATTTAATTCTTATAACTTCCTAACAAAAAAAAATTTTGTTTCCAAAATTGTGCTGATGTAAAGTAGACATGTGGGAAATGTTATTTATTAACTATTTCATGTCACAAAGCTCTCTGGTTTAACAGAATAAAAATTAAAAATTTGAAAATTGCGAAATTTTCAAAATTTTCACCAAATTTCCATTTTTTTCACAAATAAACGCAAAAATTATCTACCTAAATTTACCACTAACATGAAGCCCAATATGTCACGAAAAAACAATCTCAGAATCGCTAGGATCCGTTGAAGCGTTCCTGAGTTATTACCTCATAAAGGGACAGTGGTCAGAATTGCAAAAAATGTCAAGGTCTTTAAGGTCAAAATAGGCTGGGTCATGAAGGGGTTAACGACTTTAGGTGGCCATGAGGTGTGTGACACATCATCAGACACATCCTGTTTCATTTATGAAGGAGGGACTCTGAAAGTCACAAAGCCTATTTTTATAGAGGCATCGGGCGGCATTAATATTCTTAAAGGGCCATCAGTCGGCTATGCTTTGTTGTTCACATTATTAAACAGTGGGTCTCCTATACTGTTATTGCCTATGAAGTGAGTGGCTGGCTGCCAAAAATTAGGACGCACCCCAATACCCCTTTGACGACACGTACAGGATGACCTCATGAAAAAATGTTCTCATTATAAAAAAGTGGGTTTCCCATAATGTTTGCCTATGCACTGAATGCAAGGCCTGACCTGCCCCAAAGTTACACGCACCCCAATACCCCTTTGAAGCAATGTACTGGATGGCCACATGAAAGCAAAGTTCCCGCTATTCTTTATTTGGTACTGCCATACTGTTTGCCTATGCATTGAATGCAAGGCCTGCCCTGCTGCAACGTTACAACCACTCCAATAGCTCTTTGAACCAACGTACTGGATGGCCACATGAAATCAAAGTTACCATTATTCTTTATTTGGTACTGCCATACTGTTTACCTATGCATTCAGTGCAAGGTCTGCCCTGCCCGAACGTTACACGCACTCCAATAACTCTTTGAACCAACGTACTGTATGGCCACATGAAAGCAAAGTTCCCATTATTCTTTATTTGGTACTGCCATACTGTTTGCCTATGCATTGAATGCAAGGCCTGCCCTGCCCCAAAATCACACACACCCAATACCCCTTTGAAGCAACATACTGGATGGCCACATGAAAGCAAAGTTCCCATTATTCTTTATTTGGTACTGCCATACTGTTTGCCTATGCAAGGCCTGCCCTGCCCCAAATTTACACGCACCCCAATACCCCTTTGAAGTAACGTACTGGATGGCCATATGAAAGCAAAATTCCCATTATTCTTTATTTGGTACTGCCATACTGTTTTTTGCCTATGCATTGAATGCAAGGCCTGCCATGCCCCAACGTTACACGCACCCCAATAACTCTTTGAACCAACGTACTGGATGGTCACATGAAAGCAAAGTTCCCATTATTCTTTATTTGGTACTGCCATACTGTTTGCCTATGCATTGAATGCAAGGCCTGCCCTGCCCCAACGTTACACGCACTCCAATAACTCTTTGAAACAACGTACTGGATGAAAGCAAAGTTTCCATTATTCTTTATTTGGTACTTTCATACTCTTTGCCTATGCATTGAATGCAAGGCTTGCCCTGCCTCAAAGTTACACGCACCCCAATACCCCTTTTAAGCAACGTGCTGGATGGCCACATGAAAGCAAAGTTCCCATTATTATTAATATGGTTATGACATACTATATGCCTATGCATTGAATGCAAGGCCTGCCCTGCCCCAACGTTACAAGTGTTATGGAAATTTAATTAGGATAAATCTATCCTGCAGTGTTTGCTGCTTCTGTTCCCAATTTTATATTAAATGTCTTTTTGAGCGCTCAGAACGAAATGAAAACTGTCCACACGGAAGTGTCAGTATAGCAGTTCGTCAAGACCACACATTTATTATTCATTCAAGGTTTTATATGTTTACAAAAAGGGGCTGGTTAGTCAATTAACATACAATTAAAAGCTGCTAGATTATTGGCTGTTCTAGTGTAAGTATGATAATTATGATAATTATGATAAAAGGGCTGAAGTTGCAGATTTATTGTTTTTGTTCTTTGCCCTAGCTTTCTTGCATGACTAGTAAAGAAAAACAATAGATATCTATTAAGACTTTCTGTTCTTGTTTCTTATGAAGGCCAGGGTCGTCTTTAACGACTGATTATAGCTGGCATCAGCTTTTTGCATAGATGTGTGAGCACAGGATTTTTAGCAAGTGAGATCTATCTAACTGTGAATGCATATATATGAATATACTTTGAATATATGGAATACATATATATTTCCATGACACAAGCACGCCAATAACTTTTTGAACCAACGTACTGGATGGCCACATGAAAGCAAAGTTCCCATTATTCTTTATTTGGTACTGTCATACTGTTTGCCTATGCATTGAATGCAAGGCCTGCCTTGCCCCAAAGCTACACGCACCCCAATACTCCTTTGAAGCAACGTACTGGCTGGCAACATGAGATCAATGTTCCCATTATTCTTTATTTGGTACTGCCATACTGTTAGTCTATGCATTGAATGCAAGGCCTGCCCTATCCCAAAGTTAAACGTACCCCAATGCCCCTTTGAAGCAACGTACTGGATGGCCACATGAAAGCATTGTTCTTAGTAATTTGGTGCTCCCATACTGTTTGGCTATGCAGTGAATTGTTGAGCCTGAAGAACCTGCATTGGAGAATGTCAGTGTTGAGTCTGGAAAACCTGCAGTGGAGAACTTCAGTGTTGAGGCTGAAGAAACTGCAGTAGAGTATTGATGTGTTGAGACTGAAAACCCGGCAGTGGAGCATTGCAGTGTTGAGGCTAAAGAACACCTGGCAGTGGAGCATTTCAATGTTGAGGCTGAAGAAACTAAAGTGTAGAATTGCAGTGTTGAGGATGAAGACCCAAAAGTGGAGAACTGCATTGTTGAAGCAGCTGACCAACACCTACAGTTCCCATTATTAGGAACTGGGTCTCCCATACTGTTTTGGCTATGCAGTGAATGCAAGGCCTGCCCCAAATTTGCATGCACCCCAATCCCCCTTGGAAGAAACATGGAGGAGGGCCTCATAAAATTTTTTTCCCATTAAAAAGGTGCAGGTCTCCTATACTTGTAATGTCCATATACAAAATGTATGGGCTGACATTTTTCCCTGGGGAGTACACATCAACATACTGTGTAAACAATTTTATTAGGGCATCATAAACACCCTTCAAAAAATAACGTGGTTGTTGCATCACGGAACACGTTTACCCTGGTGATCTAGTGTTGGTGTTGGAAGAGACCTGAAGGATGGCCTCCGAAAAATATCTTCCCAGTTTAAAGGAGCTGGTATCCTATACTTGTAATGCCCATACACTAAGTGTATGGGCTTACAAACATTTCCCCCTGGGGGATACACATCAACGAACTGTGTCAATATTTTTGTTGCGGGCATCATAAACACCCTTCAAAACAATAACGTGGCTATTGCATCACGTACCACGGTCACCATGGTGATCTAGTGGTGGTGGATGATAATGACGCTTAGAAGGAGGAGGATAACACCAAATAGCCAAAATCAGGAAGAATATACCCATGTGTGGCTGTGAAGACGTGCATAGGAATACACCTTTGCCAGTGTTCCCCTGCCTCTGCTGAATTGGAGCTGTGTCTCTCTCACCTGTACTCCTTGGTTGTCCACCAGCGTTTTCAGATGGGAATTTTTTTAATAATTCCGCAACAAGGGTCCTCTGGTACTGCATCATTTTAGTAGACCTGTCTGCCTTTGGAAGAAGAGATGGAAAGTTCTCCTTGTAGCGTGGGTCTAGAAGTGTCACCAACCAGTAATGAGTGTCATCCAAAATTTTCAGAATGCGAGGGTCAAGGGAAAGGCAGGGCAACATAAAGTCAGCCATGAGTGCCAGACTGCTAACAGGCAAGACTTCTGTGTCCTCACCAACAGGATGACTGACCATGCTATCCTCCTCCTACTCCTCCCTGTCCTCAGGCCATCCATGCTGAACAGACGGTATGAAAGTTGTGCTTGTAGTGCCGTCTATAGAGCATGAAACTAGCTCTGTTCTTCCTCCTCCTCTACCTCATTGTCAACCAATCCACGTTGGGATGACATGAGGCTGGGCTGTGTGTAATCAATGTGTGTGGTACCTTGCTCCATCTCATCGTGCTCCGCCTGCAATGCATCCTCTTTCATTGTGAGCAGAGAGCTTTTCAGAATACAGAGAAGCGGATGGTAACGCTAATTATGGTGTCATGGGTGCATCGCCACGAAGATCGTCGCGATTGCACATTCTGACTTCTCACAGCTGAGCTGCTGTTTCTTTGTGTTTGGTAATGAGAGAGTTAATTTTACCTAGCTCTTTGCTAAGACTAGGTCCAGCCTCGCCCGGCTGCTTTGGATTATGTTCTAATTAGTTTCCTTTATATTCCTGCCAGTCTGGGTGTTGGATGCCGGTGAAAGCATTCATATAGTTTAGCAGACTGGATCGGTTCTGGGAATACTTAAGCTAAGAGCTCCTTAGTTGTTTTTACTCTTACAGCTTATAGTTTATCTCTGAGACCTAAGGTGTTCCTACTGTGTGTGAGTGTTGTATGTAAGACTTTATTTACTTTATTTCTTGTCTTTCTTGTATGTCTTTCTGTTCATTAACCGTTACCTGGTCATTCCCTTTGGTGGTAATCAGGGTCCTTCTTAGGACTAGATTACAGTTGGCAGGGATTGATAGGAGACAGGGTTTACGCTGGTGGCCTGGACCTCTGTACCTTTAACAGTACCTCCAGGTAGAGGGATTAGTTAGGACCCCAGTTTAGGGTCAGCATAGACCCCGGTCACCCTCTAGCCGGAGACAGCGTATAACGAATTCCGTATTGACCCACTGGACTTTCTGTCAGGTAAATCTATGTTATCATATAGCTATGCGCATGTTATATAGTATGTTGCCCTTTTGATATAGATTATTGTCATCACATATATATATCTGCTATACAGCGTGACATTTTCACCGGCCCATACTAAAGATTCTCCCCAGCTATCATGGATCCAGTAGCCCAGCTGGCCCGGCAGTTGCAGTGATTGTCCATGGAGTTGGCAGACATTAAGTCCAAGGTTTTGTCCCCCCCGGAGCAAACCAGATCTGAACCTAAGGTTGCTCTCCCGGACAGGTTCACTGGTGGGCGGGACAAATTTTTTACTTTCCGGGAGGCATGTAAATTGTACTTTCGGCTGCGGCCTCGGTCATCTGGGAGTGAAGAGCAGAGGGTGGGAATTGTTATCTCGCTCTTACAAGGGGATCCTCAATCTTGGGCGTTCTCTATTCCTCCAGGCTCCCCAGATCTCCAGTCAGTGGATCGATTTTTTACTGCCCTGGGTCTGGTATATGATGATCCGGATCGAGTCTCCCTTGCTGAAACAAGGTTACGTAAAATACGGCAAGGAAATCGTCCAGCGAGGAATATTCTTCTGAGTTCCTAGATGGGCAACAGATACTCAGTGGAATGACCCAGCTCTTAGGAGCCAGTTTTGTCAAGGGTTGTCTGACAAATTAAAAGATGTGTTGGCTCAGTATGATTCTCCTCCATCACTGGAGGCTGATATGGCCCTCGCTATTCGCATTGATAGACGTCTTCGGGGAAGACGCGAGGTAACTCCGCCCCCCGTGATGACTCCACCTACTACTAAAGTCCCTTATACTGAGGTTCCCCTGGTCTGTTCTGAGGAACCCATGCAGTTGGGAGGGACATCATTTTGTAGGAGGGAATCAGCGGTGCGCCGCAAGACTAGAAGGTGTTTCTTTTGCGGGAGAGAGGGACATTTTGTTGGGGGGTGTCCATCCCGGACCTCTTTGAACCAAGGAGTTAACCTGGGAGTGTGTATTTCGTCCCCAAATCCCTCTCAGTTTCTCGTGCCTGCGGAGGTGGTGATTGGTACTAGAACTGAGAGGATTTCTGTTTTTCTTGATAGTGGGTCCGGGGCTAATCTGGTGGACACTCGGTTTGCCCAGGTGCATGGTATGCAACTGAGTGTATTGGCCAAACCGGTCCCTATACTCTCTATTGATTCTAGACCTCTTGGTCAAGGTAGCTTGGTACAAGCTGTTCATAACATAGATCTTCGAGTAGGGGCAATACATAAAGAGCAATTGTCTTGTTATGTGTTGGAGGGTCTGCCTGCTCCTATTGTGTTGGGACTTCCTTGGTTGGCTAAACATAACCCAGTGATTGATTGGCAATCCAGAAAGATAAGCCAGTGGGGTGAATTTTGCAAGAATAACTGCATGAGCACGGTCATCGGTGCGGTTGTGCCTAGGACTTTGCCTCCTTTTCTGGAGGACTTTTGGGAGAAGTTCTCAGAGGAGGGGTGTAAAGAGTTACCTCCTCATCGCACATATGACTTCTCAATAAAGTTGCTTCCTGATGCCTTATCTCGTACTTTCCCAGGGGTCGGGAAGACGGATGATCCGGTTCCTATTCCTCAGGAGGGAGTTGTAGTGTCAGCTGTATGCTCTGAGCTTGAGGGGAGGTATTGGGGCTCAGGGGACGCCCCTGTGGGACTTCCAGGGAGACTGATAGTTCCAGATCGCTTAAGACTGAAGGTTACGGAGAACCCTTACAAACGGATGGCTGATAGGAGGAGAGTTTCTGGTCTAGATCTGAGGGTGAACGATCTGGTGTGGTTGTTACCAGGAATATAAAACTTAAAGTTCCCTCCTGGAGGTTGGGTCCCAGATTCATCGGGCCATACAGGATCAGTTCCATAATTAATCCTGTGGCATTTCGTCTGGACCTCCCTCCTACGTTTAAAATTCATAATGTGTTTCACAAGTCATTACTTAAAAAGTATGTGGCACCAGTCATACCGTCACCTCTACCTCCTCCTTCAGTGGTAGTCAATGATAACGTGGAAGTTCATTGGGGGGGTATGGTCCTGAGGAGAGGACGTGGGTCCCTGCGTCTGATGATAACGCAGATCGATTGGTTCGGACCTTTCACACAATTTACCCGGACAGACCTGGTCATGAGGGTCCGGAGGCCCCTCGTAGAAGGGGGGGTACTGTCATGGGTGCATCGCCACGAAGATCTCGCGATTGCACATTCTGACTTCTCACAGCTGAGCTGCTGTTTCTTTGTGTTTGGTAATGAGAGAGTTAATTTTACCTAGCTCTTTGCTAAGACTAGGTCCAGCCTCGCCCGGCTGCTTTGGATTATGTTCTAATTAGTTTCCTTTATATTCCTGCCAGTCTGGGTGTTGGATGCCGGTGAAAGCATTCATATAGTTTAGCAGACTGGATCGGTTCTGGGAATACTTAAGCTAAGAGCTCCTTAGTTGTTTTTACTCTTACAGCTTATAGTTTATCTCTGAGACCTAAGGTGTTCCTACTGTGTGTGAGTGTTGTATGTAAGACTTTATTTACTTTATTTCTTGTCTTTCTTGTATGTCTTTCTGTTCATTAACCGTTACCTGGTCATTCCCTTTGGTGGTAATCAGGGTCCTTCTTAGGACTAGATTACAGTTGGCAGGGATTGATAGGAGACAGGGTTTACGCTGGTGGCCTGGACCTCTGTACCTTTAACAGTACCTCCAGGTAGAGGGATTAGTTAGGACCCCAGTTTAGGGTCAGCATAGACCCCGGTCACCCTCTAGCCGGAGACAGCGTATAACGAATTCCGTATTGACCCACTGGACTTTCTGTCAGGTAAATCTATGTTATCATATAGCTATGCGCATGTTATATAGTATGTTGCCCTTTTGATATAGATTATTGTCATCACATATATATATCTGCTATACAGAGTGACATTTGGCATCATCGCCGCTCACCATCTTGGTTGACTCCTCAAAGTTTTGAAGGATGGTACATATGTCTGACATCCATGTCCACTCCTGATGTCTTATGTGTGGAGTCTGAACTGAATGTCGACGGCCTTGTAGATGCTAGTAGTCAACAACTGCCCTCTTCTGCTCACAAATCCTTTCCAACATATGCAGTGTAGAGTTCCAACGCGTGGGGACATCACACATCAGTCGGTGAGCCGGAAGCTGCAAACGCTGCTGAATCACGGCAAGGGTTGCGGAAGCAGTAGCTGACTTTCTAAAATGGGCACACAGGTGGCTTACTTTCACAAGCAGATCGGGCAGCTCCGGGTAGCTTTTGAGAAACCTTTGAACAACTAGGTTAAGCACATGGGCCAGGCATGGTAAGTGTGTGAGCTCGACTCATCTCAGAGCCGCCAACAGGTTCCGGCCATTGTCACACACGACCATGCCTGGCTGTAGGTTCAGCGGTGTCAGCCACAGATCTGCCTACTCTTTCAGAGCTGTCCACAACTCTTCAGCATTGTACGGTTTGTCACCTAAGCATATTAGCTTCAGCACAGCCTGTAGCAACTTGGCTGAGGCAGTGCTGCAGTACTTCCAGCTTGTGACAGATGTGGTCATTTCGGAGATGGAGGCTGAAGAGGAGGAGGAGGATGAGGTGCAGGAGCTGGAAACTGTGGGGGCTACCTTGACTGACCTAGGGCCCTCAATCATCGGTGTTGGGAGGACGTGTTCCATCCCAAGGTACGACTGGGTCCCAGCTTCCACTATGTTAACACAGTGTGCCGTCAGCGAGATGTACCGTCCCTGCCCACAAGCACTTGTCTACGTGTCCGTGGTTAGGTGGACTTTCCCAGTAACAGCATTGTTGAGGGCACGGGTAATGTTGTGGGATGTGTAATGCCGGGACGGCACACCGGGAGAAATAGTGGAGGCTGGGGACCGAGTACCTGGGACAGCCGCCATCAGGTTCCGTTTCCACCAGCTTAAAAGGCAACATTTCGAGCGCAAGCAGACGAGAAATGTGTGAATTTAGTATATGGACAACTGAAGGCAGAGCTGGGACAAGGACGTGGACGTGTTTGATGAAGGTGCTAGTTGAGTGTGGGCAATGACAGGTGCAGGGCAAGAGGCATCTTCGCATTCACCATGAACAGGGGATTAGCTTGCATGCACAACAGTGGAAGAAGCAGTGGTTTCACTTGCAGACACTGTTCCTGGAGCCTGGGGTTCGGCCCACAAAGTCGAGTGCTTTGCTGCCATGTGCCTGATCATGCTGGTGGTGGTCAGGCTGGTAGTTTTGCTAATCCCTGCTGATGTTGGCATGGCAGATGGTGCAAATGGCCTGTTTGTGGTTATCGGCAGAGTCTTTAAAAAACAACCAGACTCGGGAAGACCTAACAGTTGTACTGCCAACTTCCGTCGTGTTGGTGTTACGAGGAACGGTTGCCCGCCTTCTGTCTGCGGACACCACACTGCTTCTTCCTGCCTGTTGGGGTCCTATGCCTCCCTCCTCCTGTGTGCTGCTGTCCTCGCTCTGCATGTCCTCCTGCCAGGTTGGGTCAGTTACTATATCATCCACCACCTCCTCTTCCATTTCCGCACCCTGGTCCTTCTTCTGACTGTCTGGCAATTGTGTCTCATCATCGTCCACCTCTTGTGACACGTTCCCACCGTCGCCTTCCTGTGACCGTGGCTGCTCAAATATTTGGGCATCGCTACATGCAATTTCATCTTGCCCCTCATCAAGTGGACCAGGCAAGAGGCCTGAATCTATAAATGAAAAAATGAACAGCTTTTCAGAGAGTCCAAGAGTGGGATCAGTTGTCTCCGGGAACTCGGAACAGTGGGAGGAAGGAGGATTAGGGTGAGGAATATGCGGTCCAGACTCACAGCTACTCAGACTTGACAGTGTAGAAGACAGGGTGGTGGTGGCAAACTGACTAGATGCATTATCCGTTATCCAACCAACAACTTTTTGACACTGCTCTGGGTTCAATAGTGGTCTGATACTAGGTCCCCTAGTAATTGGAAAGGAAGGTCAAACGAGAAGATGTGGGTGTTTTTGTGGCCCAATTTCAGCTTGCCCTCGGCCTCTGCATGCAATATCGCCATCACATCAACTTCCCTGTCCCTTGCCATGCGCCTTGCCCATTTTAAATGGACTATAATATTTTCCACGTTCACTACAAATGACTGAATTTGGAGCGAGCTTATATGTGATCCGTGTGTTAGGGTTAGAATTCCCGCTGCTGCACAAGGGGAGTCTCGAACCAGCCCCGCTGCAGTCTCCCATTCATCTCCGGCCGCAGTGGAGCCTGCTCTGCAGAGACGTCGATCCAAGCGTCTTGCCCACTCCAGTACTGTGCAGTGACTTGCTGCTGCCTTTCCTGGATCTGCTATTATAGCCAGTGCTGGAGCAGACGTCTTTGGGACAAAGTCCTGCGTTTTCCCTTCTGAGCATGCCCAGAGTGAGATCTCTCATTGGAGATCAGGGGTCACATGCTCAGGTGCTGCGGCAGCTCCTATTGGTCCGCCAGGAAGGCCCTGTTACTACTGGTGTTCTGGAGCAAGTTTCATTGGTCCTTGTTTCTGGCAGGTCCTGTAGCTGTTGCTATAAAAGGGTAGCATGGCTGGGCCGCCATGCGCTAATATCAACCATTGTATGCTATGCGCCAGTGTGGTCATGCGTGTGTGTGGTTAGGGACCCGGCTGAAATAAGCCACTAGAATACCGACTTAATCGGTGAGGAGTTTGGTGTGCTAGCTGGTCAGGGTCGGCTTCATAGATGCCCTAGATTACCGGCATAACCGGTGAGGAGTTTTGATTGCCGTATTCAGGGTCTGGCGTTCAGACGCCATAGATTGCGGGTGACTCCCGCGAGGACATTAGCACATGATCACGCTTTATGTACGCTTAGCACTTAACTGTGTACCTGAGAGCCTGACAGGACACAGCACTTTTCCTCAGCGGCCCTGTGACGTAACAGGGTTCGCTTTCAACGCTAGACAGCGCCCTAGCGTGTTTTCCTTGTGACTCAGTTGTGTTTAGTGAGTTCGCACACATCGCCATATAGCGCTGCGGCTCTCCTTCTAGCGGCTCTGTGGAGTAACAGAGTTCGCACTTATTGCCACAGCGCGTTACGGCGTTTATGTTGGCGACTCTGCGGGATAACAGAGTTTGCTTCTTACGCCATTTTTACTAGCAGCAGGCACCTCTTGCACGGTGGACCCCGGGCTGCGAACGCACCTCTCTACATCATATATTTGGTGCGTTCCGCAGACCCTTAACATAATATTAGCGCCAGGGTCTGGCTAGTAAAATGGCGGATGACCAGCGTCTAAGGCAGTACATCCAGCAGCTGGAGGGTAGGTTGGCGGCTCTTGAGCGCACAACCTCAGCTGTGGATGTTACCGCAGTCGCTGTTCAGGCTGCTAGCGTGGCTGCAGCCAGTTTGTCCTCTGCCACCTCTGCCCCTACGTTATCCCACCTCCCGCTTCCTGACAAGTTTGCCGGTGACAGCAAGCAATGTCGGGGATTCGTGAGTCAGTGCTCAATACAGCTCGAGCTTCTGGCTGCACGTTTTCCCACGGATCGGGCACAAGTGGGTTTTGTATTATCTCTACTCTCGGGCAGAGCGTTGGAATGGGCAATGCCGCTGTGGGAGCGAGACGATCGTGTGGTGCGGAGTGCTTCTCGGTTTTTAGAGGCTCTGAAAAAGGTCTTTTTAGGACCTCAGGTCACGCACGATACTGCGCTCCAACTGCTGGCAATGTCACAGGGCTTGTCCATGGTCAGCCAGTTCTCAGTCCAATTTTGGACTTTGGCCTCTGAATTAGAGTGGCCAGATAAAGTTCTTATTCCAGTGTTCTGGAGAGGACTGGCAGATCATGTAAAGGACGCTTTGGCTACCAGGGAGATTCCTGCCACACTGGAGAAACTCATTTCTATCTCTACCCGCATCGACCTCCGTTTTCACGAGCGTAGGCAGAGGTTTCGGCTGGCACCACCTTTGCCAAACCTCTTGAATTTCCCGTTCGGGCGTCCGACTCCCCAGAGACCGTGGAGACTTCTCGAGTGGAATCTAAGCCTCGGACCACTCGAGTATCCGTGGTCTGTAGAGTGTGCCAGCAGCCAGGACATTATGCCAATAGATGTCCCCAGCGATCACGTACACGTTCGCATCTAGTGACCATGGGAGGAGGTTCACTAGAGTCAACAGCATTCGCCTCCAAGCTGTCCTTTAAAGGGACAATCTCTTTTGGTCAATCCACTCTAACAGTTGAGCTTTGTGTGGATTCTGGAGCAGAGGGGAACTTTATGTCCTCTGCTTTTGCTCTCCGTCACACAATACCTCAGGTGATGCTCACCAAACCGGTGACTGTTCGAGTGGTGAATGGCTCCATACTGCCCTCACAGATCACACATCAGACAATCCCTCTCACATTAGCTATGTCTCCTTCCCATCAGGAGATTATTTCTTTCCTTGTCCTTCCTGAGGGTATAGATGAGGCTCTGCTGGGAGTACTGTTGTGAATGGGCTGGAAATGAGTTCTGAGCAGAAGCTCCCTCTGGTGGTTACAAACGGTACTGGACTGTCCAGTGAAGATTGTGAGGATTGGGAATCAGGTGTTACTGACTGGTCTTATATAAGGGAGTCGCCTTCCCATCAGGGTTGCCGGTGATCAATTGTTCTGGTCTCACTCCTTGATTCCTGTTTCCTTGGTAGCCTGCTGTGTCGTGTCTGAATATCCTGCTAACAGATAAGACACTTTCTTCTTTTTGTTTTTGTGCTTGATTTTTGCATTTTGTCCTGCACTTCTGTGGGGGCCTTCAGGGTCCCCTCTGGGGCTTTTGCCCTCTCAGTTCAGTTCAGCCACTGATGTTTGTACATTTGCTTTTTCCAGTTTTTTCAGTGGCTACTGTTTTGTTTTTGGTTACACCAGAGAACTAATTTAGGTGGTAGAGGTCGTGTGATCTCAGGTGTTTTTGAAATTAGTAGAGTTGGTGCTTTTCAGGGTTTTTTGGGATTGCAGCAAGTGCCCTTCCTATCCTTTTCTATTTAGTAAGTTTGGGCCCCAACGTTTGCTCATACTATTTTCTGTCTGTGTCAGTATTTCTTCTTGTCTAACCGCCATTACATGTTTGGGGGCTTTCTATGTTCTTTGGGGATCTGCTCCGGGGCAGATAGCTTTCCTCTTTCTATCTTGAGGTGTAGTTAGTTTCTCAGGCTGTGACGAGGCGTCTAGGACCAACGTAGGAACGCTCCACGGCTGCCTCTAGTTGTGGTGGTTAGTCAGGGTACTGCAATCTCATAGTTTCCAACTGCTCTGGTGTATTTCCTTTTTGCCTGCTCTCCTCAGCTACCAAATCATAACAGAGTACCCTGGCTTCGTCTTCACTCCCCACATATTGAGTGGTCCTCTGGGAAGATACGGGTTGGAGTGAGTCTTGTAGAGGTAAATGTGTGAGGGAGTGTGCTCAGGTTGCTACTACAGGGATACCCGCAGATCTCACTTCCCTGCCCAAGTGCTATTGGTCCTATGTAGACGTTGTTAAGGCTGGCGGAACGCACAAAATAATATAAATAATAAGTGCGTTCGCAGCCCGGGGTCCACCGTGCAGGCGAAGCCCGCCGCTGGCAAAAAGGCGCAAGAAGCAAACTCTGTTATCCCGCAGAGCTGCCAACATAAATGCCGTAATGCGCTGTGGCAATGAGTGCGAACTCTGTTACTCCACAGAGCCGCTAGAAGAGGAGCCGCAACGCTATATGGCGATGTGTGCGCACTCACTAGACACAACTGAGTGGCAAAGAAAACACGCTAGGGCGCTGACTAGCGTTGAAAGCGAACCCTGTTACGTCACAGGGCCGCTGAGGAAAAGCACTGTGTACTGTAAGGCTCTCAGATACACAGTTAGCATAGCATACAATGATTGATATTAGCGCATGGCGGCCCAGCCATGCTACCCTTTTATAGCAACAGCTACAGGACCTTCCAGGAACAAGGACCAATGAGAAACTGTTACAAACACATGTAGCTACATGACCTTCCTGGCGGACCAATAGGAGCCGCTGCAGCACCTGAACATGTGACCCCTGATCTCCAATGAGAGATCTCACTCTGGGCATGCTCAGAAGGGAAAACGCAGGACTTTGTCCCAAAGACATCTGCTCCAGCACTGGCTATAATAGCAGATCCAGGAAAGGCAGCAGCAAGTCACTGCACAGTAGTGGAGTGGGCTTGGACCGACGTCTCCGCTGAGCAGGCTCCACTGCGGCCGGAGATGAATGGGAGACCGCAGCGGGACGGGTTCGAGACTCCCCTTGTGCAGCAGCGGGAAATCAAACCCTAACATTACCCCCCCTCCTAGGGCCCCCCCCTTCTTTGGGCCTCGCTGCGCTCAAAGGCTGCGGAGCGTGAACATGCTCGGCAGGCTCCCAGGATCTATCCTCAGGCCCATTACCCCTCCAATCCACCAAATAAAATTTTTGCCTCGTACCACCTTGCACCCAACAATGGCGTTCACCTCATGATCGTCGGTAGATGAACCCGACGTCCCGGCAGATGACTCGGAAAACCGGAAAATGGCCACGGGTTTCAAGAGGGACACGTGAAAGGTGTCAGTGATACCAAGGCGAGGTGGAAGGGCTAGGCGGTAAACCACCGGGTTCACCTGCTCAAGAACTTTAAAGGGGCCCAAAAAGCGAGGTGCCAACTTGGTGGACTCTACCCGCAGCCTGATGTTTCGGGCAGAAAGCCACACTAGGTCACCCGGAGCAAATGTAGGAGCGGGGCGCCGATGGGCATCGGCCGAAGACCTCATCCTCTCTTTGGAGGCCTGAATGGCATCCTGAGTGCGGTCCCAAATGTCCCGTGCCTCCACAGCCCAGTCTGCCACCCTGGAATCGGCGGAAGACACGGCATAGGCACTGGTACCCGCGGATGCTGACCGTAGTTCAGGAGGAATGGGGTCTGTCCGGTGGAGTCAGCCACAGCATTATTTAGAGCGAACTCAGCCCACGGTAGCAAGGATGCCCAGTCATCCTGCCTGGCAGAGACAAAATGTCGCAAGTATGTGACCAAGGTCTGGTTGGCCCTCTCTACCAACCCATTCGTCTCGGAATGGTATGCAGAGGAGAGATTCAACTCAATGCTGAGTAGACGACACAGCTCTCTCCAGAACCGAGACGCAAACTAGGGACCTCGATCACTGACAATTTTGTCTGGCATACCGTGTAGGCGGAAAATATGCCTAATGAATAATGCTGCCAAGGCCCGTGCAGACGGTAACCGTGGTAACGGCACTAAGTGCACCATTTTGGAGAAGTGGTCGGTTATCACCCAGATGATGGTGCAGCCCCGAGACTTGGGTAAGCCCACCACAAAATCCATCCCGACCATCTCCCAAGGCCTGTCTGCCACCGGTAAAGGAAAAAGTAACCCAGCTGGCCGTTGTCGAGGGGACTTATTCTTGGCGCAGGAGACGCACGCCTGAACGTATTCCCTGATGTCACGGGCCATCTGCGGCCACCAGTATGTCCTCGCCAGCAACTCAGAAGTCCTTTTGGTCCCAAAATGTCTACCCACCCTGGACAAATGTGCCCAAGAGAGTACTTCCGGTGGCAAATTGGTGGGCACAAAAGTCTTGCCCGAAGGCACAGACTCAAGCGAAACCGGAGCCACCGTTCTTAGGCTTTCTGTGGGGACAATCAGCCGAGGCTCCTCCTCCACCTCCTCAGAGGACACCACGGAGCGGGATAGAGCATCTGCGCGAATGTTCTTCTCACCGGAGAGGAAATGGAGGGTGAAATGGAACCGGGAGAAAAACAAGGACCATCTGGTCTGACGGGAATTTAGCCGCTGGGCTGTCTGCAAATACACCAAGTTCTTGTGGTCTGTGAACACTTGGAAGGGGAAGCGAACCCCCTCCACAAGATGTCGCCACTCGGAGAAGGCCAACTTCATAGCCAGTAACTCCCTGTCCCCGATGGAATAATTCCTCTCTGCTGGTGTAAAGGTTTTGGAAAAGAAGAAGCAGGGATGCTTCCGACCCTGGGCATCCTTTTGAAAAAGGACTGCTCCAGCACCAACAGAAGAGGCATCCACCTCTAAGATAAACGGTTTATCGACATCGGGCGATGTAAGATGGGAGCACTGGCGAAATGCGACTTGATGGAGGAGAACGCCTTGGTGACCTCCTCTGACCACAACTTGGGATTAGCTCCCTTCTTGGTGAGGGCTACCAAGGGAGCTACCAAAGTGGAGAAGTGGGGAATGAATTGGCGATAGTAGTTAATGAACCCCATAAAGCGCTGCACCGCCTTAAGGGAGTGGGGTTCTTGCCAATCCATCACAGCCTGAAGTTTGGTAGGATCCATAGCCAATCCCTGGGTGGAGATGATATAGCCCAGAAAAGGTAGAGACTCCTGCTCAAACATGCACTTCTCCAACTTCGCATATAGGGAATTTGCTCGCAAGAGGTCGAAGACCTTGCAGACATCTCTCCGGTGGAGGCCATATCTGGAGAAAAGATGAGAATGTCATCCAGATAGACTACCACCGAGGTGGTCAACATATCCCGGAAGATGTCGTTCACAAAGTCTTGGAAGACAGCTGGAGCATTACAGAGCCCAAAGGGCATTACCAGATATTCATAATGCCCATCCCTGGTGTTAAATGCCGTCTTCCACTCGTCCCCCTCACGGATGCGAATCAGGTTATATGCACCCCGCAGATCTAGCTTAGTAAATACCCTTGCTCCCCGAAGCCTGTCAAAAAGCTCAGAGATTAGCGGCAAAGGATACTTATTTTTCACGGTGATAGCGTTGAGACCCCTATAATCAATGCACGGACGTAGTTCTCCGTTCTTCTTCTGCACAAAGAAGAACCCCGCTCCTGCTGGTGACACCGACTTACTAATGAATCCCCTTGCCAAGTTCTCCTGAATATATTGGGACATGGCCTCTGTCTCAGGAAGAGAGAGGGGATAGACCCTTCCTCTAGGAGGCTCAGCTCCAGGCAAGAGGTCGATAGGACAGTCATAGGGGCGATGAGGCGGAAGAGTCTCCGCAGCCTTCTTTGAGAAAACGTCGGCATAAGACCAATAGACCTTGGGAAGAGGAGAGAGGTCTATGGTATCTCAGTGGTGTTGACCTGCACGCTGTCCCTAATGCATCTGCCTTTACATAAATTACCCCAACCCAGAATTCTCCCTGAAGCCCACTCAATATGGAGAGAGTGGTGGCGGAGCCAGGGTAATCCCAACAAAACCTCATCTATACCCTCAGGGAGGATAAAAAATGATATATTCTCCTGGTGGGAAGAAGACATAGACAAGGTGAGTGGAACAGACTGATGGGTGATTTGTGAGGGCAGAATTGCTCCGTTCAACACCCGAACCGATACTGGTTCAGCCAGCAACACCAAAGGCATGTGTTGTGAATGGGTTTGAGATGAGTTCTGAGCAGAGGCTCCCTCTGGGGTTACAAGCAGTGCTAGTCTGTCCAGTGAAGATTGTGAGGACTGGGAATCAGGTGTTACTGACTGGTCTTATATAAGGGAGTCACCTTCCCATCAGGGTTGCCGGTGATCAATTGTTCTGGTCTGAATCCTTTTTTCCAGTTTCCCTTGTAGCCTGCTGTGTCGTGTCTGCATCTCCTGCTAACAGATAAGACTTTTTCTTCTTTTGTGTTTGTGCTATATTTTTGCATTTTGTCCTGCACTTCTGTGGGGGCCTTCAGGGTCCCCTCCGGGGGCTTCTGCCCTCTCAGTTTTGTTCAGCCACTGATGTTTGTACTTTTGCTTTTTCCAGTTTTTTTCAGTGGCTGCTGTTTTGATTTTGTTACACCAGAGAGCTAATTTAGGTGGTAGAGGTCGTGTGATCTCAGGTGTTTTTGAAATTAGTAGAGTTGGTGCCTTTCAGGGTTTTCTGGGATTGCAGTAAGTACCCTTCCTATCCTTTTCTATTTAGTTAGTTTGGGCCCCAGCGTTTGCTCGTACTATTTTCTTTCTGTGTCAGTATTTCATCTTGTCTAACCGCCATTACATGTTTGGGGGCTTTCTATTATCTTTGGGGTTCTGCTCCGGGGCAGATAGCTTTCCTATTTCTATCTTTAGGTGTAGTTAGTTTCTCAGGCTGTGACGAGGCGTCTAGGACCAACGTAGGAACGCTCCACGGCTGCCTCTAGTTGTGGTGGTTAGTCAGGGTACTGCAATCTCATAGATTCCAACTGCTCTGGTGTATTGCCTTTTTTACCTGCACTCCTCAGCTACCGAAACATAACAGTATCCCGGCCTAAAAATTGAAAATTGTATGGTACTCACAGAAGGGAAAAAATATTGTGAAAGAAAAAAGGTTGTCAGAGTTGTCAGAGATATTTTTCTGTTTGTTGCATTTTTTTTTTCCCTCTGTATCTCTGGATACTGGGGAGGATCTTTTCTCTCAATGGAGTTTGCACAGTTGTCTGGCCGTGTGGATCAGCTTGCCACTGAGGTTCGGAGTATTGCTATCTATCTTGCTAGGTTGCCTGTTGTGGAACCTAGGATTCCCATGCCAGATTTGTTTTTAGGGGATCGAGCTAAGTTTCAGAATTTCAAAAATAATTGTAAATTGTTTTTTGCCTTAAAATCTAAGTCCTCAGGGAACGCAGCGCAGCAGGTTCAAATTGTCATCTCTCTCCTGCGCGGCGATCCTCAGGATTGGGCTTTTTCCCTGAACCTGGGGATCCTGTTTTGAGTGATGTTGATGCATTTTTTCAGGCTTGGGGTTATTGTACGATGAGCCTAATATCACTGATCAAGCTGAAAAAGCCTTGTTGGCATTAAATCAGGGGCTTGATGACGCTGAGTTTTACTGTCAGAGATTCCGTAGGTGGGCAGTCCTGACCAAATGGAATGACGACGCTTTGGCGGCCCTTTTCCGGAAGGGTCTGTCAGATAATGTAAAGGATGTTATGGTGGGATTCCCTGTCCCCTCTGGTCTCAATGATTCTATGTCATTAGCGATTCAAATTGACAGACGTTTGCGTGAGCGGAGAAGTATGCGTGGAATGTGTTGCCTTGTGACCAGCTTCTGAACCCATGCAGTGTGATAGAGTGGTGTCTGGGGCACAGCGTCATGAGTTCGAAAGCGCAATGGGTTATGTTTCTACTGTGGTGATGCCTCTCATGCTATTTCAGTCTGCCCTAAGCGGGGAAGACGTTTTGCACGCTCAGTTGTCTTGGGTAGTGTTCAGACTAAGTTTTTATTAACTGTCACTCTGATATGCTCTCTGTCCTCATTTTCTGCTCAGGCTTTCGTTGATTCTGGAGCAGCTATTAACCTGATGGATTATGATTTTGCTAAACGTTGTGGATTTCCCTGATACCCTACAGAAGTCTATTCCCCTACTGGGGATCGATTCTACCCCTTTGGCTGAGAATAAACCCCAGTTTTCTACTCAGGTGATAATGAGGGTTGAACCTGATCACCAGGAGTGCTGCAAATTTTTGGTTCTGTATAATCTGCATGACATTATCGTGCTGGGTTTCCTTGGTTACAGTCTCATAATCCTGTTTTGGATTGGAAATCTGTGTCTGTAACCAGTTGGGGCTGCCAATGTGTTAATACCAACACTCCTGTTTTTTCTGCCTCCCCCCAGGCTCAGGATGTTCCTGACTTTTGATTGATTTTTCTGATGTGTTTAGCGAAAGTAAATCTGCATCCTTGCCTCCCCATAGGAGCTATGACTGCGCTATTGAATTAGTGCCGGTAGTAAATTCCCTAAGGTTCGCCTTTTTAACTTGTCTGTACCTGAACATGACGCTATGCGGTCTTATATCAAGGAATCATTGGAGAAGGGTCATATCAGACCATCCTCTTCACCCTTAGGTGCCGGTTTTTTCTTTGTGGCCAAAAAGGATGTTCATTAAGGCCGTGTATTGATTATCGTCTCTTGAACAATATTACTGTGAAATATCAATACCCGTTACCCTTGATTTCTGACCTGTTTTCCAGGGTGAAAAACGCTACTTGGTTTACCAAGCTTGACCTCAGGGGGGCGTATAACCTTATTCGCATTAAGCACGGGGATGAATGGAAGACGGCATTCAATACCCCTGAGGGCATTTTGAGTACCTGTGATGCCCTTTGGGCTCACTAATGCTCCTTCGTCTTCCAGTCCTTCATGAATGACATTTTCAGGGATTTTGTGGACAAATTTCTGATTGTTTATTTGGATGATATCTTGATTTTTTCTAATGACTGGGACTCTCATGTGAAACATGTTCGAACTGTATTCCAGATTTTGAGAGAGAATGCTCTGTATGTGAAGGGATCAAAGTGTCTTTTGGGTACAGAGGATCTCATTTCTGGGATTCATTTTGTCCCCATCTGTTATTGAAATGGACCCGGTCAAGGTTCAGGCCATCTGTGATTGGGTCCAACCTACTTCATTAAAGGTTCTTCAGAGATTTTTGGGTTTTGCCAATTTTTATCGTAAATTTATTGGTAATTTCTCGGTTATTGTTAAACCATTAACTGATTTGACCAAAAGGGTTCTGATGTGGTGAATTGGCCTCCTGAGGCAGTCTCTGCATTTCAGGAACTTAAGCAGAGATTCACTTCTGCTCCTGTTCTACGGCAGCCTGATGTTTCTCTGCCATTTCAGGTGGAGGTTGATGCCTCTGAAATTGGGGCAGGTGCCGTTTTGTCCCAAAAAGATCCAGAGACCTCTAAAAGTAACCCTTGTGCCTTTTTCTCTCGAAAATTTTCTCCTACTGAACGTAATTATGACGTGGGTAATCGGAGTTATTGGCCATGAAGTGGGCTTTTGAAGAGTGGAGACATTGGCTGGAGGGAGCCAAACATCAGGTGGTGGTCCTTACGGACCATAAGAATCTGGTCTATCTGGAATCTGCCAAGCGACTCAATCCTAGACAGGCCAGGTGGGCCTTGTTTTTCACACGTTTTAATTTTGTGGTTTCCTTTCTTCCTGGCACTAAGAATGTTAAGGCGATGCCCTCTCGAGGAGTTTCCTTGCGGACTCTCCTGAGTTATCTGATCCTTCTGTTATTTTGAAAGAGGGTGTAGTTCTTTCCGCCATCTCACCCAATTTGAGACTTGCTCTGGAGGGGTGTCAGGAGGATAGGCCCGAGCGCTGCCCTGTTGGAAAATTGTTTGTCCCGGACCAGTGGAAAAAGAGTGTGATGTCTGAGATTCATTGTTCCGCGTTGGCTGGGCATCCCGGAATTTTTGGTACCAGAGACTTGGTTAGTCGGTCCTTTTGGTGGCCTACCTTGTCTCGTGATGTCAGGGAATTTGTGCAGTCCTGCGGGACTTGCTCTCGCTCCAAGCCTTGCTCTCGCTCTAGTGGTTTGTTGATGCCATTGCCTGTGCCCAAGAGACCATGGACCCATATCTCTATGGATTTCATTTCCGACATTCCTGTTTCTCAGAGAATGACCACATCTGGGTAAATTTGTGATAGGTTTTCCAAGATGATACATCTTGTGCCATTACCTAAGTTGCCTTCCTCCTCTGAATTGGTGCCTTGTTCCTTCAGCACGTGGTTCGCTTTACACGGCATTCCTGAGAACATTGTGTCTGACAGAGGAGTCCAGTTTGTTTCCAGATTTTGGAGGACCTTTTTGTTCTAAACTGGTGTTCAATTGTCTTTCTCCTCGGCGTTTCATCCTCAGACCAATGGTCAAACTGAGAGAACAAACCAGACATTGGAGACTTATCTAAGATGCTTTGTGTCTGCTGATCAGGATGACTGGGTCTCTTTTTTGCCTTTGGCTGAGTTTGCTCTTAAAATAGGGCTAGCTCTGCTACTTTGATGTCTCCATTTTTCTGTAATTCTGGGTTTCACCCTCGATTTTCTTCAGGACAGACGGAGGCTTCTGTCTGTCCAGGTGTTGACTCTGTTGTGGAGCGTATGCAGCAGATTTGGGACCAGGTAGTGGAGAGGTTGTCCCTCTCTCAGGAGAGGGCCCAGCGGTTTGCTAACGGGCATAGGACTGATGGTCCTCGGTTTAAAGTGGGGGACTTGGTGTGGTTGTCCTCAAAGAATATTCCTATGAGAGTGCAATCTCCTAAATTTAAGCCTAGGTTCATTGGACCTTATAAGATCATGGAGATTTTAATCCTGTTTCTTTCGTTTGCTTCTTCCAGGGACATTTAAGATCCATAACGTGTTCCACAAGTCCTTGTTGAAGAGGTTTGTTGAGCCAGTGGTTCCTACTGCTGTTGCCTCCTGACCCTGTTTGGTTGAGGGCAATATGGAGTTGTGGTTGAGAAAATATTAATTCTCGTTTTTCTAGACGGAAACTCCAGTATTTGGTTAATGGAGAGGTTATGGTCAGGAAGACAATTCTTGGGTGTTTGCTTCGGACATCCATGCTAGGAGACTATCCGTGCGTATCATAGAACTCATCCTGACCGACCTGGTTGCTCAATGAGGGTTCGGTGACCCCTCCTCAAGGGGGGGTATGTTGTGAATGGGTTGAAATGAGTTCTGAGCAGAGGCTCCCTCTGGTGGTTACAAGCGGTACTGACTGTCCAGTGAAGATTGTGAGGAGTGGGAATCAGGTGTTACTGACTGGTCTTATATAAGGGAGTCGCCTTCCCATCAGGTTGCCGGTGATCTATTGTTCTGGTCTGAATCCTTGAGTTCCAGTTTCATTGTAGCCTGCTGTGTCGTGTCTGCATCTCCTGCTAACAGATAAGACATTTTTCTTCTTTTTGTGTTTTGTGCTATATTTTTGCATTTTGTCCTGCACTTCTGTGGGGGCCTTCAGGGTCCCCTCCGGGGGCTTTGCCCTCTCAGTTTGTTCAGCCACTGATGTTTGTACTTTTGCTTTTTCCAGTTTTTTCAGTGGCTGCTGTTTTGATTTTGTTACACCAGAGAACTAATTTAGGTGGTAGAGGTCGTGTGATCTCAGGTGTTTTTGAAATTAGTAGAGTTGGTGCTTTCAGGGTTTTTCTGGGATTGCAGTAAGTACCCTTCCTATCCTTTTCTATTTAGTTAGTTTGGGCCCCACGTTTGCTCTACTATTTTCTGTCTGTGTCAGTATTTCATCTTGTCTAACCGCCATTACATGTTTGGGGGCTTTCTATTTCTTTGGGGTTCTGCTCCGGGGCAGATAGCTTTCCTTTTCTATCTTTAGGTGTAGTTAGTTTCTCAGGCTGTGACGAGGCGTCTAGGACCAACGTAGGAACGCTCCACGGCTGCCTCTAGTTGTGGTGGTTAGTCAGGGTACTGCAATCTCATAGATTCCAACTGCTCTGGTGTATTGCCTTTTTTCACCTGCACTCCTCAGCTACCGAACAAACAGTAATCCACAAAACCTCATCTATACCTCAGGGTAAGAATGATATTCTCTGAGGGAAGGAGACATAGACAAGGGGAGGGACAGACTGAGGTATTTTGAGGCAGAATTGCTCCGTTCAACCCCGAACGATATGTTCAGCCAGCACACAAAGCATGTGTGCGAAGCAGAGGGAATAATTCCCTCTGCCAGAATCACACACAGCTGACGGTGGGGGTAGAATGTTAATTCCCCTTGAGGAGCACTTTAGGGGCAAAACTCATGGCGTCCAGTGACCCTGTTCCTACGGTTACTGGGCGCGACCGCTTATTCAGCCGCTGTGGACATCGGTTGGCAAAATGTCCCTGCTGCTGGCAAATATAACAAATCGGGGATGGATGAGTGACCCGAGATTTAGATCCTGCAGGAGCAACCTCCTGAAGGTCAGGCGCCTGAACAGGCGACTCCAGAGGGTTGGTGAAGGTAGGAGCCAACTGGACCCTCTGCCTACACTGGACACGTTCCAGCCTCCGCTCGTGGAAACGGAGGTCGACGCGGGTGGAAATAGCGATAAGCTTCTCCAGTGTGGCAGGAATCTCCCTGGTAGCCAAGGCGTCTTTCACATGACCCGCCAGTCCTCTCCAGAACACGGGAATGAGGACTTTATCTGGCCACTCTAATTCCGAGGCCAGAGTCCGAAATTGGACAGCAAAATGGCTGACCAAAGCCGAACCCTGGGTACTTGCCAGCAGTTTGAGCGCTCGCATCGTGGGTGACCTGAGGTCCTAGAAAAACCTTTTTCAGAGCCTCCAGAAAACGAGAAGCGCTCTGCACCACACGGTCGTCGCGCTCCCACAGCGGCGTTGCCCACTCCAACGCTCTGCCCGACAGAAGAGCTATCACAAAGCCCACTTGTGCCCGATCCATGGGGAAACGTGCAGCCAGAAGCTCGAGGTGTATGGAGCACTGACTTACGAATCCCCGACATTGCTTGCTGTCACCAGCAAACTTGTCTGGAAGCGGGAGGTGAGACAATGTAGGGACAGAGGTGGCAGAGGACAAACTGGCTGCAGCTACACTAGCAGCCTGAACAGCGACTGCGGTAACATCCACAGCTGAGGTTGTGCGCTCAAGAGCCGCCAACCTACCCTCCAGCTGCTGGATGTACAGCTGTAATCGCTGTTCATCCGCCATTTTACTAGCCAGACCCTGGCGCTAATATTATGTTAAGGCTGGCGGAACGCACAAAATAATATAAATAATAAGTGCGTTCGCAGCCCGGGGTCCACCGTGCAGGCGAAGCCCGCCGCTGGCAAAAAGGTGCAAGAAGCAAACTCTGTTATCCCGCAGAGCTCCCAACATAAACGCCGTAATGCGCTGTGGCAATGAGTGCGAACTCTGTTACTCCACAGAGCCGCTAGAAGAGGAGCCGCAACGCTATATGGCAATGTGTGCGCACTCACTAGACACAACTGAGTGGCAAAGAAAACACGCTAGGGCGCTGACTAGCGTTGAAAGCGAACCCTGTTACGTCACAGGGCCGCTGAGAAAAAGCACTGTGTCCTGTAAGGCTCTCAGATACACAGTTAAGTGCTAAGCGTACATAAAGCGTGATCATGTGCTAATGTCCTCGCGGGAGTCACCCGCAATCTATGGCGTCTGAACGCCAGACCCTGAATACGGCAATCAAAACTCCTCACCGGTTATGCCGGTAATCTAGGGCATCTAGGACACCGACCCTGACCAGCTACCATACCAAACTCCTCACCGATTAAGTCGGTATTCTAGTGGCTTATTTCAGCCGGGTCCCTATCCACACATACACATGACCACACTGGCGCATAGCATACAATGATTGATATTAGCGCATGGCGGCCCAGCCACGCTACCCTTTTATAGCAACAGCTACAGGACCTTCCAGGAACAAGGACCAATGAGAAACTGTTACAAACACATGTAGCTACATGACCTTCCTGGCGGACCAATAGGAGCCGCTGCAGCACCTGAACATGTGACCCCTGATCTCCAATGAGAGATCTCACTCTGGGCATGCTCAGAAGGGAAAACGCAGGACTTTGTCCCAAAGACGTCTGCTCCAGCACTGGCTATAATAGCAGATCCAGGAAAGGCAGCAGCAAGTCACATCACAGTAGCGGAGTGGGCAAGACGCTTGGACCGACGTCTCCGCTGAGCAGGCTCCACTGTGGCCGGAGATGAATGGGAGACCGCAGCGGGACGGTTTCGAGACTCCCCTTGTGCAGCAGCGGGAAATCAAACCCTAACATTACCCCCCCTTCTTTGGGCCTCGCTGCGCTCAAATGCAGCGATGAGCTGCGGAGCGTGAACATGCTCGGCAGGCTCCCAGGATCTATCCTCATGCCCATTACCCCTCCAATCCACCAAATAAAATTTTTTGCCTCGTACCACCTTGCACCCAACAATGGCGTTCACCTCATGATCGTCGGTAGATGAACCCGACGTCCCGGCAGATGACTCGGAAAACCGGGAAATGGCCACGGGTTTCAAGAGGGACACGTGAAAGGTGTCAGTGATACCAAGGCGAGGTGGAAGGGCTAGGCGGTAAACCACCGGGTTCACCTGCTCAAGAACTTTAAAGGGGCCCAAAAAGCGAGGTGCCAACTTGGTGGACTCTACCCGCAGCCTGATGTTTCGGGCAGAAAGCCACACTAGGTCACCCGGAGCAAATGTAGGAGCGGGGCGCCGATGGGCATCGGCCGAAGACCTCATCCTCTCTTTGGAGGCCTGAATGGCATCCTGAGTGCGGTCCCAAATGTCCCGTGCCTCCACAGCCCAGTCTGCCACCCTGGAATCGGCGGAAGACACGGCATAGGCACTGGTACCCGCGGATGCTGACCGTAGTTCAGGAGGAATGGGGTCTGTCCGGTGGAGTCAGCCACAGCATTATTTAGAGCGAACTCAGCCCACGGTAGCAAGGATGTCCAGTCATCCTGCCTGGCAGAGACAAAATGTCGCAAGTATGTGACCAAGGTCTGGTTGGCCCTCTCTACCAACCCATTCGTCTCGGAATGGTATGCAGAGGAGAGATTCAACTCAATGCTGAGTAGACGACACAGCTCTCTCCAGAACCGAGACGCAAACTGGGGACCTCGATCACTGACAATTTTGTCTGGCATACCGTGTAGGCGGAAAATATGCCTAATGAATAATGCTGCCAAGGCCCGTGCAGACGGTAACCGTGGTAACGGCACTAAGTGCACCATTTTGGAGAAGTGGTCGGTTATCACCCAGATGATGGTGCAGCCCCGAGACTTGGGTAAGCCCACCACAAAATCCATCCCGACCATCTCCCAAGGCCTGTCTGCCACCGGTAAAGGAAAAAGTAACCCAGCTGGCCGTTGTCGAGGGGACTTATTCTTGGCTCAGGAGACGCACGCCTGAACGTATTCCCTGATGTCGCGGGCCATCTGCGGCCACCAGTATGTCCTCGCCAGCAACTCAGAAGTCCTTTTGGTCCCAAAATGTCCACCCACCCTGGACGAATGTGCCCAAGAGAGTACTTCCGGTCGCAAATTGGTGGGCACAAAAGTCTTGCCCGAAGGCACAGACTCAAGCGAAACCGGAGCCACCGTTCTTAGCTTTCTGTGGGGACAATCAGCCGAGGCTCCTCCTCCACCTCCTCAGAGGACACCACGGAGCGGGATAGAGCATCTGCGCGAATGTTCTTCTCACCGGAGAGGAAATGGAGGGTGAAATGGAACCGGGAGAAAAACAAGGACCATCTGGCCTGACGGGAATTTAGCCGCTGGGCTGTCTGCAAATACACCAAGTTCTTGTGGTCTGTGAACACTTGGAAGGGGAAGCGAGCCCCCTCCACAAGATGTCGCCACTCGGAGAAGGCCAACTTCATAGCCAGTAACTCCCTGTCCCCGATGGAATAATTCCTCTCTGCTGGTGTAAAGGTTTTGGAAAAGAAGAAGCAGGGATGCTTCCGACCCTGGGCATCCTTTTGAAAAAGGACTGCTCCAGCACCAACAGAAGAGGCATCCACCTCTAAGATAAACGGTTTATCGACATCGGGGCGATGTAAGATGGGAGCACTGGCGAAATGCGACTTGATGGAGGAGAACGCCTTGGTGACCTCCTCTGACCACAACTTGGGATTAGCTCCCTTCTTGGTGAGGGCTACCAAGGGAGCTACCAAAGTGGAGAAGTGGGGAATGAATTGGCGATAGTAGTTAATGAACCCCATAAAGCGCTGCACCGCCTTAAGGGAGTGGGGTTCTTGCCAATCCATCACAGCCTGAAGTTTGGTAGGATCCATAGCCAATCCCTGGGTGGAGATGATATAGCCCAGAAAAGGTAGAGACTCCTGCTCAAACATGCACTTCTCCAACTTCGCATATAGGGAACTTGCTCGCAAGAGGTCGAAGACCTTGCAGACATCTCTCCGGTGGGAGGCCATATCTGGAGAAAA
>JARQOD010000005.1:435754048-435799471 GCA_033576555.1 Oophaga sylvatica | reverse complement strand
TAAATCTTTACCCCATCACAGCTGGAAAGAGACTCAGGACAGTGATCCAGTGGTCAGCCGCATCAAGGAGTTGTTAAAACAGGAAGGTTCCTCCTTGGAAAAGGATGCACCTATGCCAGCAAAGCTCCTGTGGAACGAGAAAAGCAGGTTTTTCCCTATACCGTGAGAAGTTGTGCAGAAGATACGTCAACCCCAGAACCCATGAGATGGTCTGGCAAATAGTGGTCCCCAAGGCAGACGTCCCAATGGTGTTGGAAGCATACCACGATCAAGCAGGACACTTTGGCTGGAGAAAGCTGGAGACCCTGTTGAGATGCCGGTTCTACTGGGTAGGGATGCGCAGCTCCATCGAGAGGTGGTGTCGGAACTGTGGACCCTGTGGTCTCAGAAGAAAGGACTACGGTAGTCAGAAGGCACCCCTGCAACCTATCCGGACGACTCGTCCCCTGGAGATTGTGGCCCTGGACCACGTCAAATTGTCGCCAAGTAGATCTGGATACTCATACGCCTTGACTATGGTGGACCATTACTCCAGATTTCTGGTGGTTGTTCCAGTTAAAGACCAGACCGCAGTGACGGCAGCGAAGACCTTTCAAGCAAGTTTCTGCAGACCGCATGGGTATCCGGAGCAAGTCTTAACCGATCAGGGACCTGCTTTTGAAGCCGATTTATTCAAGGAATTCTGTCATATGTACGGGTGCAAGAAAATTAGAACGACACCATACCACCCTCAAACCAACGGTCTTTGTGAAAAGATGAACCATATTGTCCTTGACTTGTTGAGATCCATACCGTTAGAAGACAGGAATCGATGGCCGGACTTACTACCTGATTTGGTTGATTTGTATAATCATATACCTGTAAGCTCAACTAACTGCACTCCAGCCTATCTTATGAGAGCAAGGCCCGGAAAACTACCAATGGATTTAGAACTTGGAGTGGTAGAACCGGAGGCAGACGACGCTGTTGAAAACTGGGACGTCAATCGGCAAGAGCAATACAGAAGAGTACAAATCTGTGTAGAGGAAAGTCTCAATAAGGCACGGGAGAAACAGGAAGATGTTTACAACCGAAATGCTCCTGCCAAGCCTCTGATGCCTGGAGAGGTAGTATTAAAAAGAAAAAGGAAGATGCACAAATTGGATAATCAGTGGGAGCAAGAACCCTACGTCATACAAGATTCTAAATATGACAACAGAAAAGTTTGTGTCGTCAGTAAAGACGGAGGAAGAACAACAATCACTGTGTCCAGAGATCATTTGAAGTTGTGTCCAGAACACTTAAAAAGTTGTGAAAAGAACCCTGTCCTCAATCAAGGAGAAAGAAAGGAAGAGGTCATACACACAGATCTGGGAGATTTTCCTGCGGATTGGCCTAGACTGGGAGATGCTGTGATAATTCCAGTGTTGCAGTTTTATCAGCCACAAGAGGAAGTTCTACCTCCAGTTGTGCCTGTGGTGCCAGTTGAGCCCGCTCAGGAGTTACCCATCCCAGCAACACCTCAACCTGTGGAATCTCAAGAAGGATCATCTGAAGCAGCGCCCCATACTATGGGATCCCCTGGTGAAGCTGACTCACACCGCCCAGCCATCAGTACGCTTGCCAGATCCATAGAAAGATTAAGGCAGTTCTATAGTTTGCCGTTACGCAGTGCAGACAGATCGCAACTTGATATACCTGAAACTACACCACGTAGATCAGAGAGAATCACAAAAGGGAAATTACCCATTAGATATCAGCAGTAGTTATAACGAATTTATGTGAACATTGTAAAAGTCTATATATATAAATGTGTTTTCCCTATTATGTCTTCGTTTAACAATGGACTCAGAGGCTGAGGACTGAGCCAGCCCAAAAACTGTATCCTGTAAATAGTTGCACTAAAGTGCCTTTTTAATGGTTTCACATGAAACCTTGACTTACCTCTGAACCAAAAACCCGTGTGGTGTGGCACTGAGTGAGGTCTGCATTCGGATGTCCTGCAGCCCACCCAGGACCTACGTTGAAGGTTTGGTGCGGGTCCTTCACAAGTATACCGTATATTTATTGAATGCTATTTAATATTTGTATTTCTTTATAATGTTATTGTTTGCAACGTTCAAGATATCCTCACCTCCCGGATGGGACGAATTAATGTTATTGTTAATGTTTTCATGCATAAACAAAACTGTCTCTTTATATTTTACAGCCCGGAGTGCTGTCGTTTACCATGGGGAATGTGTAGCCCTGGTACACAATACCAAGAGGATGAGTGGAGAGGTAACAGTTAAGGTCTCTTCATGACATCATGTACACTTCTGACACACCCAGCAGGGGTGTGGAAGGGAGTGATTTCTAGTCAGTCAGTTTCCTGTCCTTGGACAGAGTAGACGTGTCCAGTTTGAGCCTGTCAGCAGTTCAGAAAGTGGAGGCTGGTACAGGTGGTCTAATTCACCTTAGCCTAGTCAGAGCTGTGCCCCACTGGAAGAAAGACTGAGCTAACTATTAAGAGTCGAGCAAATCGAAGGGCAAAGTGGAAGGAAGATAATTGGAAAAGTGCTTTTGACTTGGAAAAGTCCTGCACATTGCTACCGGTCACTGGGGACCGAAGGATCACTATTAGCTACAAGCATAGTGAAGAGAAAACCAGAGATTTACCGGACCCTAGGTCGCGGCAAACAGCCCATATAGTCAGTACGTAACTGGGGTCAGGGGAGTGAAGACTTTGAGTCAGTGCACGACAAGATAAGAATTCAGCTCTCTCGCAGGAAGGCTCCTAACACAAATCTGACTGGGCAGAACAGCTTTGGAAAAGCTGGAATCATAGAGGGAACTACGCTTCAGGCTGGTCGTACTCATCATTATTGGACAGTAAAGGAGGCCCCTAACTTGCTTAGCTGTTGCCTCAAAGCTCATCCTCCATCAACCCCATCAGCCTCCCTGGGACCTGCCTTATCATCTTGCAAGTAAAGGTATGGAAAGACGCTGACGGTGTGAGACTGAGTTATTATTGCATGCCTGCACAATCCCTACCTAACTACCGACCTGAGGGAAGAGTCCCACCTGTAGGGGACCCGACATCTAGCTGCCTCACCATCCCCTCAGAGATCTACAGCAGCGCTGGTATAAATTACCAGAAGACTACAGGTGGCGTCACGAACTGTATATAAATCAATCCCCTGTAAATATATCCCCAACATACGCCAGACCGCCAGGGCCACAGACCGAGCCACAGCTACCTGTGACAATCCCCATAGACTTCTACGGGCTCGGCTCTGAGTACCCCATTGCCCTGGTAATCCACAATTGTGGTGGCGGGTCGACACAGATGTACAGCTGTAATCGCTGTTCATCCGCCATTTTACTAGCCAGACCCTGGCGCTAATATTATGTTAAGGCTGGCGGAACGCACAAAATAATATAAATAATAAGTGCGTTCGCAGCCCGGGGTCCACCGTGCAGGCGAAGCCCGCCGCTGGCAAAAAGGTGCAAGAAGCAAACTCTGTTATCCCGCAGAGCTGCCAACATAGACGCCGTAATGCGCTGTGGCAATGAGTGCGAACTCTGTTACTTCACAGAGCCGCTAGAAGAGGAGTCGCAACGCTATATGGCGATGTGTGCGCACTCACTAGACACAACTGAGTGGCAAAGAAAACACGCTAGGACGCTGACTAGCGTTGAAAGGAACCCTGTTACGTCACAGGGCCGCTGAGAAAAAGCACTGTGTCCTGTAAGGCTCTCAGATACACAGTTAAGTGCTAAGCGTACATAAAGCGTGATCATGTGCTAATGTCCTTGCGGGAGTCACCCGCAATCTATGGCGTCTGAACGCCAGACCCTGAATATGGCAATCAAAACTCCTCACCGGTTATGCCGGTAATCTAGGGCATCTAGGACACCGACCCTGACCAGCTACCATACCAAACTCCTCACCGATTAAGTCGGTATTCTAGTGGCTTATTTCAGCCGGGTCCCTATCCACACATACACATGACCACACTGGCGCATAGCATACAATGATTGATATTAGCGCATGGTGGCCCAGCCATGCTACCCTTTTATAGCAACAGCTACAGGACCTTCCAGGAACAAGGATCAATGAGAAACTGTTACAAACACATGTAGCTACATGACCTTCCTGGCGGACCAATAGGAGCCGCTGCAGCACCTGAACATGTGACCCCTGATCTCCAATGAGAGATCTCATTCTGGGCATGCTCAGAAGGGAAAACGCAGGACTTTGTCCCAAAGACGTCTGCTCCAGCACTGGATATAATAGCAGATCCAGGAAAGGCAGCAGCAAGTCACTGCACAGTAGTGGAGTGGGCAAGACGCTTGGACCGACATCTCCGCTGAGCAGGCTCCACTGCGGCCGGAGATGAATGGGAGACCGCAGCGGGACGGGTTCGAGACTCCCCTTGTGCAGCAGCGGGAAATCGAACCCTAACAGACGTGTTCTCCAAAAAGGCTGCGGAGACTCTTCTGCCTCACTGCCCCTATGACTGTCCTATTGACCTCTTGCCTGGAGCAGAACCTCCCCGGGGAAGGGTCTATCCTCTCTCTCTCCTGGAGACGGAGGCTATGTCCCAATACATTCAGGAAAATCTCGCAAGAGGGTTCATCAGGAAGTCAGTGTCACCTGCTGGGGCAGGGTTCTTCTTTGTGCAAAAGAAGAACGGAGAATTACGTCCCTGCATAGATTACAGGGGTCTTAACGCCATTACCGTTAAGAATAAATACCCGCTGCCTTTAATTTCTGAGCTCTTTGATAGGCTTCGGGGAGCAAGGGTATTTACCAAATTAGACCTGCGGGGTGCTTACAACCTGATTCGCATCCGCGAGGGGGACGAGTGGAAGACGGCTTTTAATACCAGGGATGGGCACTATGAGTATCTGGTGATGCCCTTTGGGCTCTGTAACGCCCCAGCCGTTTTCCAAGACTTTGTTAATGACATCTTCCGGGATATGCTTTCCACCTCGGTCGTGGTCTATCTGGATGATATTCTCATCTTCTCTCCAGATATTGACTCCCACCGGAAAGATGTCTGCAGGGTCTTCGACCTCTTGTGGGCAAACTCCCTTTATGCAAAGTTGGAGAAATGCGTGTTTGAGCAGGAGTCTTTACCATTCTTGGGCTATATCATCTCCGCCCAGGGATTGGCTATGGATCCTGCCAAATTACAAGCTGTGATGGACTGGCAAGAACCTCATTCCCTTAAAGCGGTGCAGCGCTTTATGGGGTTCATTAATTATTATCGCCAGTTCATTCCCCATTTCTCAACTTTGGTAGCTCCCTTGGTAGCCCTCACCAAGAAGGGAGCAAATCCCAAATTGTGGTCTGAGGAAGTCTCCAAGGCTTTCATCTCAATTAAGTCTCAGTTTGCTAGCGCTCCCATTCTACGCCGCAATGATGTTGATAAGCCATTCATATTGGAGGTGGATGCCTCATCCGTTGGTGCTGGAGCAGTCCTCTTTCAAAAGGATGCTCAAGGTCGAAAGCATCCTTGCTTCTTCTTCTCCAAGACCTTCACACCAGCGGAGAAGAATTATTCCATTGGGGACAGGGAGTTGTTAGCAATGAAATTGGCTTTCTCTGAGTGGAGACATCTGTTGGAGGGGCTCGCTTTCCCTTCCAAGTCTTCACTGACCACAAAAATTTGGTATATCTTCAGACAGCCCAGCGGCTAAATTCTCGCCAGGCCAGATGGTCCTTGTTCTTCTCCCGGTTTCATTTCACACTGCATTTCCTCTCGGGAGAGAAGGATATTCGTGCCGACGCTCTCTCTCGCTCTGTGGCGTCCTCTGAGGAGGAGGTGGAGGAGCCTCGGCTTATTGTCCCCACAGAGAGCCTGAGAACAGTGGCCCCAGTTTCGCTAGAGTCTGTGCCCCCGGGCAAGACTTTTGTACCTACCAACTTGCGACCGGAGGTACTCTCTTGGGCACATTCGTCCAGGGTGGGTGGACACTTTGGGGCAAAGAGGACATCTGAATTGCTGGAGAGGACATACTGGTGGCCGCATATGGTCCGTGACGTTGGGGACTATGCTCGGGCGTGTGTCTCCTGCGCCAAGAATAAGTCTCCACGACAACGGCCAGCTGGGTTACTTTACCCTTTGCCGGTGGCAGACAGGCCCTGGGAGATGGTTGGAATGGACTTTGTGGTGGGCTTGCCCAAGTCTCGAGGTTGCACCATCATTTGGGTAATCACCGACCATTTTTCCAAAATGGTGCATTTGGTGCCGCTACCACGGTTACCTTCTGCACGGGCTCTGGCAGCGTTGTTCGTTAGGCACATCTTCCGTCTACACGGCATGCCGGACAAAATTGTCAGTGACCGAGGTCCCCAGTTTGCGTCTCGGTTCTGGAGAGAGCTTTGTCGTCTACTCAGTATTGAGTTAAATCTCTCTTCAGCGTACCATCCTGAGACGAATGGGTTGGTAGAGAGGGCCAACCAGACCTTGGTCACCTATCTACGACATTTTGTCTTGGCCAGGTAGGATGACTGGGCATCCTTGCTACCATGGGCTGAGTTTGCACTAAACAATGCTGTGGCTGATTCCACCGGACAGACTCCATTCCTCCTAAACTACGGTCAGCATCCGCGGGTTCCGGTGCCCATGCCTGTGGCTTCCGCCGACTCCAGGGTGGCAGACTGGGCTGTGGAGGCACGGGACATTTGGGACCGTACCCAGGATGCCATTCAGGCATCCAAGGAGAGGATGAGGTCCTCCGCCGACGCACATCGGCGCCCCGCTCCAACATTTGCTCCTGGGGACATGGTGTGGCTCTCCGCCCGTAACATCAGGCTGCGAGTTGAGTCCACTAAGTTGGCACCCCGCTACCTGGGTACTTTCAAGGTCATCGAGCAGGTTAACCCTGTGGTATACCGTTTGGCTCTTCCACCACGCCTGGGTATCTCCGACACCTTTCACGTATCCCTCCTGAAACCCGTGCTCATGTCCTGGTTTTCTGAGTCATCTGCCGGGACATCGGGTTCATCTACGGATGACCATGAGGTGAACGCCATCGTAGGGTGTAAGGTGGTACGGGGCAAAAAGTTTTATTTGGTGGACTGGAGGGGCTATGGGCCTGAGGATAGGTCTTGGGAGCCTGCCGAGCATGTTCACGCTCCGCAGCTCATCGCTGCCTTTGAACGCAGCGAGGCCCAGAGAAGGGGGGTAATGTTAGGGTTCGAGTTCCCGCTGCTGCACAAGGGGAGTCTCGAACCAGCCCCGCTACGGTCTCCCATTCATCTCCGGCCGCAGTGGAGCCTGCTCTGCAGAGACGTCGGTCCAAGCATCTTGCCCACTCCAGTACTGTGCAGTGACTTGCTGCTGCCTTTCCTGGATCTGCTATTATAGCCAGTGCTGGAGCAGACGTCTTTGGGACAAAGTCCTGCGTTTTCCCTTCTGAGCATGCCCAGAGTGAGATCTCTCATTGGAGATCAGGGGTCACATGCTCAGGTGCTGCGGCAGCTCCTATTGGTCCGCCAGGAAGGCCCTGTTACTACTGGTGTTCTGGAGCAAGTTTCATTGGTCCTTGTTTCTGGCAGGTCCTGTAGCTGTTGCTATAAAAGGGTAGCATGGCTGGGCCGCCATGCGCTAATATCAACCATTGTATGCTATGCGCCAGTGTGGTCATGCGTGTGTGTGGTTAGGGACCCGGCTGAAATAAGCCACTAGAATACCGACTTAATCGGTGAGGAGTTTGGTGTGCTAGCTGGTCAGGGTCGGCGTCCTAGATGCCCTAGATTACCGGCATAACCGGTGAGGAGTTTTGATTGCCGTATTCAGGGTCTGGCGTTCAGACGCCATAGATTGCGGGTGACTCCCGCGAGGACATTAGCACATGATCACGCTTTATGTACGCTTAGCACTTAACTGTGTACCTGAGAGCCTGACAGGACACAGCACTTTTCCTCAGCGGCCCTGTGACGTAACAGGGTTCGCTTTCAACGCTAGACAGCGCCCTAGCGTGTTTTCCTTGCGACTCAGTTGTGTTTAGTGAGTTCGCACACATCGCCATATAGCGCTGCGGCTCTCCTTCTAGCGGCTCTGTGGAGTAACAGAGTTCGCACTTATTGCCACAGCGCGTTACGGCGTTTATGTTGGCCACTCTGCGGGATAACAGAGTTTGCTTCTTACGCCATTTTTACTAGCAGCAGGCACCGCTTGCACGGTGGACCCCGGGCTGCGAACGCACCTCTCTACATCATATATTTGGTGCGTTCCGCAGACCCTTAACACCGTGTGCAGGAAAACCACAGTTTAAAATATCTGGCCTGTAGGTAGCAATTTTTTTTTTAGCAAACTGTTGTCAATAACTAGGCTAAAACACAGTAAAAACATTTGAATGGAGGTCTGAAATGCCACAATTTGTAGCCCACAGATAGATGAGGCGTCTGATGGAGATATCACACTGTAAAATATGTGGCCTGTATTTTTATTTTTTTTACAGCAAATACTGTCAAGAACTAGGGTAACACACAGCAAAAACAGTTGAATGTAGGCCTGAAATGACACAATTTTTAGCCCACAGATAGATGAGGCATGTGATGGAGATACCACACTGCAAAATATGTGTCCTGTATTTTTATTTTTTACAGCAAAATACTGTCAAGAACTAGGGTAACACACAGCAAAAACAGTTGAATGGAGGCATCAAATGCCACAATTTGAAGGCCACTGACAGATGAGGCGTGTGATGGAGATACCACACTGTAAAATATGTGGCCTGTATTTTTATTTTTTACAGCAAAATACTGTCAAGAACTAGGGTAACACCCAGCAAAAACAATTGAATAGAGGCCTGAAATGCCACAATTTGTAGCCCACAGGTAGATGAGGCATGTGACGGAGATACGACACTGTAAAATATGTGGCCTGAATTTTTAGTTTTTTACAGAAAAAACTGTCAAGAACTAGGGTAACACACAGCAAAGACAGTTGAATGGAGGCCTGAAATGCCACAATTTGTAGCCCACAGATAGATGAGGCATGTGATGGAGATACCACACTGTAAAATATGTGGCCTGTATTTTTAGTTTTTTATAGCAAAATACTGTCAAGAACTAGGGTAACACACAGCAAAAACAGTTGAATGGAGGCCTGAAATGCCACAATTTGTAGCCCACAGATAGATGAGGCGTGTGATTGAGATACCACACTATAAAATATGTGGCCTATATTTTTATTTTTTTTACAGGAAAATAGTGTCACTAACTAGGGAAGCACACAGCAAAAACAGTTGAATGGAGGCCTGAAATGCCACAATTTGTAGCCCACAGGTAGATGAGGCATGTGACGGAGATACGACACTGTAAAATATGTGGCCTGAATTTTTAGTTTTTTACAGAAAAAACTGTCAAGAACTAGGGTAACACACAGCAAAGACAGTTGAATGGAGGCCTGAAATGCCACAATTTGTAGCCCACAGATAGATGAGGCATTTGATGGAGATACCACACTATAAAATATGTGGCCTGTATTTTTAGTTTTTTATAGCAAAATACTGTCAAGAACTAGGGTAACACACAGCAAAAACAGTTGAATGGAGGCCCGAAATGCCACAATTTGTAGACCACAGATAGATGAGGTGTGTGACAGTGATACCACACTTTCAAATATCTTGCCTGTTTTTTTTTTTTTTTTGGGCCAGTAAAATTGTGTCAATAAGTTGATTAAGACACAACAAAAGGCCTGAAATGGCACCATTTTGAGCACAATGATATGCGATCCGTGTGGCGGACAAAACCCAGTGTAAAATATCTGCCCTGTAGCTAAATATTTGTTGGCAGCAAAATGGTGTCAAGAAATTGACACTGCAAAAAATATTTACAGTACCACAAAAATGGCAGAATTTTCTGCGCACTCAGATGTGATCCCTGGGACGGGCAAACCCGTTTAAAATTGCTGGATTTTCACTCTGTACTATGAAAAAGATCTGGCTGTGTCTTCAGTCCCAACAAGCAACTGGAGAAAAAACATGTGCTTTGGATTGCTTTTGAAATAAATAATCAGGATTAAGTTGCACCAAAAATTAGACCTGGCCACATGGGGATATGTATATACAGTCAATATATGTAATAGGCAGCAGCAGACAGTAATGAAATGGACCCTCTTGATGTATGCAAAAAGTATGCCACATACAATGCCTGCCTGACTAGCAGTGATATCTATGTACCCACATACAGTGCCTACATGCTTTGCACTGATACGTTTATACCCACATACACTCCCTGCCTACCTAGTACTGCAATCTATATAACTCGTAATTAGTCCTTAGAAGGACTGTTGATTTAGCTGGATTTGTGTATTCAATTATGGTATACCCACACTATCTTTCAAACCCCCAAATCTGACCTTATCTCAGCAGCAACTCTCCCTACACTAGCTGAGTCCGGAGCTGACTGTGCTGAGCAGGGCGGCGCCAGGTCTGATATAGACGTGATGACGCTGTGGGGCAAGCCAATCACTGTAATGCCACAACCAGCATGTAATGCCACAATCCCTGCATGCTGATTGGCGCTCTAGAGAGCGCCAACATGCAGGGCGTGGACTCGAACTCCCACCGAACAATCTCGTTAATGCTCGGTGCTCGCCGAGCACCACAAGTACAGCGATGCTTCGGTGAGTACCGACCATTACCGAGTATGTTCGCTCATCACTAATGTGTAACCAAAATTTCACTTTTATTCCAATAGTATTTAAAATATAGTGTTAAAAATCACTGTACATACATCCATTACAAGTCACAAAAGAAATTCAGTAAAGTGACCTCACTGTTTCCTATAGATATATAGATGTAGGGAAAATATAAGCCATACAAGGGATTATGACTGCTGTCTCCATAAATTCACAGTCAAATACATCCACTAATAATTAATCAGGATCATTATAGGCAGAAATATAATTTTGAGTGCTGATAAAAATTTACATACAATCACCATCTGACACATAATGTGCAGGAATCAGCCGTATTTGATCAGCGCGATACTCAAAATGAAAACCTGCTAATTAGTGATGAGCAAGTAAACGCGTTGCTCGGGTTTTCCGGAGCAAGCTTAGGTGTCCTCTGAGTATTTTGGTGTGTTCGGAGATTTAGTTTGAGTCGCCGCAGCTGCATGATTTGTGGCTGCTAGGCAGCCTGAATACATACAGTACAGACCAAAAGTTTGGACACACCTTCTCATTCAATGATTTTTCTGTATTTTCATGACTATGAAAATTGTAGAATCACACTGAAGGCATCAAAACTATGAATTAACACATGTGGAATTATACATTACACTTTACAAAAAAGTGTGAAACGACTGAAAATATGTCTTATATTCTAGGTTCTTCAAAGTAGCCACCTTTTGCTTTGATTACTGCTTTGCACGCAGAAAAGGTGAACGGATGGACTCTACATGCCTGGTTCCCACCGTGAAGCATGGAGGAGGTGGTGTGATGATGTGGGGGTGCTTTGCTGATGACACTGTTGGGGATTTATTCAAAATTGAAGGCATAGTGAACCAGCATGGCTACCACAGCACCTTGCAGCGGCATGCTATTCCATCCGGTTTGCGTTTAGTTGGACCATCATTTATTTTTCAGCAGGACAATGACCCCAAACACACCTTCACACTGTGTAAGGGCTATTTGACCAAGAATGAGAGTGATGGGGTGCTACGCCAGATGACCTGGCCTCCACAGTCACCAGACCTGAACCCAATCGAGATGGTTTGGGGTGAGCTGGAACGCTCACCGCTTCAATTTTGAATAAATACCCAACAGTGTCACCAGCAAAGCACCCCCACACCATCACACCACCTCCTCCATGCTTCACGGTGGGAACCAGGCATGTAGAGTCCATCCGTTCACCTTTTCTGCGTGCAAAGCAGTAATCAAAGCAAAAGGTGGCTACTTTGAAGAACCTAGAATATAAGACATATTTTCAGTTGTTTCACACTTTTTCTAAAGTGTAATGTATAATTCCACATGTGTTAATTCATAGTTATGATGCCTTCAGTGTGATTCTACAATTTTCATAGTCATGAAAATACAGAAAAATCTTTGAATGAGAAGGTGTGTCCAAACTTTTGGTCTGTACTGTATGAGGAATGCCTGTTTGTTAGGAAATTCCCACATGTATTCAGGCTGTCTAGCAGTCCCAAATCATGCAGCTGCGTCGATAGAAACTAAATCCCGAGCACCCCAAAATACTTGGAGGACAGCATGCTCGGGAAAACTGGAGCTGCTAATACAGTGGGGAAAAAAAGTATTTAGTCAGCCACCAATTGTGCAAGTTCTCCCTCTTAAAAAGATGAGAGAGGCCTGTAATTGACATCATAGGTAGACCACAACTATGAGAGTCAAACTGAGAAATCAAATCCAGAAAATCACATTGTCTAATTTGACAAGCTTTCAAATGTGATGTGGTCCCTAAAAAAAAAAAAAGTGTTGTAAAAATGAGAAATCACTGGTCAACTTTTAGCCCTTATAACTTCATAACAAAAAAAATTTTGTTCCCAAAATTGAGCTGATGTAAAGTAGTCATGTGGGAAATGTTATTTATTAAGAAATTTGTGTGACATATCTCTCTGATTTAAGGGCATACAAATTTAAAGTTGGAAAATTGCTAAATTTTCAAAATTTTCACCATATTTCTGCTTTTTTCATAAATAAACGCAAGTCATATAAAAAAATTTTTACCACTAACGTGAAGTACAATATGTCACGAAAAAACATTCTCAGAATCAGCGGGATTCGTTAGAGCGTTCCAGAGTTATAACCTCATAAAGTGACAGTGGTCAGAATTGTAAAAATTGGCCTGGTCATTAAGCTGCAAAATGGCTCTGTCACTAAGGGGTTAAGAGGCTCATCTGTCCTCCACTTATTATCTGTATTAATGGCACCTCTTTGAACTTGCTATCAGTATAAAAGATACCTGTCCACAACCTCAAAAAGTCACACTCCAAACTCCACTATGGTGAAGACCAAAGAGCTGTCAAAGGACACCAGAAACAAAATTGTAGCCCTGCACCAGGGTGAGAAGACTGAGTCTGCAATAGGCAAGCAACTTGGTGTGATGAAATCAACTGTGGGAGCAATAATAAGAAAATGGAAGACATACAAGACCACTGATAATCTCCCTCGATCTTGGGCTCCATGCAAGATCTCACCCCGTGGGTTCAAAATGATCACAAGAACGGTGAGCAAAAATCCCAGAACCACATGGGGGGACCTAGTGAATGACCTGCATAGACCTGGAACCAGCGTAACTAAGGCTACCATAAGTAACACACTACACAGCCAGGGACTCAGATCCTGCAGTGTCAGACGTGTCCCCCTGCTTAAGCCAGTACATGTCCGGGCCCGTCTGAAGTTTGCTAGAGAGCATTTGGATTATCCAGAAGAGTATTGGCAGAATGCCATATGGTCTGATGAAACCAAAGTAGTATTGTTTGGTAGAAATAAAACTCATTGTGTTTGGAGGAGGCAAAATGCTGAGTTGCATCCAAAGAACACCATACCTACTGTGAAGCATGGGGGTGGCAACATCATGCTTTGGGGCTGATTCTCTGCTAAGGGACCAGGACGACTGATCCGTGTACATGAAAGAATGAATGGGGCCATGTATCGTGAGTAGAGTTGAGCATTCCGATACCGCAAGTATCGGAATTCCGATACTTAGTTCCGATATTTTTCATATATCGTATACCGGAATCGGAAGTTCCCATAATTCTTTGAGAGGCAATGTGATTTTAGACAGCCAATGAGGAATCCTACGAAGTGTGGGCACATCCTGTAATGCTCCTGTCATGTTAACTAATGGCATGGCTGTGATTGGATGCTGAAATGATGTCAGAATGCACTATAAAAGGCGCCGCCACCATTTTACCGTCACTGTGCTGTGAATTAAGTTAGGGACAGGACGCTGCTCTGCTGACTCTGAGGGACAGAGTAAATCGCTCCGCTCTGTAAATCATCCTTTTTCCTTGCAGTGTTGTTTTCACAGCTCTGTGCAAGGTGTGTGTGTGAGTGCAGGTGACGCTGCAGTTTGCTCTGCATCCAACGCTGTTTGTAGTCATCTGCACGTGTCACTCTCTGACTCTTTTTTTTTTTATTTTGTGGAATTGGTGCTGCTCCATTCAATTGAAATTAACAGTGATCTATTAGTGTGACGTGCTTCCATCCGTATCCAATACATTGGTTGCAAACACTATAGAAGTACACAAAGGGGCCTTTCACAGCTAGTGAACAGTTGTGTGCAGTGTTCACTGTAGTCTGAGGTTTTCATTTTTGGAGTGCAGATCACACTCCAGTTAGTTCTTCAAACAATGCTGGTTGTAGTCTGCTGAGCGTGTGCCACTGCCTCATCCTTGACATTTTTCTCAAATTGCTGCTGCTCCATTCTATTTCAAATAACTCAAATCTATTAGTGTGACGCGCTTCCATCCGTATACAATACATTGGTTGCAAACAGTCTAGAAGTACACAAAGGGGCCTTTCACAGCTAGTGAACAGTTGTGTGCAGTGTTCACTGTAGTCTGAGGTTTTCATTTTTGGAGTGCAGATCACGCTCCAGTTAGTTCTTCAACCACTGCTGGTTGTAGTCTGCTGAGCGTGTGCCACTGCCTCATCCTTGACATTTTTCTCAAATTGGTGCTGCTCCATTCTATTTCAAATAACTCAAATCTATTAGTGTGACGCGCTTCCATCCGTATACAATACATTGGTTGCAAACAGTCTAGAAGTACACAAAGGGGCCTTTCACAGCTAGTGAACAGTTGTGTGCAGTGTTCACTGTAGTCTGAGGTTTTCATTTTTGGAGTGCAGATCACGCTCCAGTTAGTTCTTCAACCACTGCTGGTTGTAGTCTGCTGAGCGTGTGCCACAGCCTCATCCTTGACATTTTTCTCAAATTGGTGCTGCTCCATTCAATTGAAAATAACAGTGATCTAATAGTGTGACGTGCTTCAATCCGTATCCAATACATTGGTTGCAAACAGTCTAGAAGTACACAAAGGGGCCTTTCACAGCTAGTGAACAGTTGTGTGCAGTGTTCACTGTAGTCTGAGGTTTTCATTTTTGGAGTGCAGATCACGCTCCAGTTAGTTCTTCAACCACTGCTGGTTGTAGTCTGCTGAGCGTGTGCCACTGCCTCATCCTTGACATTTTTCTCTAATTGGTGCTGCTCCATTCTATTTCAAATAACTCAAATCTATTATGTGTGACGCGCTTCCATCCGTATACAATACATTGGTTGCAAACAGTCTAGAAGTACACAAAGGGGCCTTTCACAGCTAGTGAACAGTTGCGTGCAGTGTTCACTGTAGTCTGAGGTTTTCATTTTTGGAGTGCAGATCACGCTCCAGTTAGTTCTTCAACCACTGCTGGTTGTAGTCTGCTGAGCGTGTGCCACTGCCTCATCCTTGACATTTTTCTCAAATTGGTGCTGCTACATTCAATTGAAATTAACAGTGATCTATTAGTGTGACGCGCTTCCATCCGTATACAATACATTGGTTGCAAACAGTCTAGAAGTACACAAAGGGGCCTTTCACAGCTAGTGAACAGTTGTGTGCAGTGTTCACTGTAGTCTGAGGTTTTCATTTTTGGAGTGCAGATCACGCTCCAGTTAGTTCTTCAAACAATGCTGGTTGTAGTCTGCTGAGCGTGTGTCACTGCCTCATCCTTGACATTTTTCTCTAATTGGTGCTGCTCCATTCTATTTCAAATAACTCAAATCTATTAGTGTGACGCGCTTCCATCCGTATACAATACATTGGTAGCAAACAGTCTAGAAGTACACAAAGGGCCTTTCACAGCTAGTGAACAGTTGTGTGCAGTGTTCACTGTAGTCTGAGGTTTTCATTTTTGGAGTGCAGATCACACTCCAGTTAGTTCTTCAACCACTGCTGGTTGTAGTCTGCTGAGCGTGTGCCACTGCCTCATCCTTGACATTTTTCTCAAATTGGTGCTGCTCCATTCTATTTCAAATAACTCAAATCTATTAGTGTGATGCGCTTCCATCTGTATACAATACATTGGTTGCAAACAGTCTAGAAGTACACAAAGGGGCCTTTCACAGCTAGTGAACAGTTGTGTGCAGTGTTCACTGTAGTCTGAGGTTTTCATTTTTGGAGTGCAGATCACGCTCCAGTTAGTTCTTCAACCACTGCTGGTTGTAGTCTGCTGAGCGTGTGCCACTGCCTCATCCTTGACATTTTTCTCAAATTGGTGCTGCTCCATTCTATTTCAAATAACTCAAATCTATTAGTGTGACGCGCTTCCATCTGTATACAATACATTGGTTGCAAACAGTCTAGAAGTACACAAAGGGGCCTTTCACAGCTAGTGAACAGTTGTGTGCAGTGTTCACTGTAGTCTGAGGTTTTCATTTTTGGAGTGCAGATCACGCTCCAGTTAGTTCTTCAACCACTGCTGGTTGTAGTCTGCTGAGCGTGTGCCACTGCCTCATCCTTGACATTTTTCTCAAATTGGTGCTGCTCCATTCAATTGAAATTAACAGTGATCTATTAGTGTGACGTGCTTCATCCGTATCCAATACATTGGTTGCAAACAGTCTAGAAGTACACAAAGGGGCCTTTCACAGCTAGTGAACAGTTGTGTGCAGTGTTCACTGTAGTCTGAGGTTTTCATTTTTGGAGTGCAGATCACGCTCCAGTTAGTTCTTCAAACAATGCTGGTTGTAGTCTGCTGAGCGTGTGCCACTGCCTCATCCTTGACATTTTTCTCTAATTGGTGCTGCTCTATTCAATTGAAATTAACAGTGATCTATTAGTGTGACGTGCTTCCATCCGAATCCAATACATTGGTTGCAAACAGTCTAGAAGTACACAAAGGGGCCTTTCACAGCTAGTGAACAGTTGTGTGAAGTGTTCACTGTAGTCTGAGGTTTTCATTTTTGGAGTGCAGATCACGCTCCCGTTAGTTCTTCAACCACTGCTAGTTGTAGTCTGCTGAGCGTGTGCCACTGCCTCATCCTTGACATTTTTCTCAAATTGGTGCTGCTCCATTCTATTTCAAATAACTCAAATCTATTAGTGTGACGCGCTTCCATCCGTATACAATACATTGGTTGCAAACAGTCTAGAAGTACACAAAGGGGCCTTTCACAGCTAGTGAACAGTTGTGTGCAGTGTTCACTGTAGTCTGAGGTTTTCATTTTTGGAGTGCAGATCACGCTCCCGTTAGTTCTTCAACCACTGCTAGTTGTAGTCTGCTGAGCATGTGCCACTGCCTCATCCTTGACATTTTTCTCAAATTGGTGCTGCTCCATTCTATTTCAAATAACTCAAATCTATTAGTGTGACGCGCTTCCATCCGTATACAATACATTGGTTGCAAACAGTCTAGAAGTACACAAAGGGGCCTTTCACAGCTAGTGAATAGTTGTGTGCAGTGTTCACTGTAGTCTGAGGTTTTCATTTTTGGAGTGCAGATCACGCTCATCCTGCCTCATCCTTGACATTTTTCTCTAATTGGTGCTGCTCCATTCAATTGAAATTAACAGTGATCTATTAGTGTGACATGCTTTCATCCGTATCCAATACATTGGTTGCAAACAGTCTAGAAGTACACAAAGGGGCCTTTCACAGCTAGTGAACAATTGTGTGCAGTGTTCACTGTAGTCTGAGGTTTTCTGTCATGATCCCAGTGCAGGTTTGACCTGCACACCAGGGGTTAATATCTTGATCCTAGTGCGGGCTCTGACCTGCACACCTGGGGTTTATTATTATGGCCTCTCTTTGGTTCGGGGAGAGCTTCTTATAGCCCTAGGAAACTCCAATCCCCGTCAGTTATACTTTTGCCCTTGGCTGAGTGTGTTGACCCCTGATTGCCTGTGCCTTGTGCCTGTGTTCTAGTTTATTTGTATGGTTCTGACCAGGTTCTGTTTCCCGTTGTGATCTTGCCTCTTGATTCTGTACTGTGTATATGCTTCTCTGGTTTTCTGACTCCTGCCACGTCCCTGACTATTCTTGATTTGCCTGCTCCTTGTGTACTGCGTTGTCTCTCACGTTTACTGACCTCGGCTTGTCTTGGATTCCGTCTCCCTCTGGTGCCCCGTCCTCTACCTGGTGTCCGGTGACCCCCTTTCCATTCTCCAGGGTCCCAGTAGCTCCCTGCACTCATCCCCAGCTACAGGATGCTAAGCTCCTCCCCCTGGGGTCACATGACCGCAGGTCCTGGCAGTACACTCACCACTTGGTGTTCTGCTAACTCCAGCTCTGCTGTATTGCTATCGTCTTGCCCAGCACTCGGGCGCTGTGAGTACCGCTGTCACAGGCCGTCGGAGGCTCCAGGCTCCCACTGTCAGAGCTGCTGAAACCGCTGGTAAGTGCCCACCTAGCGGTTTCTCGTGATATTATAACTGACCTTGAACTTTTTTTTTTTTTTTTTCTCTGCAGCATGGACCCAATGCATGCTTTATCTGAGCAGGTGAAACACTTGACTCAGTTGCTGCAGAAGCTAAATTTGGAGCACCAAACTCTGGCCAAATCCCAACGGAAGGTTGCGGATTCGGTTCAGGGGGTGCTATCCGCAGGGTTTCAGCAGGAGTGGGCTAGAGATGTCTTTTTAGTCTCACCCGAACCCCCGGTTAAGTTACCAGATACTTTTGCTGGTAACAAAAGTAATTCTAGAGTATTTAAGGAGGGCTGTAAACTTTTTTTCTCTTTGAGACCCCGCTCCTCTGGGGATGAAAAACAGAGGGTGGGGGTGGTTATGTCCCTGCTTAGGGGGGCCCCGCAAGCCTGGGCATTTTCTCTTTCCTCTTCTGCCCCGGAGAGAATGAGTGTGCATGCATTTTTAGAGGCCTTAGGGCATATTTACGATGAGCCAGATAGAGTGCGTTTGGCTGAGGACAAGGTGATGAGTGTCTGTCAGGGGAAGCACTCGGCCGAGTGGTTCTGTTCTGAATTTAGACGTTGGGCAGCCGAGGTTTCGTGGAGTGATGCCGCCCTTCGGGGGTTGTTCCGTAGAGGCCTGTGTGAACGTCTAAAGGATGCCCTGGCACTTCATCCTCCACCTGATTCCCTGGAGGATGCCATGACCCAAGCGGTTCGCATGGATCGCAGACTGCGGGCTAGAGGCATTATGCAGTTGGAAACATCGTTATTCTCCTGTGGAGATGAGACCCGGACTCCTCCTGTGGCTATGGAGGTGAATGCTATCACCTGTGAGAAGGAAAGAAGACGCCGCCGTGAGAAGCAGTTGTGCTTCTATTGTGGGGAATCTGGACATTGGAAGAAGGACTGCCCTCCTGTCCGTCATCTTCCAAGGTGGCGGGAAACGACTAGGTCTGGGTAGTAGTCGAGGAGGCTACCCAGACCTTCAGGTACATTTTTCCTCACTTGCAAAAATTGTGCTTCAGGTGGAACTGGAACTTGGTGATGGTCCTGTTCAGACTACCGCCTTTATTGACTGTGGTTCTGCTGTTAATCTGATTGACACCCGGATATTGACTCTTAATAAGATAGGGACAGTCAGGCTTCAGGATCCTGTTAAACTTGTGGCTATTGACTCGTCCCCTCTTACCCGGGACGGTATCTATTTCAGGTCTGAACTTTTTTCTCTGAAAGTGGGTCCCACTCATGTGGAAAAACTAAGTTGTCTTGTGTTAGATAATTTGCCTGCGGGACTGGTACTGGGGATGCCTTGGCTTCAACGCCATAATCCTACCATTGATTGGGTGATGGGGGAGATCACTCAATGGGGATGCAGGGATAAATGTTGTAACCTGGGACCTCTTGTCAACTCTGTTAAATCTGTGTCGTCTGTCGGTCTGGAGGGTATTCCGGAATACCTGAAGGATTTCGAAGACGTGTTTTCCGAAAGCGAGGCTGAGGCGCTGCCACCACATAGACCCTATGATTGTGCCATTGATTTAGTACCTGGAGCCAAGTTGCCTAAGGCTCGGTTGTTCAATTTGTCCGGGCCAGAGCGCCAAGCCATGAAGGAGTACATAGCTGAGAGTCTCCGCAAAGGGCATATTAGGCCTTCTGTTTCACCCGTAGCAGCAGGATTCTTCTTCGTGAAGAAGAAAGATGGTGGTTTGCGGCCGTGCCTCGACTTTCGGGAACTTAACAAGATAACGGTTAGGAACACTTACCCACTTCCCCTCATTCCAGACTTATGTAACCAGTTATCAGGGGCCCAATGGTTCTCCAAATTAGATCTCCGGGGAGCCTACAACCTGATAAGGGTTCGGGAAGGGACGAATGGAAAACGGCGTTCCTTACATCAGAGGGACTCTTTGAAAACCTGGTGATGCCATATGGGTTAACTAATGTACCCGCTATTTTCCAGAACTTTATCAATGTTGTGTTTTCAGACCTGATAGGCCGTTTTGTTATCATTATTTGGATGACATTTTGATATATTCCCCAGACAGTCAGTCTCACTTGCAACATCTACAGACAGTTCTCCAGAGACTCAGGGAGAATCAATTTGTGAAATTGGAGAAATGTTCGTTTTTCGTTCAGGAACTGTCTTTTTTGGGGCTGATTTTGTCCGGTGTGGGGTTTTTTATGGATCCTAAGAAGGTGCTGGCTATTGTAGACTGGGTTCAGCCTCGAGATCTTAAGGGGCTCCAGCGCTTTTTAGGATTTGCAAACTATTATCGGAGATTCATTAAAGGTTTCTCACAAGTGGTTAAACCACTCACTGATCTTACCCAGAAGGGTGCTGATGTAAAAAATTGGTCGAGACTTGCTAAAGAATCCTTCTCAGCGCTTAAGAAATGTTTCATGCCCTGCCCCAGTGTTGGTTCAGCCAGACCCGTCCAAACCTTTTATTGTGGAGGTGGATGCTTCTGAAGTGGGGGTGGGTGCTGTGTTGTCCCAGGGTCTGGCCACCCTTACTAATCTCAAACCCTGTGCCTTCTTCTCCAAGAAGTTCTCTTCTGCTGAGAGAAACTATGATGTAGGCAATAGAGAACTTCTTGCGGTCAAGCTGGCATTCGAAGAATGGAGGCACTTTTTGGAAGGGGCGGCTCACCCTATCACTGTTATCACAGATCACAAAAATTTGGCATACCTTGAATCTGCTAAGAGGCTTACGCCTAGACAAGCCCGTTGGTCACTTTTTTTTTCACGATTTCAATTCTCCATTACTTTTCGACCGGGGTCCAAAAATGTTAAAGCGGATGCCCTGTCCAGAAGTTTTGACCCTGTGTCTCCCCCCGAGCCACCGTCCTCCATTCTTCGTCCGGGGGTGGTAGTGGCGGGGATCTCGACAGAGTTGGAACAAGAAATTTTGAGGGCTCAGTTCCTAGCTCCGGCGGCCAGGCCAGGGGATAAATTGTTTGTTCCAGAATTATTGCGGCCTAGACTTCTGCAGGAGTTTCATGAGTCTAGGCTTAGTGCTCATCCTGGTATCACAGCCACTAGAGAGGCAGTAGCCAGGGTGTTTTGGTGGCCTTCAATGGGGTCCGATGTTAAGAAATTCATTTCTGCTTGTGGAGATTGTGCCCGTTCCAAAAGCTCGCATAGCCGGCTGGCTGGGGAACTCATACCTTTACCGGTTCCTGAAAGGCCATGGACTCATCTCTCCATGGACTTTATTACCGGTCTTCCACCTTCCAGGGGCAATACCGTGATTTGGGTGGTGGTGGACAGGTTTTCTAAACAGGCCCATTTCGTTCCCTTGGCAGCATTACCCTCAGCAGAAACATTGTCAAGATTGTTTGTGCTGCATGTGGTCCGTTTGCATGGGGTACCCCTGAATGTTGTGTCTGACAGAGGTGTGCAGTTTGTGGCAAAATTTTGGAGGGCATTCTGTAAGAAATTGGGCATCTCACTCTCCTTCTCGTTGGCATATCACCCGGAAAGTAATGGTCAGACGGAGCGTACCAATCAATCCCTGGAACAGACTCTCAGGTGTCTGACCTCCGCCAGACAGGAGGATTGGTGTGATGCGTTACCGTTGGCGGAATTCGCCTTTAACAACCGAGTGAGTCAATCCACCAACATGTCCCCATTCCTGATTAATTATGGGTTTAATCCCCATTTTGGGGAGTTTTCACGGTTGGATTCCGGTTGTCCAGGGGCGGAGGGATCCGTTCTATGGTTAAAAAATATCTGGGCTGAAGTCCAGCGTAATATATCTCGGGCCCAGGGGAGGTATAAATATTTTGCGGACAAAAAGAGAGCCCCGGGGGACATGTTTCAGGTGGGGGAGAAGGTTTGGCTTTCCACACGTAACATCAACTTGAAGGTACCATCAGCTAAATTGGGACCGAAGTTCATCGGTCCGTACGAGATTGTGGAGATAGTCAATCCTGTGGCATATAGGTTGCATCTCCCCCCGTCCTTAAAAATAACCAATGTGTTCCATAAATCTCTGTTGAAACCCGTGGGGTCTGTCAAGGAGGACTCTGAGTCTGTTGTTCCTCCAGTGTTAGTTGAGGGTCACTTGGAGTATGAGGTCGGACACATTGTGGACTCTCGGCGGGTGCGCCGCTCCTTACAGTACCTGGTCCACTGGAAGGGATATGGACCAGAGGATCGCTCATGGGTCTCTGGGGTCCAGAGGCCCCCCGTTGAGAGGGGGGTACTGTCATGATCCCAGTGCAGGTTTGGCCTGCACACCAGGGGTTAATGTCTTGATCCTAGTGCGGGCTCTGACCTGCACACCTGGGGTTTATTATTATGGCCTCTCTTTGGTTCGGGGAGAGCTTCTTATAGCCCTAGGAAGCTCCAATCCCCGTCAGTTATACTTTTGCCCTTGGCTGAGTGTGTTGACCCCTGATTGCCTGTGCCTTGTGCCTGTGTTCTAGTTTGTTTGTATGGTTCTGACCCGGTTCTGTTTCCCGTTGTGATTTTGCCTCTTGATTCTGTACTGTGTATATGCTTCTCTGGTTTTCTGACTCCTGCCACATCCCTGACTATTCTTGATTTGCCTGCTCCTTGTGTACTGCGTTGTCTCTCATGTTTACTGACCTCGGTTTGTCTTGGATTCCGTCTCCCTCTGGTGCCCCGTCCTCTACCTGGTGTCCGGTGACCCCCTTTCCATTCTCCAGGGTCCCAGTAGCTCCCTGCACTCATCCCCAGCTACAGGACGCTAAGCTCCTCCCCCTGGGGTCACATGACCGCAGGTCCTGGCAGTACACTCACCACTTGGTGTTCTGCTAACTCCAGCTCTGCTGTATTGCTATCGTCTTCCCCAGCACTCGGGCGCTGTGAGTACCGCTGTCACAGGCCGTCGGAGGCTCCAGGCTCCCACTGTCAGAGCTGCTGAAACCGCTGGTAAGTGCCCACCTAGCGGTTTCTCATGATATTTTCATTTTTGGAGTGCAGATCACGCTCCAGTTAGTTCTTCAACCACTGCTGGTTGTAGTCTGCTGAGCGTGTGCCACTGCCTCATCCTTGACATTTTTCTCAAATTGGTGCTGCTCCATTCAATTGAAATTAACAGTGATCTATTAGTGTGACGTGCTTCCATCCGTATCCAATACATTGGTTGCAAACAGTCTAGAAGTACACAAAGGGGCCTTTCACAGCTAGTGAACAGTTGTGTGCAGTGTTCACTGTAGTCTGAGGTTTTCATTTTTGGAGTGCAGATCACGCTCCAGTTAGCTCTTCAACCACTGCTGGTTGTAGTCTGCTGAGCGTGTGCCACTGCCTCATCCTTGACATTTTTCTCTAATTGGTGCTGCTCCATTCTATTTCAAATAACTCAAATCTATTAGTGTGACGCACTTCCATCCTTATACAATACATTGGTTGCAAACAGCCTTTTTGTTAAGGTACAGTATTATATCGACATTGTACAGGTGTCGCTATTCAGTCTGATAACTAGATATCATTCACCTTTTCTATCAGTTGTCGTTGTTTCAGCACCACTTGCAGGTATATATTTTGCTATTGTGACTATGCACTATTGACTTTAACAAGGTAATGCATGAATTTTGTTACCGATTCTCATGTTTACATGATGGACCTTTATGATATGGGTTGTTAAATTTTTAATTAAATATGTATTTTTTCAAATGACACAAATATAAGTAATGTTGAAGAGGACTAGTCCTACATCCATTGTTTGCACAATATTACAGGTGTACATCACGTCCCTTAATCAACAATGGATTATTATATTTACTTGTATGCTTTTATTTAAAAGCCAAGAAGACTGAAGGCTAACCTTCGCACTGCAGCTGTTGTCAAAGTTCAACCCACATTATGCACTTCCAACATTGCAGCACTTGAGGCATGATGTGAGTTGGATTTGTCTAAGTTATGGAGTGACAAGGTTCACCATCAGTACCCTATAGCATAAGTAGGCTTTTGTGTTAGCATTTGTGTTCGACATGTGGATATCTGCAGTAATATGTCACAATTATTTTGTTACAGATTTGTGACAAAGACTAATAATTTTATGGTTTTAAAGGTGACGTTTCACTTGTTTACAGCTTAGAAATAAGGGTGTAGCCTCTTATCTATGTGTAGCAGTAGCCACTTTAACATGTCATGTTTTTTTCAACATGTGTAGCTAGCTAGCAGTAATTTTTGCCGGACACACAGCAGGGGAACAGCAGGCGTTACTGAACCCCACAAACACATCAGCGATTGTTTTGATCTGTGCATCCAACACTTCTGAGCAGCAACTGGCGGTGTTGAAGCCCAGGGTCAAGGAGGGTGTAGGCAGAGGCCTAGTATGAGATGTTAGAAGTTTAATTTGGAGTTAGCAGCATTAATTTTTGCCAGACACACAGCAGGGGAACAGCAGGCGTTACTGAACCCCACTAACACTATAGCTTGTGTATTGGTCTGTGGACACGACACTTCTGAGCAGCAACTGGCAGTGTTGTAGCCCAGGGAGTAGAGTTCAGGTGGTAGAAAGATGAACATAACAGGAGACATGGATAACGTTGCCAACCAGTTATTTAATCTGAAACCGGACAGGCAAATTCATGCGAGATCCATGACTTGTTCATTTTCTGAAAAGTAAGCTGGTCTACATTATCGGAGGATAGTCGCATGCGACGGTCTGTTAGTACACCACCTGCAGCACTAAAGAAGCGCTCCGATAATACACTGGCAGCAGGGCAAGCCAGCACCTCCAATGCATACTGGCTAAGCTCTGGCCATGTATCCAGCTTAGAGACCCAAAACTTGAATGGGGAAGAGCCATCTGGGAGTACACTGAGAGGGCAAGACATGTAGTCTGTCACCATCTTACGGAAACGTTGCCTCCTGCTGACTGGAGCCGTCTCGGATGGTGTAGACATTGGTGGCGCTGCCACAAAACTTCGCCACATTTGGAACATACTGGTCTTGCTGTTGTGAATGTGCTAGAAATGAATTCTGAGCAGAATCTCCCTCTGGTGGTTACAAACAGTACTGAACTATCCAATGAAGATTGTGAAGATTGGAGATCAGGTGTTACTGACTGGTCTTATATAAGGGAGGTTCCCTCCCATCAGGGTTGCCGGTGATCAATTGTTCTTGTCTCATCTTTGATTCCTGTACACTTTGTAGCTTGCTGTTTCCTGCCTGCATCTTTTGCTAACAGATAAGACATTTTCTTCTTTTATTTTTTTGTGCTTGTTTTTTGCATTTTGTCCTGCACTTCTGTGGGGGTCTGCCGGGTCCCCTTGGGGGGTTTGTGCTCCTCTCAGTTTAGTTCAGCCACTGTTGTTTGTTCATTTGCCTTTTCCAGTGTTTTCAGTGGCTGCTGTTTAGTTTTTGTTACACCAGAGAACTAATTTAGGTGGTAGAGGTCGTGTGATCTCAGGTGTTTTTGTAATTAGTAGAGTTGGTACTTTTCAGGGTTTTTTGGGATTGCAGTAAGTGCCCTTCCTATCCTTTTCTATTTAGGAAGTTTGGGCCCCAACGTTTGCTCATACTATTTTCTGTCTGTGTCAGTATTTCTTCTTGTCTAACCGCCATTACATGTTTGGGGGCTTTCTATGTTCTTTGGGGATCTGCTCCGGGGCAGATAGCTTTCCTCTTTCTATCTTTAGGTGTAGTTAGCTTCTCAGGCTGTGACGAGGCGTCTAGGACCAACGTAGGTACGCTCCACGGCTGCCTTTAGTTGTGGTGGTTAGTCAGGGTACTGCAATCCCATAGATTCCAACCTCTCTGGTGTATTGCCTTTTTTGCCTGCTCTCCTCAGCTACCAAATCATAACATCTTGCCCTGTGCAGAGGCGCTGCTTGTGCTCCCTCTTGTTGCAGAGCTGTCTCCACTGCCTCGACGCACACAGCTGCTTTGTAAAGCAGTAGCAGCAGCAGTGCTCTAGGCTGGAATGGAGAACATTATGGATTGCACCAGTGTGTCTTGGTACTCCCGCATTTTACGCTCCCGGTTCAACGGTGTGATGAGGCTTTGTAAGTTGTCCCGGTAGCGAGGGTCTAGGAGGGTGGACACCCAATAATCAGACGTGGTGAGAATGTGGGCGATGCGGCGGTCGTTTCTCAGGCACTGCAGCATGAAATCAACCATGTGCTGCAGACTCCCAACTGGCCAAGAAACGCTGTCCCCTGCAAGAGGCGTCATCTCTGCCTGCTCTGCATCACCTCACCCTCGCTATACATACTGACTAGAGCGTTGTGTACCTCCCTCTGGAGCGATGTCTTCCTCCTCCATTGACTCCTCCTCATCCTCCTCACAAAGTGAGCCCTGCCCAGCCCTTTGTGAGGAACCACGTTGCGCTGACTGTCCAGAAGGTGATGGAATTTGTGACTCCTCATCCTCCACCTCTTCCAAAACCTCATCCCTTAGTGCTTGCAGTGTTTTTTGAAGCAGGCAGATAAGGGGGACAGTCAGGCTGACTAGTGCATCATCTGCACTCGCCATCCGCGTTGACTCATCAAACGCACGCAAAATGTGGCAGATGTCCTTCATAGAGTCCTTTGCCAGTCCTTACACTGGCTGCCCATTCATTATAGTATCCAATTCAAAGTACTGGTTGTCACCCACAAAGCTCTCCACAGTGCAGCACCCCCCTACATCTCCTCCCTCATTTATATCTATCGGCCTAACCGACTGCTGCGCTCTGCAAACGACCTTCGACTAACCTCTGCACCAGTAGCGTAGCTACCGGGGGGGCAGAGGGGGCGGTGGCCCCGGGCCCCGCGCTCGGAGGGGGCCCACCCGGAGCTATGCTACTGTAACTGTATCGGCGTGCACAGCACGCCGACACAGTTACTTTCTGCGGCAGAGCAGGGAGAATCAATCTCCCTGCTCTGCCGCCCGGCCGCTATGGGGCCCCTGAGCAGGCGGTGGGGGGTCCGGTGCCAGCAGTGGGCCCCCCACCCATCATCACAGGGTCAGCTGTATCGGCATGTAGCCGATACAGCTGACCGCATTGAGAGAGAAGGAGCGAGCGCTCCTTCTCTCCCATAATCCCCCTGTCAGCGTCTGACAGCGGGCGCGATGACATCACTGCCCGGCGCCGGCAGTCAGACGCTGAGAGGGAGAGCAGTGAGCAGTGCAGGAGCCGGGAGCAAGAGAAGTGAGTACAGGATTTATTATTTTTTTAAAGGAGGCTGCATTATAAGTAAGGCTGCATATTGGGGTGCATTATAAGTACGGCTGCATATGGGGTGCATTATAAGTACGGCTGCACATGGGGTGCATTATAAATAAGGCTGCATATGGGGTACATTATAAATAAGGCTGCATATGGGGTACATTATAAATAAGGCTGCATATGGAGTACATTATAAATAAGACTGCCTATGGGGTGCATTATAAATAAGACTGCATATGGGGTACATTTCAAGTAAGGCTGCATATGGGGTACATTATAAGTAAGGCTGCATATGGGGTACATTATAAGTAAGGCTGCATATGGGGTGCATTATAAGTAAGGCTGCATATGGGGTGCATTATAAGTAAGGCTGCCTATGGGGTGCATTATAAATAAGACTGCCTATGGGGTGCATTATAAATAAGACTGCCTATGGGGAGTGCATTACAATATAGAAGCTGTCTGTTGGGGTGCATTATAATACAGAGGCTGCCTATGGGGGTGCATTACAATACATAGGCTGTCTATGGGGGTGCATTATACTATATTGAGGACTATCTGGTGTATTATGCTATATGGAGGCTATCTAGGGGGCCATCATACAGTGTAGAGATTACAGTGGCGGGGCCATCATACAGTGTTTGAGCCATTAAATAGTTTGGGGATATTAAGGGGTCAGTATATATCCAGTGAGGGGGCATCATACTGTGTATAGGGGAGCTGTACAGGGGGGAGACTCGGGACATTAAGTGTAAAGTGGGTACTTATTGTTATAGGGGAACTCTGGTTACTGTGACTGTCAAAGGGGCACACACAGGGCATTATTACATTCTAGGGGACAACATGTGGGCACTGTTTTCTAGGGCCCATGCACCTGGCATTACTATATTATAGAGGGTGCTTTAGAATTTAGAGGTCACACAGAACCACACAGTAGGTGCAGTAATAGGGACACATAGGGCAGCAGCGGCTCAGTATTGGAGTATCAGGTGTAGTAATAGGGGCACATACTGCAGCAGCGGCTCAGTATTGGAGTATCAGGTGTAGTAATAGGGACACATACGACAGCAGCGGCTCAGTATTGGGGTATCAGCAGGATGAGGAGTTTGTGCAGGTTGAGAATAGTCCAATTGGTGATCGTGATGGTGCTGAAAATATGAGAAGTGAAACGTTTCTTTGTTGTATTCTCTGTAGTCGAGTCCTGGCTGGAGGAGTTGTTATGTCGGTCTGGGCCAGATGGAAAAGACATGAAAAGTGAACGATTCCATCAGAAAGAACGTCAGCGGTAAGTCATTATCTGTAACTCTGCTATGATCTCTTATATGTTCTGTAGGACTGGTGTTATTTACCACTGACCATATGGCAGTGATATCAATATTGGTCTTTTTATATATAGATTAATTTTGGCAACAGCGCGGTCATTTGCTGAGGTTCTCTGGTTAGGGGCCCACTCAGATGTTTCGCCCCCCCCTAAACCGAAACCCTAGCTACGCCTCTGCTCTGCACTAATCCGTACCTCCCACTCCCGACTCCAAGACTTCTCCCGTGCTGCGCCAATCCTCTGGAATGCTCTACACCAAGAAATTAGGACTATCCGCAATTAGCATGGTTTCAGGCGCTCCCTCAAAACACATTTGTTCAGAGCGGCCTATCACATTCACTAATCAAAGTCATTCTATGTGTAAGTCTGTGTGTGTAGCCCATTCACTATCTCCATCCATCCATCACTCCCTCAAAATGGCTGGACCATCATTGTAAATACACCATTGTATAAACACCTGGACTTTGTATCTCCCCCACCTCATTGTAGATTGTAAGCTCTCACGAGCAGGGGAGGCTTATATTGCTTTAATTATTGTATTGTTAACGTTGTTACTTATAACTTGTGTTCTGAAACTGTTAAACTGTAAAGCGCTGCGGAATATGTTGGCGCTATATAAATAAAGATTATTATTATTATTATTATAGAGGCCCACTCAGTAGTGGTGAAGTGTGAACGGCGCAAATTGCGAGTTGATTGCGCCTGATGCAGCTGATACTCCATTACTGTTGGCTGCTGCTCACACAACCGCTCAAACATATGTAAAGTGGAATTCCACCTGGTGGGTACGTCACATATGATGCGATGTTCAGGAAGGCGAAATCTGCGTTGCAGAGCTGCAATCAGCGATCTGGCCATTCTGGAACGTCGCAAGTGAGCGCACTATAGGCGGACCTTGTGCAGCAGTGCATCAAGATCCGGATAGTCCCTCAAAAAACTCTGCATGACCAAGTTGAGCACATGTGCCAGACATGGTATGTGAGTGAGGTTGCCAAGGCTCAAAGCTGCCACCAGATTTCGGCCATTGTCACACACTACCAAGCCTGGCTGGAGATTCGCTGGCAAAAACCACACGTCGCTCTCCTGCTTGATGGCATTCCAGAGCTCCTGCGCTGTGTGACTTCGATTCCCCATGGAAATTAATTTCATGACGGCCTGTTGACGTTTGGCCATGGCTGTGCTCATATCGGTCACAACAGGTAAGCGTTCACGGGTCCATGTGGAGTTAGACCGTGACGGCTCCTGCAGCGATGATTCTGAGGAACTGGAGTAGGAGGAGGAGTCAATGTGTACAGACTTGATTCCTGAAATCCTTGGAGTTGGCAGAACACGTACAGCGCACTCGCAAGAACAGTACCCGGCTCCACAACATTGACCCAATGGGCAGTGAGGGAAAGGTATCGTCCCTGGCCATGGGTACTGGTCCACGCATCGGTGGTCAGGTGGACCTTGCTACTGACGACGTTTAGTAGCGCATGTTTAATTTTTCCCTCAACATGCTTTTGCAGACCAGGGACGGCTTGCCTGCTGAAATGAAATCGGCTTGGCACATTGTATTGTGGGACTGCCAATGATATTAAGTTACGTAAACTGTCAGTCTCCACCAGCCTGAATGACAGCATTTCAAGGGACAGGAGTTTTGCAATGCCAGCATTCAGAGCCTGTGCTTGTGGATGGTTTGCGGAGTATGGCCGTCTTTTATCCCATGCCTGTGCTACCGATGGCTGTTTTGTGGCCTGGGAGTGTGAAGATGACAGGGAACTTGCTGCTGTGGGTGGAATAACACTTTGTCTCTGGACAACAGTGACCGAGGTTCTTCCATGGCGATCCTGTGAGGAAGCCGAACCAGCTGTGTGTGAGCTCGATGAAGAGGCTTCAACACGACCTGAAGATGTAGGTGCTGCTGTAGGTTGGCCTACTTCTCCAGTGTGTCTTTGTAACTCAACTACGTGCTTTGTCCGCACATGTTTCCACATATTAGTGGTATTGAGGTTACTGACACTTTTACCTCTTTTTACTTTTTGATTACACAGCTTGAATTTGACATAGCAAATATCATCTGCAAGTGTGTCAAAAAAGGACCACGCAGTGCAAGTCCTGGGAGCGCACGTTTTGACTTTTGGAAGATAACTGCTCCGAACAGGTGCCAAACTGGAGGCTACAGGCAACCGAGTCTGCAGCCTAACTCTCCCTCCTGTTTGTACCGTTGGGGCAATGTCTTCCTCTATCTTCCTTCTATCACTAACCACTTCTCTAGGCCTCTCACAGCTTTCAACCTCTGAGACACACAAGGATGGTAACACCCTTGACCTGGTCTTTGTCCGCCTCTGTTCAATCTCCCACCTAAATAACTCACCGCTTCCACTGTCTGACCACAACATTCTCTCCTTCACGCTCACAAATCCTCCACCATCCCAGCGCACTCCTACCTACCACACATTCAGAAATCTACAAGCCATTAACCCTCAGACACTTTCAGATTCCCTACACTCATCACTGTCCCCAATCTCCTCTTCCTGTCCTGATCTGGCTGTTCATCACTACAATGACACTCTTAGAAGCACCCTTGACCAAGTAGCGCCGCTCACCCTCAGAACTTCCAAAAACACAGTAAAACAGCCCTGGCTCACATTGCAAACTCAACTTCTTCAGCGATGCTCTAGGAGTGCTGAACGCCTTTGGAGAAAAACCCGCACACCACAAGACTTCATCCACTTTAAATTCATGTTAAGAACTTATAATGCTGCCCTTCACCTCGCCAAACAGACCTACTTCACCACCCTGATCTCCTCACTAGCCAACAACCCCAAGAAACTTTTTGACACTTTTCACTCCCTCCTCAGGCCAAAAGCACAAGCCCCTATCACAGACATTTGTGCTGACAACCTGGCCTCCCATTTTATATAAAAAAATAGATACTATCCATCAGGAAATCTGCTCTCAACCACCAAGGGCTGTGACTCCCATCCCACCCTGCTGTTCCCCTGGCTAACTTTCCACATTTGATCCCATCACAGAAGAAGAAGTCTCCAGAGTCCAGACTCCTCTCTTCCTCTCGTCCGACTGCATGCACTACCGACCCCATTCCCTCACATCTCCTCCAGTCTCTCTCTCCAGTTGTCACAACTCACCTAACTAAAATCTTTAATCTCTCACTCTCCTCTGGCATTTTCCCATCTGCCTTCAAACACTCCATCATTACTCCACTACTAAAGAAACCCGCTCTCAACCCTTCCTGCACAAACAACTACAGACCGGTTTACAATCTCCCCTTCATCTCTAAACTTTTGGAGCGCCTAGTCTTCTCCCGCCTCACCCGTTACCTCTCCAATCACTCCCTCCTAGACCCTTCACAGTCCGGCTTCCGCACCCTACATTCGACCGAAACTGCACTCATCAAAGTGAGCAATGACCTTCTTACAGCAAAACGTAACGGTGACCACTCTTTGCTCATTCTTCTCGACCTTTCTGCAGCTTTCGACACGGTTGACCACCGTCTCCTACTGTCTAGGCTCCACTCACTAGGTATTAAGGACACTGTTCTCTCCTGGTTCTCCTCCTATCTTTCTGACCGCTCCTTCAGTGTTTTGTTCTCTGGCTCCACGTCATCTTCTCTTCCTCTCACTGTCGGTGTACCCCAGGGCTCAGTCCTTGGCCCCCTTCTCTTCTTCTCTACACAGCCACAATTGGAAAGACCATCAGCAGATTTTGCTTTCAGTACCATCTTTATGCTGATGACACAAAACTATACACGTCATCCCCCGACCTCACCCCCGCTGTACTACAGAACGCCACCGACTGTCTGTCCGCAGTCTCCAACATCATGTCCGCTCTGTATCTGAAACTCAACCTCTCCAAAACTGAACTTCTTCTGCTCCCGCCATCTACTAACCTCCCTAAATTTGACATATCCCTCTCCGTGGGCGGCACCATAATAACACCCCGGCAGCAGGCTCGCTGTCTGGGTGTTATGTTTGACACCAATCTCTCCTTCACCTCCCATATACAATCTCTTGCCCGCTCTTGCCGCCTACACCTAAAGAACATCTCTAGAATCCGCCCTTTTCTCACCATGGAAACAACAAAAACCCTCACTGTAGCATTGATCCACTCCCGCCTGGACTACTGCAACGCTCTATTATTTGGCCTCCCCATTACTCGACTATCCCCTCTCCAGTCCATCCTTAATGCAGCAGCCAGGGTAATCCATCTGGCTAATCGGTACTCGGACGCGTCCGCTCTTCGCCAGTCCTTACACTGGCTGCCCATTCATTATAGGATACAATTCAAAGTACTGGTTCTCACCCACAAAGCTCTCCACAGTGCAGCACCCCCCTACATCTCCTCCCTCATTTCTATCTATCGGCCTAACTGACTGCTGCGCTCTGCAAACGACTTTCGACTAACCTGTGCACTAATCCGTACCTCCCACTCCCGACTACAAGACTTCTCCCGTGCTGCGCCAATCCTCTGGAATGCTCTACCCCAAGAAATTAGGACTATCCACAATTTGCATGGTTTCAGGCGCTCCCTCAAAACACATTTGTTCAGAGCGGCCTATCACATTCACTAATCAAAGTCATTCTATGTATTCTGTGTAAGTGTGTGTGTGTGTGTGTGTCTAGCCCATTCACTATCTCCATCCCTCACTCCCTTAAGATGGCTGGACCATCATTGTAAATGCACCATTGTATATAAACACCTATACTTTGTATCTCCCCCACCTCATTGTAGATTGTAAGCTGTCACGAGCAGGGGCGACTTATTTTGCTTTAATTATTGTATTGTTAACGTTGTTACTTATGACTTGTGTTCTGAAACTGCTAAACTGTAAAGCGCTGCGGAATATGATGGCGCTATATAAATAAATATTATTATTATTATTATTATTCCTCTGAGCTGCTCCCACCACCTTCCTGTTCCTCACGCCATGTTGGGTCTTGGACCTCATCATCTCCACTACCCTCTTCCAACACCTGCTGCTGTTGGGTGGTCTGGCCAGCACCATGCTCTACAGAAACTGGCACCTGAGTCTCATCATCATCAGATGCGTTCTGCGGTGTGCTGACCATCGGCACTGTCTCACCCGCCTCTTCAGATTCAGAGAGACACAGCTGTTGCGCATCACTGCATACTCCCTCTTCTTCACATTCCAGAATGCTGCTTGGCTGGGCCCCTGTTTGCAAGCCAACAGATTCGGAGAACAGAAGCAGACACTCAGCTGGCTCCTGTACAGAACTCTCTGACTGCCTGGGCAATTTGGCAGGCGGTGAAGAGACAGATGGTTGCTCAACAGTGCTGTGGTCCTGAGAGGAGGTGGAAGCAATTGAAGTCGATGCATTGGCTGACATCCAACCAACAACGGCTTCAATTTGTTCTTCCCGCAGCAGGGGGGTACGCCGACCTCCTACAAAAGTGCGCATAAAGGAACGCTCACGGGGAAAACTGGTGGATGCTGTGTCACTGTTGGCGGCAGCAGCCACAGAATCCCCACGTCCTCTCCCTGCTGAAACTCCACGGCCACGACCACGTGCCTTACTCGCTGCCTTCTTCATCTTGGTAGATTGATAAAGAAAGTCTGAAAAGTTATAAGGCCTAAGTGTGGTTATTCCGCAGAGACTGCAATGAACACTGCACACAACTGTTCACTAGGTGTGAAAGGCCCCTTTGTGTACTTCTATAGTGTTTGCAACCAACGTATTGTATACGGATGGAAGCGCGTCACACTAATAGATTTTAGTTATTTGAAATAGAATGGAGCAGCACCAATTAGAGAAAAATTTCAAGGATGTGCCAGTGACACACGCTCAGCAGACTACAACCAGCAGTGGTTGAAGAACTAACTGGAGCGTGATCTGCACTCCAAAAATGAAAACCTCAGACTACAGTGAACACTGCACACAACTGTTCACTACCCAATGCGTCACAGCAGGAAGGCAGTCTGTGCATCCAAACAAAGGCGCAATCATACATGCACGTACCCTGTTTATAAAGCTATATAAAAAAAATTATGTAGTAGTGACGCACACTTTATTGAGGTACAGTATTACATCGCCATTCACCATCTGTGGCTATGCAGTCTCATCTATATATACCTTATCTATCCGTTGTCATGCTTGCAAGTCCACAGTCAGGCATAAATATCAATTTTCACTATGCACTATGCACTTTTTAAAGGTTATGTTTGTTAATAAAAATGATTATTGGCAGATATTATGAGTATTACATGATGGAAATTGTATAATTTTTATAAACTGTTTAGTGACATTATTCAGCAAATGTAACATTTTATTAATGTCACAGATAACTTGTAATGCTGATGATGTTTTGAAGTCAGACATTCATTGTCTATACAATAAAAATGGTGTACATACTGTTACTTATCCATCATTAATGGATTCAGATATGTACTTGTATGCTTTTATGTACAACCGTATAGCAGATTCCTTAACTAATTTATTTTGTGGTTTGCATTGCTGTTCAACATGTTAATGTATGTGTTTATGTTTGTCAATTCTTTATTTATCTAGATTTTTTTTTTAATGAAATCATCATCTTATGGTAGTAAAGGTTATCTTTCTCTTGTTTGAAGTCTAGACATTTAAAATTGACATGTAACAAGGAAAATACTTGATCTAGTATTTAAACATCCTCCTTGACCCTGGGCTCCAACACCGCCAGTTGTTGCTCGGAAGTGCTGTTAGCACAGTCAACACTTGATCCTGTGTTACTGGGGTTCAGTAATGTCAGCTGTTCCCCTGCTGTGTGTACGTCAAAAAGTCCTGCTGCCTTCACCCTGTTCTCTTCTCATCCCTGGGCTCCAACACCGCCAGTTGTTGCCTAGAAGTGTTGTTAGCAAAGTCAACACTTGCTCCTGTGTTACTGGGTTCAGTAATGTCAGCTGTTCCCTGCTGTGTGTACAGCAAAAAGTCCTGCTGCCTCCACCCTGTTCTCTTCTCATCCCTGGGCTCCAACACCGCCACTTGTTGCTCGGAAGTACTTGGCACGGTGTACTGACTCCTGCCCAGCCTGGTTACAGCACGACAGCTGTTTCCTGGCAGTGTCAACGTCAATTAGCCTCCAATAAGTTGTCCTGTCGTGTTGCATTCTGGTTAGCCGACTCTATGGTGCCTGCAGTTTAGGTCATTCCTATGTGTGCTGTGGGATATGTAAATAAAGGCTGTTTCCGTTGTGACAATAGGACAAGCACCCACTGTAGGACTGTGTGATTCGGTAACTGCGGACGGCTTGCGGCCTGTCAACTTACATTTTCATGGGTGCCTTATGGTACCCGTCCGGGTTCCAGTACCGTCAGCTGGTTCTCCACAGTGCCTTTGGCCTAGGTGCCTCCATCTCGGTATCCGAGTTCCAGCAACGTCTGCTGGTCCTTGGTAGTGCTTTGGAGCACAGGTACCTCCTGCTTAGTAACCGTGTCCCAGTAACGTCAGCTGGTCCTCGGTTGTGCCATTGGCTCTTTTCCTTCTGCTGCCCCTCCGGGTTCCAGCACAGTCAGCTGGTCCTCGTTACTTGCATTGGCTCTTGTACCTTCTGCTACCCGTCCGGGTTCCAGTACCGTCAACTGGTTCTCCGCAGTGCCTTTGGCCTAGGTGCCTCCATCTCGGTATCCGAGTTCCAGCAACGTCTGCTGGTCCTTGGTAGTGCTTTGGAGCACAGGTACCTCCTGCTTAGTAACCGTGTCCCAGTAACGTCAGCTGGTCCTCGGTTGTGCCATTGGCTCTTTTCCTTCTGCTGCCCCTCCGGGTTCCAGCACAGTCAGCTGGTCCTCGTTACTTCCATTGTCTCTTGTACCATCTGATACCCGTCCGGGTTCCAGTAACGTCAGCTGGTTCGTGGAAGTTAGTCAGCCTTCTTGTACCTTCAGCTACATTTACAAATTGAAGATTTTTTAAATGTTTTTTTGGGTAATCACTCTGGATCTCCAACAATGAAGACGACGACCCTGATGACCACCCCAAAGAAGATGACGACCACAAGGACGACGAGCATCAAGCCAACGAGCCTGAACACCATCACAAAGAAGAAATAAAAGATTAACCAGAAGAAGATCACCAACAGGACAAAGAAGGTTAAGACAAACTACAAGATACAGAACAAGAGACAAGAACAATAAGCAGAAGATCAAAAAGCAGAAGAACATGAAGTATAAGACCAAAATGAAGAGCTAAATATATGCTCTAAATTATAAGCAGAAGAAGACTAAGCAGTGTATGGGGGTGAGTCCGTTCCTCCTCGTGGTGCCCCTGGAAAATGCCTGCTGCTGCAGGCTAAACTGAACACGGACAAATACTGTTGTAATTTAAATCTTTTGTGACAGCAAGAACGGAAGGAAGAAAAATTCATACTTTTACAGATTACAAGTACAGGAATCTCTGTCACAAATAAGAATATGATGAAGAAGATGAATATGAAGTAGAATATGAAGAAGAATAATAGTTTAATAAGAACAATATGAGTAATGTTAACAAAAAGATGAATAGCAAGAAGTTTAAGAAGAAGATAAAGAAGGTGAAGATGAAGAATAATTGGATGAAAAAGATGATGCTGCTGAAGATTATGAAGGAGAAAGTGTGGCAAAAGTTAAAAAGGTGAAGAGCATGGAAGTTGTGAAACATACATATTTGCCAAAATAGAAAAAAGGTTAACAACATTGTCAATTTCTTCGTCAATCCGAACATCTTTAAAAAAAAAAATATTTATGCTATTCCATTTGATTGGGTTAAACATCTATGCCTTTAATGTCTCCTCAACCTCCCCCAATACATTCTACATTACTCTTTGTTGTTTTCCTTCATGTACAATTAGCCAACAAGGCAAGAATGGGGTTTTTTTAATTCCGATATTTTGTTCCCATAGACTTACATTGGATTTCCGGTATCGGTATCGGGTATCGCAGATACTTTTTGGGTATCGGCGATACCAATTCCGATCCGATACTTATTGGTATCGGAAAGTATCGCTCAACTCTAATCGTGAGATTTTCAGTGCAAACCTCCTTCCATCAGCAAGGGCATTGAAGACGAAAAGTACATGGTTCTTTCAGCATAATAATGATCCCAAGCATACCGCCAGGGCAACGAAGGAGTGGCTTTGTAAGAAGCATATGAAGGTCCTGGAATGGCCTAGCCAGTCTCCAGATCTCAACCCCATAGAAAACCTTTGGAGGGACTTGAAAGTCCGTGTTGTCCAGCGACAGGCCCAAAATTTCACTGCTCTAGAGGAGATTTGATCGCCCGCCAGGGCAGTGGGGTACTCAGTACCGGGCCGCTTCTTAAAGGGGAAGTGTCACAGCGGCAGTGACCCGGTCCGTGGTCCTGGGCGTCCAATAAAAGGGGATATTTACAAGGGATAATAGAATATGTAATAAAGTGTTCATGATGCCACCTGTGGTTTCTGGTCAGAGGTGACCAGCGCTGCAGTGCAGATCCTCTGAGACTGGTGGTGATGCAGCAGAGTTGGTAAAGCTCCCCGCAGGTGGCGCTAAGTCCCAGGGCAGATGTGATACAAGGTGGATGGTAAAGATGTAGTATTTGGCAAGGGATGTAGCAGTGTTGCGTGGGTGTTTTAGGAAGAACTTGAGAAGACACAGTCAGATGCAGTTTCCAAAGCTTTACTCACAGTTCTACAGGCACATCGGCCAGGGCACTGATTACAGATGGTTCTGGATTCGGTCAGCCCGAAAGCAATTTGGGAATCTCCTATTCAGGTGGGTTGTGAGGCCTCCTTTCTAGCGCTATTCTCTGAAGTACTTGCTGCTGAAAACTCTGTTTAAGCTCCTCTCTCTGCTACCTAAGTAGAACTCCACTTGCATGACAAGCAGCTGTAGCCTGCTTCAGGGATCGCTCCTCTCTGGCGTCTCCGGCTCACACGTGCTGCTGTGTCGTCGAGTATCAGTTGGGGACAGAGGACCTGCTGTCTTCTGCCCTTCGGATTCTGCTGCTGGGGCTTTAGTTACCCAATCAGCCACGGACTCAGAGGTCCGGTCTCTGGAGCTCAGGACTAGGGATGAGCTCAGCTATAGCTCCTGTCCCCCAGCTTATCTCCACACATCCTTCCCCAACCCTGCTCAGACACGAACTAACTCTAACTCCTCCCCTAGCCAGAATATTCCAAGGAAGCTCCTCTGAAATCAGGTGTTACAGCTCCCCCTTCTGGTCTGGAGTAAGAAAAGTGTTGTATGCTGTGTGTTTCCTGTTAAGGGGATCCTTCCTTGCTTCCAGGCATGACATCACTCCCACCTGGAGGGAGGTAAGTACAATTCAGTACTTCCGGACTGAGGAAACATAAAAGAGAACATATAACTATTTACAAGATTTTAACAACAGATATAAAATTTTGGCGAAGTCCTGAAATGGGGTGTCCCAGTCTGCGTCTGGTGATGTCACCTCAGGTGTCAGGACTCCCATATCCAAGTCAAAGGGCAACTTGCCAGGTCTTGCCCTCATTAGGTAGGCCGGTGTGCAGTTGGTAGAATTCACCGGAATGTGGTTGTAGAGATCCACCAGGTCTGGCAAGTTTTCTGGCCACAAGTTTCTCTCTTCCAGGGGCAAGGTCTTCAAGAGGTCAATTACCACTTTCTCACACATGCCATTTGTCTCTGGATGGTACGGCATTGTCCTGATTTTCTTGCAGCCGTACATGTTAGAGAACTCCTGGAACACTTCTGCTTCAAAGGCAGGGCCTTGGTCGGTAAGCACTCGCTCAGGGTAACCGTGCGATCGACAAAAGTGTTGTTGAAATGCCTTGGCCGCTGTCTTTGCTGTTTGGTCCTTGACAGGCACGACTACCAAGAACTTTGAGTAATGGTCAATGATGGTGAAGGTGTAGACATAGCCTGAGTGGCTTGGGGTCAGCTTCATGTGGTCCAAGGCTACCAATTCAAGTGGCTGTTTAGTGATTATTGGCTGCAACGGGCTCGCTGGCTGTTACGATCCTTCCTTCGCAAGTTGCATGGTCCACACTCTCGGCATCAATAATCAATGGCCTTTCTCATACCAACCCAGTAGAATCTCTCGCGAAGTAGGACCTCCAACTTCTTCCATCCGAAGTATCCTGCTCCATCGTGGTACGCTTCCAGGACCATTGACGCATCTCGCCTCAGGACTACCACCTGCCAGACCAATTCGTGAGTTCTAGCGTTGACACTCCTCCGACACAGCTTTCCCTCATAGATGAACAGCCTGCCCTTTTCTTTCCTCAACTGTTGGGTCTCTTGTAGAGCATCTGGACCGGGACGTGAGTCAGCTTGCTCCTTTACCAGGCAGACTTTTGGGTCGCTATCCTGCGTCTCTGCCCACTCATAGTGAAGCAATGGGTTTAATGTGGCCTCTTTCATGATGTAGCGCTTGTTTTTCACCCCTTGGGCACATTGGGCTGCAACTTGACGATGGAAGGCTGGTAACTCGATTTCTTCGAGTGCTTCCGGATCTTCTCCCCATCTGGTAAATTGGGTATTCTGGACAGTGCATCAGCATTGGCATTCTTATGCCCCGCTCGGTACTTGATGGTGAACTCGTAGTTGAACAGCTGGGCCATCCATCGCTGCTCCAGCGCACCTAGCTTTGCGGTTTCCAAGTGAGTCAGTGGATTGTTGTCTGTGAAGATGGTAACTTCGACGCAAATAGGTAGTGTTTGAACCGCTCGGTCACAGCCCAGACGATGGTGAGGAACTCCAGCTTGAAGGAGCTGTAGTTGTCAGGGTTCCTTTCATTGGAGACGAAGTTTCCTGCTGGTGTAAGAGATCACTATTTCTTTGCCTTTCTGTACCTGCGACAGTACTGCTCCCAGTCCCACGTTGCTGGCATCAGTATAGAGGATGAATGGTTGGTCATAGTCTGGGTAGGCCAGACCTTCATCCCCCGTAAGTGCCAACTTCAACCGAGTGAAGGATTTTTCCAGTTCGTCATTCCAATCAAACGTAGAAGTCATTTTCAGGGCCTTCTTGGGCTGGCCCACGAGGAGGTCTTGCAGGGGTGCGGCTATTTCAGTGAAGCCCTTGATGAACCTACGGTAGTAGCCTACCATCCCGAGGAACTGGCGTATTTCATGGATGTTGCTGGGCCTCTGCCAGTCTCGGATAACAGTGACTTTGTCGGGGTCTGGCGCCAAGCCTTCTGCGCTCACTATGTGGCCTAGGTACTGCACCTTGGGCTTCAGGAGGTGGCATTTGGACGGTTTCACTTTCAGGCCAAATTTGGACAGGGCTTCGAACACCAGGTGCTCCAAATATTCTTCGTAGGTCTTGGAGAAGACAATGACGTCATCTAGGTACAACAGAACTGTCTCGAAGTTCTTGTGTCTGAGGCAGCACTCCATCAACCTCTGGAACGTTCCTGGCGCGTTGCAAAGCCCGAACGGCATGTAGTTGAATTCTGAGAGGCCCATTGGTGTTGAAAAGGCGGTCTTCTCTTTGTCTGCCTCTGACACGGGGACCTGCCAATAACCACTAGTGAGATCTAAGGTAGAGAAATAGCGGTTCTCAGTGCAGCTAGTGATTCCTCTATACTAGGTAACGGAGAGGCGTCCCTGTGGGTAATGCTGTTAATTTTCCTGTAGTCAACCCACATCCTCATTGTACCATCTTTCTTCCTTTCAAGGACCAGCGGAGCTGCCCAGGGGCTACAACTGTCTCTGGTCACCCCAGCCTCCTTCAACTCTCGTAACATACTCTTGGCACATTGGTAGTGATTTGGGGGTACAGGCCGGTACCTTTCTTTATTGGGCGGATGATTTCCAGTGGGGATATGATGTTGGACCCCTTTTACCTGCCCAAAGTCTAAAGGGTATTTGCTGAATACCCGTTCAAACTCTTGGACTACTCGGTAAGCCCAATTCTTTTGGTGTGTAAGGGTGGAGTCAGTGCCTACGTGCAGCTGCTGACACCAATCCTCCAGCTGTTTTGCAGAGCCATTGTCCTCCGCCTGGTCGGGCGAGACCAAGGGTTCTGCTGTCTGAATTGCATTGTGATTGACAGTGAACAGCTTAGCAACGGTGGCATACGGAGATAGTTTGGCCTCCTCCTCCCCACAATTTAAGATGCGTACTGGCACCCTCCCCTTGCTGACATCGACTACCCCTCTGGCTGTCAGGACAGTGGGCTTCCTATAAGAGTACACTGGTTCCACCAGGGCTTGGTAATCACTTCCCCTGAGGCCTATGGCTGCCCGACACCAAATTAACATTTCACTCCTTGGGGGTATTGCAATGGGGAATGAATCACTCACTCTGACACTGCCGACTTCTCCACCAGATAGCTCTACCTATTGTCTTTGCATCAGGGCCTTGATTTCCTTTTGCATGACCCATTGTTCACTGGAACCAGCAGTTTCGGCTACCTGTTGCAACAAAACAATAACCTCGGCAAGACAATTTTCTATGACATTAGTACCTAAGGTCATCATTGGGTTACATTCACGTCGATCAGTGTCTACAATTATCATACCTTGGGCCTTCAATTCTACTCGCCCCACCTTAATGGTCACCTCCTTATACCCCACCTGTGGCAAAGGCTGACTATTGCTGGCGACTACTGTCAGCTCAGCTCATCATCTGGGCCACAAGTAGGATCAGAGTCAGCCCAGTAACGTTTGTAAAGAAAATATGGCATAGTCATCACCTGGGAGCCAGTGTCCAGTAAAGAGTTTATTGGGATGCCGTCAATCACAACTGTGAGGACTGGTCATCCCCTGACGAACTTGGCTCGCCAGTTCTGTGGGCCTGTTCATCCTACTCCTGGGGGTTGGCCCTCTGCCCCAGGGATTGCTCATTTAAATTACAGAATCTTGCGATGTACCCCGCTTTGCTGCAGCGGCGGCAAATGGGTCGTCCGTCCTGGTCGTAGCGATCGTTGACTCTCCCTCTGATCAGTGGGATCCTCTTCCGCCGTTGCCACGGGTCGTCATCTGGACTGGAGGCCAACTCTATCTTCTCCTTCGGGGGCGCTTGCATGGACTGCATGGTTTTGGCTAGTGCAGCCACACTTTTGGTCAGCTCCTGAACTTGCAGACGTAGTTCTGCAGATGGATCATTATCCAGGGTCTGTGCTTCGGCCTCAGCGGGGGCCTGAGGGAAGGATGCCGCCTCTAGGTGGTATGTAATTGCTGGGCGCCTAGGGGGCGATGGACGGCTGACATATGGTTCATGCAGCACCCGGATAGCCTTATCTTTAAAATCTGCAAAGTTCAGGGCAGGATTTTGTAGGGCCATGATGCGCAGCTGTGTCCTGTCGGTGCTGGACACATCCGGAATCGCAGCACCTTATACATAGGACTGTGTTATTTACCTTGCGGAGACGGAGCATTGCTGCAAGGTAAACAGACATGCTGTGGTCAAAAAAGAAGCGCCGCATGTCCGGAAATGCTGGGCCGCCGGATGCGTGTTTGCACGCATAGTGGAGACGGGATTTCATAAAATCCCCTCCACTATGCTGTAACATCTGGACGCTGCGGATTTAACGCTGCGGCTGTATGCAGCATTCAATCCGCAACTAATCCGGATGTAATCCGGCCCATGGAAACATACCCTAATTACTAATTTCTAATTAAGGATTACTGAGGTTTAACAATGTTATCTTGCCCACTACCATCAGGAGTGAACGCTGCCAGAGGGCCGCAGTAAATGATATTAGAATAAGCTGGTATACCAGCTAAATGCGCGTCGGGACACATGTCCTATAGATAGAAATGATGTTAGGTAGTCAGGATCAGTAATAGACACACAGGCAGACTAATGAGCAACAGTCTAAAATCCAGATCCATGTTACGCAGTGGTGAAAACAATCACCTGATTACTGCACATACCTCCAAGTGCAAATATGACAAAGAACAGGAGAAAAAGACTGGAGTTTTATAAACAAATTATCAAAAGGTTTTATTGAACATCACCTTAACATGGTATACACATTGTAATGTTAATAGATCACAAATAGGTGACAGCATATAAAGTACCAAAGTATTGTTAAAGTCATATATCCTGAATAACAGGTCTCTGCCATAATAAAAGACCCCAGTACTGTGCCCACGATCTCAGGCCAATGTGTCCATACATAGCCTCACTAACCATACATGGTCATATACTATGGCAAGATCAGGAACAAAAAACCTCACCTAAATGCAGGATGTCACACAAATATGCATATTTGTGTGACATCCTGCATTTAGGTGAGGTTATTCAGGATATATGACTTTAACAATACTTTGGTACTTTATATGCTCTCACCTATTTGTGATCTATTAACATTACAATGTGTATACCATGTTAAGGTGATGTGGGTGTCCACAACTTTTTGGTGTCTTTTTTAAACACACATCTAGTTATACGTTTTTATGCTATGTTTTTGTCAGCAATATTTGTTCAATAAAACCTTTTGATAATTTGTTTATAAAACTCCAGTCTTTTTCTCCTGTTCTTTGTAATGAGCAACAGTGCAGCCCGATAGTGAAATATACCACGTCAGAGTGATTATTTTATGTAGCAATCAGAGTGTGTTCAATCTCGCTGACATCACCCCCTGTGTGCTGTCAGGTTGGAAAGTGATCGTGCCTCCAATTCAGAGCGTTTATAGTTACCATCGCTGCCACAGGACAATAGATCAGCTGCGGCTTTCAGGCACTGATCATTTCTTGTGTCAGCACTCCATGTGCGGTGTCACACACAGGGAGAGATCACAGGACAATATATCAGCTGCGGCTCTCAGGCACTGATCACTTGCAATCTCGAGCGGCTTACATCTGCCACCGCTACCGCAGGATAAGGGTATGTGCACATGTTGCGGATTCACTTGCGGACTTTTCCTCGCAGATTTTGCTAAATCCCGTGTTTTACCTGCGGATTTAGTGCAGATTTTCTGCGGTTTTTGTGCGGATTTTCCCTGCGTTTTTAAACCTGCAAAATTCTATAATGGAGCAGCTGTAAAACCGCTGCGGATTCCGCACAAAGAATTGACCTGTTGCGGATTCAAATCCGCAGCAAATCTGCGCTGAAAAATTCGCAACATGTGCACAGCGGTTTTTTTTTTTACATTGATTATAATGGTACTATACAACGCAGAAACTGCTGCGGATTCGCAGGGCCAAATCCGCTGCGGATCCGTTGCAGAATCCGCAACATGTGCACCCACCCTCATGTTATTTAATGCGGCTCTCTGGCAGCGTTCTCTCCCGATGGTAGTGGGCTAGATAACATAGTTAACCCTCAGTAACCATTGAAGGGAATTACAGTGCAACCATTAACTCTAGCACACTAATTTAGTGTGGGTTATTGTATGTAATTTTTATCAGCACTCAAAATTATATTTCTGCTACAATGATTACGATTAATTATTATTGGATGTATTTGACTGTGAATTTATGGGGACAGCAGTCATAATCCCTTGTATGGCTTATATTTTCCCTACATCTATATATCTATAGGAAACAGTGGGTCACTTTACTGAATTTCTTTTGTGATCCAATGTACACCTGTAATGGATGTACAGTGATTTTTAACACTATATTTAAATACTATTGGAATAAAAGTTAAATTTTAGTTACACATATCTTTTTTCTTCTTCTAGATTGTATGATGTGACGGAATAGGGTCATTGGTAGTGATGAGCGAGTATGCTCGTTGCTCGGGTGTCCTCCG
>JARQOD010000005.1:435681366-435753948 GCA_033576555.1 Oophaga sylvatica | reverse complement strand
AAAAAATTTCATACTTTTACAGATTAAAATACGGAATCTTTCCAAAAATAAAATTATGAAGAAGAGAAAAAAAAAAAAAAAAAAAAAAAAATTGAAAAGAATAATTTTAATAAAAAAAATAAGAAAATTAAAAAAAGATAAAAAGAATTTTAAAAAAAGAAAAAAGGGTAAAGAAGAATTTTGGGATAAAAAAGATGAGCTGCAAATTTTTTTTAAAAGGGAAAAGGGGGAAAAATTTTAAAAGGTAAGAGCAGGAAGTTGTGAAAATACTTTTTCCCAAAAATAGAAAAAGGTTAACAATTGAAAATTTCTTCGCCCCAAAATTTTTTAAAAAAAAAAAATTTTAGCTATTTTTGTTTGGGGTTAAACCTATGCCTTTAATTCTCCCCAATCCCCCAAACATTCACATTACTTTGTTTTTTTCCCCTTCATGTACAATTCCCCAAAAGGAAAAAGGGGGTTTTTTAATTCCATTTTTGTTCCAAGCCCCTTTCTTTTTTTTCCGGAGGGGATCGGGTATCGCAGATATTTTGGGTATCGGCTACCATTCCATCGATATTTTGGATGGGAAAGTATGCAAAAATTTTTCTTGGTTTTTTGTGCAAACCCCTTCCTCAAAAAGGCTTTGAAGCGAAAGTCGGTTTTTCAGCATAATATTGATCCCAACTACCGCCGGGGCAACGAAGGGGGGGCTTTGTAAGAAGATAAAAGGTCCGGGAAGGCCTACCAGTCTCCAGATCTAAACCCCAAAAACCTTTGGAGGATTGAAATCCGTGTTGTAGCAAAGGGCCCCAAAATTTCACTGCTCTAGAGGAGATTTGATCGCCCGCCAGGGCAGTGGGGTACTCAGTACCGGGCCGCTTCTTAAAGGGGAAGGTCACAGCGGCAGTGACCCGGTCCGGGTCCGGGCGTCCCAATAAAAGGGGGAAATATTTACAAGGGAAATAGAATAGTAATAAAGTGTTCATGATCCACCTGTTTTTGGTCAGAGGTGACCACGCTGCGTGCGATCCTCTGAGATGGTGGTAGCAGCAGAGTTGGAAAAGCCCCCCGCAGGTGGCGCTAATCCCAGGGCAGTTGGATACAGGTGGATGTAAAGAGGTAGTTTTTGGCAAGGGATGTACGTGTTGCGTGGGTGTTTTGGGAAGAACTTGGAAGACCAGTCAATGCTTTCCAAAGCTTTACCACAGTCTACAGGAACACGGCCAGGCACTGATTACAGATGGTTCGGATTCGGGCAGCCCGAAAGCAATTTGGGAATTCCTATTCAGGGGGTTGTGGGCTCCTTTCTAGCGCTAACCCTGAAGACTTGTGCTAAAAAAAACTCTTTTTAAAGCTCCTCTCTTGTCCTAAGTAAATCCCTTGCATGCAACAGCGTACCTGTTTAGGATCCTCCCTCGGCGTCCGGCTCAACGGTTTGCTGTGTCGTCAGTATCAGTTGGGGACAGAGGACCTGCTGTCTTCTGCCCTTCGGATTCTCTGCTGGGGCTTTGTTCCCAATCACCACGGGAATCAAGGTCCGGTCTCTGGAGCTCAGGATAGGGATAGCTCAGCTATATCCCTGTCCCCCAGCTTATCTCCACAAATCCTTCCCCAACCCTGTCGACAAAACTTAACTCTACTCCCCCTAGCCCAAAAATATTCCAAAGGAAGCTCCTCTGAAATCAGGTGTTACAGCTCCCCCTTCTGGTCTGGAGTAAGAAAAGTGTTGATGTGTTGTTTCCTGTTAAGGGATCCTTCCTTGCTTCCAGGATTTACATCACTCCCAACTGGAGGAGGTAAGTAAATTCAGACTTTCCGGACTGAGGAAACATAAAAGAGAAACATATAACTATTTACAAATTTTAACAACAGATTTAAAATTTTGGCGAATCCTGAAATGGGGTGCCCATCTGCGTTGGTGATTCCCTCATGTCGGAAACCCCCTATCCAAGTTTAAAGGCAACTTGCCAGGGTTTTGCCCTCATTAGGTAGGCCGGTGTTTCAGTTGGTAGAATTCCACCGGAATGGGTTGTAGAGACCCATCGGCAAGTTTTCTGGCCACAAGTTTTCTTTCCAGGGCAAAGGTCTTCAAGAGTCAATTTCCACTTTTTACACATGCATTTGCTCTGGATGGTCGGCATTGTCGATTTTTTGCAGCCGTACATGTTAGAGGAACTCCTGGAACACTTTTTGTTTCAAAGGCAGGGCCTGGGCGGTAAGCCTCGCTCAGGGAAGGCGATCGAAAAAGTGTTGTTGAAATGCCCTTTGGCCCCTGTCTTTGGTTTGGTCCTTGACGGCACGACTACCAAAACTTTGGTAAGGTAATGAGGTGAAGGTGTAGACATAGCCTGGATGGCTTGGGGTCAGTTCATGTGGGCCAAGGCTACCAATTCAGTGGCGTTAGTGATATTGGCTGCAACGGGCCGCTGGCTGTTACGATCCTTCCTTCGCAATTGCATGGTCCACACTCTCGGGATCAATAATCAATGGCCTTTTCTCATACCACCCATAGAACTCTCGCGAAGTAGGACCCCAAACTTCTTCCATCCGAAGTTCCCGCCCACGGTGGTACGCTTCCAGGACCATTGAGGGCATCTCGCCTCGGGACTACCACCTGCCAGCCCAAATTCGTGAGTTCTAGCGTTGACACTCCTCCGACACAGCTTTCCCTCATAGATGACAGCCTGCCCTTTTCTTTCCTCAACTGTTGGGTCTTGTAGAGCATCTGGACCGGGACGTGAGTCAGCTTGCTCCTTTACCAGGCAGACTTTTGGGTCGCTATCCTGCGTCTCTGCCCACTCATAGTGAAGCAATGGGTTTAATGGGCCTCTTTCATGATGTAGCGCTTGTTTTTCACCCCTTGGGCACATTGGCTGCAACTTGACGATGGAAGGCTGGTAACTCGATTTCTTCGAGTGCTTCCGGATCTTCTCCCATCTGGTAAATTGGGTATTCTGGACAGTGCATCAGCATTGCATTCTTATGCCCCGCTCGGTACTTGATGGTGAACTCGTAGTTGAACAGCTGGGCCATCCATCGCTGCTCCACGCACCTAGCTTTGCGGTTTCCAAGTGAGTCAGTGGATTGTTGTCTGTGAAGATGGTAACTTCGACGCAAATAGGTAGTGTTTGAACCGCTCGTCACAGCCCAGACGATGGTGAGGAACTCCAGCTTGAAGGAGCTGTAGTTGTCAGGGTTCCTTTCATTGGAGACGAAGTTTCCTGCTGGTGTAAGAGATCACTATTTCTTTGCCTTTCTGTACCTGCGACAGTACTGCTCCCAGTCCCACGTTGCTGGCATCAGTATAGAGGATGAATGGTTGGTCATAGTCTGGGTAGGCCAGACCTTCATCCCCCGTAAGTGCCAACTTCAACCGAGTGAAGGATTTTTCCAGTTCGTCATTCCAATCAAACGTAGAAGTCATTTTCAGGGCCTTCTTGGGCTGGCCCACGAGGAGGTCTTGCAGGGGTGCGGCTATTTCAGTGAAGCCCTTGATGAACCTACGGTAGTAGCCTACCATCCCGAGGAACTGGCGTATTTCATGGATGTTGCTGGCCTCTGCCAGTCTCGGATAACAGTGACTTTGTCGGGGTCTGGCGCCAAGCCTTCTGCGCTCACTATGTGGCCTAGGTACTGCACCTTGGGCTTCAGGAGGTGGCATTTGGACGGTTTCACTTTCAGGCCAAATTTGGACAGGGCTTCGAACACCAGGTGCTCCAAATATTCTTCGTAGGTCTTGGAGAAGACAATGACGTCATCTAGGTACAACAGAACTGTCTCGAAGTTCTTGTGTCTGAGGCAGCACTCCATCAACCTCTGGAACGTTCCTGGCGCGTTGCAAAGCCCGAACGGCATGTAGTTGAATTCTGAGAGGCCCATTGGTGTTGAAAAGGCGGTCTTCTCTTTGTCTGCCTCTGACACGGGGACCTGCCAATAACCACTAGTGAGATCTAAGGTAGAGAAATAGCGGTTCTCAGTGCAGCTAGTGATTCCTCTATACTAGGTAACGGAGAGGCGTCCCTGTGGGTAATGCTGTTAATTTTCCTGTAGTCAACACCACATCCTCATTGTACCATCTTTCTTCCTTACAAGGACCAGCGAGCTGCCCAGGGGCTACAACTGTCTCTGGTCACCCCAGCCCTCCTTCAACTCTCGTAACATACTCTTGGCACATTGGTAGTGATTTGGGGGTACAGGCCGGTACCTTTCTTTATTGGGCGGATGATTTCCAGTGGGGATATGATGTTGGACCCCTTTTACCTGCCCAAAGTCTAAAGGGTATTTGCTGAATACCCGTTCAAACTCTTGGACTACTCGGTAAGCCCAATTCTTTTGGTGTGTAAGGGTGGAGTCAGTGCCTACGTGCAGCTGCTGACACCAATCCTCCAGCTGTTTTGCAGAGCCATTGTCCTCCGCCTGGTCGGGCGAGACCAAGGGTTCTGCTGTCTGAATTGCATTGTGATTGACAGTGAACAGCTTAGCAACGGTGGCATACGGAGATAGTTTGGCCTCCTCCTCCCCACAATTTAAGATGCGTACTGGCACCCTCCCCTTGCTGACATCGACTACCCCTCTGGCTGTCAGGACAGTGGGCTTCCTATAAGAGTACACTGGTTCCACCAGGGCTTGGTAATCACTTCCCCTGAGGCCTATGGCTGCCCGACACCAAATTAACATTTCACTCCTTGGGGGTATTGCAATGGGGAATGAATCACTCACTCTGACACTGCCGACTTCTCCACCAGATAGCTCTACCTATTGTCTTTGCATCAGGGCCTTGATTTCCTTTTGCATGACCCATTGTTCACTGGAACCAGCAGTTTCGGCTACCTGTTGCAACAAAACAATAACCTCGGCAAGACAATTTTCTATGACATTAGTACCTAAGGTCATCATTGGGTTACATTCACGTCGATCAGTGTCTACAATTATCATACCTTGGGCCTTCAATTCTACTCGCCCCACTTAATGGTCACCTCCTTATACCCCACCTGTGGCAAAGGCTGACTAATTGCTGGCGACTACTGTCAGCTCAGCTCATCATCTGGGCCACAAGTAGGATCAGAGTCAGCCCAGTAACGTTTGTAAAGAAAATATGGCATAGTCATCACCTGGGAGCCAGTGTCCAGTAAAGAGTTTATTGGGATGCCGTCAATCACAACTGTGAGGACTGGTCTCCCCTGACGAACTTGGCTCGCCAGTTTCTGTGGGCCTGTTCATCCTACTCCTGGGGTTGGCCCTCTGCCCCAGGGATTGCTCATTTAAATTACAGAATCTTGCGATGTACCCCGCTTTGCTGCAGCGGCGGCAAATGGGTCGTCCGTCCTGGTCGTAGCGATCGTTGACTCTCCCTCTGATCAGTGGGATCCTCTTCCGCCGTTGCCACGGTCGTCATCTGGACTGGAGGCCAACTCTATCTTCTCCTTCGGGGGCGCTTGCATGGACTGCATGGTTTTGGCTAGTGCAGCCACACTTTTGGTCAGCTCCTGAACTTGCAGACGTAGTTCTGCAGATGGATCATTATCCAGGGTCTGTGCTTCGGCCTCAGCGGGGGCCTGAGGGAAGGATGCCGCCTCTAGGTGGTATGTAATTGCTGGCCCTAGGGGGCGATGGACGGCTGACATATGGTTCATGCAGCACCCGGATAGCCTTATCTTTAAAATCTGCAAAGTTCAGGGCAGGATTTTGTAGGGCCATGATGCGCAGCTGTGTCCTGTCGGTGCTGGACACATCCGGAATCGCAGCACCTTATACATAGGACTGTGTTATTTACCTTGCGGAGACGGAGCATTGCTGCAAGGTAAACAGACATGCTGTGGTCAAAAAAGAAGCGCCGCATGTCCGGAAATGCTGGGCCGCCGGATGCGTGTTTGCACGCATAGTGGAGACGGGATTTCATAAAATCCCCTCCACTATGCTGTAACATCTGGACGCTGCGGATTTAACGCTGCGGCTGTATGCAGCATTCAATCCGCAACTAATCCGGATGTAATCCGGCCCATGGAAACATACCCTAATTACTAATTTCTAATTAAGGATTACTGAGGTTTAACAATGTTATCTTGCCCACTACCATCAGGAGTGAACGCTGCCAGAGGGCCGCAGTAAATGATATTAGAATAAGCTGGTATACCAGCTAAATGCGCGTCGGGACACATGTCCTATAGATAGAAATGATGTTAGGTAGTCAGGATCAGTAATAGACACACAGGCAGACTAATGAGCAACAGTCTAAAATCCAGATCCATGTTACGCAGTGGTGAAAACAATCACCTGATTACTGCACATACCTCCAAGTGCAAATATGACAAAGAACAGGAGAAAAAGACTGGAGTTTTATAAACAAATTATCAAAAGGTTTTATTGAACATCACCTTAACATGGTATACACATTGTAATGTTAATAGATCACAAATAGGTGACAGCATATAAAGTACCAAAGTATTGTTAAAGTCATATATCCTGAATAACAGGTCTCTGCCATAATAAAAGACCCCAGTACTGTGCCCACGATCTCAGGCCAATGTGTCCATACATAGCCTCACTAACCATACATGGTCATATACTATGGCAAGATCAGGAACAAAAAACCTCACCTAAATGCAGGATGTCACACAAATATGCATATTTGTGTGACATCCTGCATTTAGGTGAGGTTATTCAGGATATATGACTTTAACAATACTTTGGTACTTTATATGCTCTCACCTATTTGTGATCTATTAACATTACAATGTGTATACCATGTTAAGGTGATGTGGGTGTCCACAACTTTTTGGTGTCTTTTTTAAACACACATCTAGTTATACGTTTTATGCTATGTTTTTGTCAGCAATATTTGTTCAATAAAACCTTTTGATAATTTGTTTATAAAACTCCAGTCTTTTTCTCCTGTTCTTTGTAATGAGCAACAGTGCAGCCCGATAGTGAAATATACCACGTCAGAGTGATTATTTTATGTAGCAATCAGAGTGTGTTCAATCTCGCTGACATCACCCCTGTGTGCTGTCAGGTTGGAAAGTGATCGTGCCTCCAATTCAGAGCGTTTATAGTTACCATCGCTGCCACAGGACAATAGATCAGCTGCGGCTTTCAGGCACTGATCATTTCTTGTGTCAGCACTCCATGTGCGGTGTCACACACAGGGAGAGATCACAGGACAATATATCAGCTGCGGCTCTCAGGCACTGATCACTTGCAATCTCGAGCGGCTTACATCTGCCACCGCTACCGCAGGATAAGGGTATGTGCACATGTTGCGGATTCACTTGCGGACTTTTCCTCGCAGATTTTGCTAAATCCCGTGTTTTACCTGCGGATTTAGTGCAGATTTTCTGCGGTTTTTGTGCGGATTTTCCCTGCGTTTTTAAACCTGCAAAATTCTATAATGGAGCAGCTGTAAAACCGCTGCGGATTCCGCACAAAGAATTGACCTGTTGCGGATTCAAATCCGCAGCAAATCTGCGCTGAAAAATTCGCAACATGTGCACAGCGGTTTTTTTTTTACATTGATTATAATGGTACTATACAACGCAGAAACTGCTGCGGATTCGCAGGGCCAAATCCGCTGCGGATCCGTTGCAGAATCCGCAACATGTGCACCCACCCTCATGTTATTTAATGCGGCTCTCTGGCAGCGTTCTCTCCCGATGGTAGTGGGCTAGATAACATAGTTAACCCTCAGTAACCATTGAAGGGAATTACAGTGCAACCATTAACTCTAGCACACTAATTTAGTGTGGGTTATTGTATGTAATTTTTATCAGCACTCAAAATTATATTTCTGCTACAATGATTACGATTAATTATTATTGGATGTATTTGACTGTGAATTTATGGGGACAGCAGTCATAATCCCTTGTATGGCTTATATTTTCCCTACATCTATATATCTATAGGAAACAGTGGGTCACTTTACTGAATTTCTTTTGTGATCCAATGTACACCTGTAATGGATGTACAGTGATTTTTAACACTATATTTTAAATACTATTGGAATAAAAGTTAAATTTTAGTTACACATATCTTTTTTCTTCTCTAGATTGTATGATGTGACGGAATAGGGTCATTGGTAGTGATGAGCGAGTATGCTCGTTGCTCGGGTGTCCTCCGAGTACTTTGGCGTGCTCAGAGATTTAGTTTCTGTCGACGCAGCTGCATGATTTGCGACTGCTAGACAGCCTGAATGCATGTGGGGATTCCCTAACAAACAGGAATTCCTCACATGTATTCAGGCTATCCAGCAGCCACAAATCATGCAGCTGCATCGACAGAAACTAAATCTCCACGCACGCCCAAAATACTCAAAGGACACCCGAGCATGCTCGGGAAAACCCAAGCAACGAGTATACTCGATCATCACTAGTCACTGGTAAGAGTAGTAGGGCGAGAAGATGCAAGGAGCCTGATCACTTCTTCTGTGACTGATTCAAAGCCCGAGAGTGAGCTAGATGCAGTGGGGAAGGGAGAACAGTGCATGGTATGAGGGGATTGAGAGTTAAGGAGTCATTACCTCCAGAGTTTGTCTCCTCGGCTTCTGTAGCTTGATTGATAGCCCACTGTCTGATTTCCTTGCCTGGCACCTGATGTCATACAGATTAGTGAACTATCAGTCAAGCTAAAGAGGCTGGTGCTTGGTGGAGAAACAAACTCCAGAGGCAATGGCTCCTTAAGTGCTTGGAACAACAGTCAGGGCTGCCACTAGGAATTTTTGGGCCCCATACTGGCAAAGTTTTCTTGAGACTCCCCCAGGCTCCACCCCAGCCCCGCCTCCACCTCTCAAACTGTCCACAGCCCCACCGCTCTCTCTTGGAAAAACTCCACTTCTCACCAATCATACATTAACAGTTTCCATCACGAGATCACACATATAAACAGAAGCCTTTGTTTTGGCCAAAAGATTTTTTAAGCCGCCACCACGACACGGCAGACTCTTTTTGCCGGGCCCTACTCTACTCTAACCTATTAATCATTTGTTAAAATATGCAATACAATTTAGGTATATTTTTAAATTTTTAAAATGACCAATAATATCACACACAAGGGACAAATACCACCGTACCATGACTAGACACCATTACCACCACATAGTGACCTATAATACCACATACAAAGAACAAATACCGCCACACCATGTCCAGACCACATATTAAAACCACAGTGACCAAATAATATCACATACAAGAGACAAATACTGCCACACCATGACCAGACCAAATATTACCACCACAAAGTGACCAATAATACCACATACAAGGAACAAATACCACCACACTATGGCCGTACAACATATTACCACCACTTTGTGACTGAATACTACAATACTGATCAGTAATAAAAAAAACACAATACTAATATCACTATATGTGCCATTATACATAGGAGATCTGTACTTAGTATGCAGTGTCAGTACATAGGTAATGCAGTGATCACTGGTGACATTGTACACAGGACCACTGTATATAGTATACAGTGTATAGAGTGTATAGTATCAGTGTATAGGTAACACATTCACTCACCAGTGACGCCTCTAGGTGAAGTCTTTCATCTTCATCCAGCACAGATCGATGTTACTTCTTCCAGCCAGGGCTCGTCTTTGCAGGAAATAACACAGTTATCTAGAGGGAATATAATAAGAGCAATGAATAGCAATGAATAAGAGCATATAGCTCGAAACGCGTCTGTTCAATCCCACCTCGGTGGTGACTGTATGCTGTTATGAAGTTGGAATTATCATAATTTGTGGAATAAAAATTTTTCTGGAATCGTGAAGCTGGATTTTTTCTTCTTCTCTTGGATACAGTTATCTATAGCTCCGCTTGCAGAACACATTACATATTTTTTTCCCAACTTCTATACTACACCACATGAGAAAAAAAGGCAACACCGTATGACTCCGCACAGTAACAGGACCTCCTCCCCATTTAAAACAGTATACTCAAAAAATAAATACATCACAGCAATAATAATATCCCTTAATTAGCCCCATGGTAATAATATTCCCCATCTTGGCCCCTGTGTGTCTCATTCCTGGCTCCAGCCATATGTTCTCCCATCCTGCCCTCATGAGTATCCATTCTGCCCAATATGATCTCCCCATCTGTCCCATGATCCTGCCACAACTGTCCCATGATCCTGCCACAACTGTCCCATTATCCTGCCTCATCTGTCCCATTATTCTGCTCCATCTGTCCCATGATCCTGCCCTATCTGTCCCATGGTCCTGCCCCTATCTGTCTCGTGATCCTGTCCCATGAACCTGCACCATCCATCTCCATCCTGCCCCATGATCCTGCCCCATCTGTCTCCATCCTGCCTGATCTGTCTCCATCCTGCCTGATCTGTCTACATCCTGCCCCATATTCCTGCCCCATCTGTCTCCAATCCTGCCCCCTGTGTCTCCAATCCTGCCCCCATATCTTTCATCCTGCCACTATGTCTCCAATCCTGCCCCCTGTGTCTCCAATCCTGCCCCATGTCTCCAATCCTCCCCCTGTATCTTTCATCTTATTGACACCTCTTCATTATTAAGCCTGGCTTAATGTCACCTTACAATAGAAAGGTGAAATTAACCCCTTATTAACCCCACTTGCCACCACTACAGGGCAAGTGGGAAGAACCCGACAAAGTTCCAGAATAGGCGCATCTAATAGATGTGCCTTTTCTGGGCAGCTGTGGGCTGCTGTTTTTAGGCTGGGGGGGCCCATATTCATTGCCCCTTTCCAACCTGAGAATAGCAGCCCGCACCTGTATAGTTTTGCCGGGTTGGGTCAAAAACTAAGGGAGACCCCATGTAGGGTTTTTTTTCATTCATTCTCCCTGCTCGCTGGCAGAGCAGGGAGAATAATAACAGCTGACTTCAGCACCACATGCAGGGAAACATTGGCTTACAGTAGCCGCTTCTTCCCCGGCGGCCGTCCGTGCGCACGGAGGACAATGTGAACTGTTCTCCGTGTGCCGTGTACAGCACGTTTTGCGGGATGTGTACAGCACATTTTGCGGACCATGTGCTCCCACGAACACTGTATGTCTCCGTGTTTTGCACACAGACACACAGTTCGTGAAAACACATTGACATATGCAGAAACACATTCATTTTAATGTGTTTACGTGTGTCAGTGTCCCTGGTACATGAGGAAACTGTTACTACACGTACCGGAGCCACTGACGTGTGAAATCAGCCTGAGAGATAGTTTTGGTAAAATCACTGCTTTATCACCAGGAAATTATCACTAGAGGACTATCAAATCTGCTGCCAGGTAGTCATCCGTATTCATGTGTTATGTATAACCCTGCCTTCATCACTGATTGGCAGTTTTCTGCCTATGCACAGTGTACACAGAAATTTTCCAATCAGTGGTGTGGACGGGGTTATACACAGCTCAACATTCAGAGAACTGGTAGATCTGCAGCAGATAAAAAACAACTGTTTATCAAAACTGAAGCAAGCAGCCCAGTAAGTGATACAGCGCTGAAATCAGGCTCTCTGCCCCTACATCATTCTGATCTCAGATGGGGTAGCAAAACCTGGAGACACATTTACTTTAGTTGCTTAGGTCGGTTCAGAAGATGATGACATTTTTATTGTTTTATTACAGGAAAGTGACATTTGCTTTTCTTCTACAAAATTGTTTTCTTCAGTACACATAACTTATATAATAAAAAAATTTCTATCCACGTTGTGTATCATTTAGGCTAAGTGCACACGATCAGGAATAATTGCGTTTTTTTCGCGGTTTTTCCGCGGTTTTCCGCGGTAAAAACGCGATAAAAACGCAAGCATTAAGCATCCTATACATGTTAATTGATTCCGCATGTTTTGGCCACATGTTGCGTTTTTTCCGCGAAAAAAACGCTTTGCGGAAAAAATAGCAACATGTTCATTAATTTTGCGGAATGTAAGCGGTTCATGTGCGGTGGTACCCAGGGTCTGGAGGAGAGGAGACTCTCCTCCAGGCCCTGGGTACCATATCCCTGGTAAAACAATAATTAAAATAAAAAATAATGATATTCTCACCTTCCGGCGGCCCCCGCAGCCTTCCCGCGGCCCCCGCAGCCTTCCCGCCTTCAGCGACGCTCCCGGCAACTTCCGGTCCCAAGAGTCCTTTGCGAGAATCACCCAGATGGCATAGCGGTCTCGCGAGATGCTACGTCATCGGTGTGATTTGCCGCAAAGCATCCTTGGGACCGGAGTTGCCGGGAGCGTCGCTGAAGGCGGGAAGGCTGCGGGGGCCGCGGGAAGGCTGCGGGGCCGCCGGAAGGTGAGAATATCATTATTTTTTATTTTTACATTAGATCTTTTTACTATTGATGCGACATAGGCGGCATCAATAGTAAAAAGTTGGTCAACTTGTCAAACACTATGTTTGACTCGTGTGACCAACCTGTCAATCAGTTTTCCAAGCGATGCTACAGATCGCTAGGAAAACGCTAGCATTCTGCAAGCTAATTACGCTTGCAAAACGCTATTATTCTGGCGGGAATCAGCACACAAAAAACGTGCGTATTTCCTGCGGGAGAAGTGCGGGATTGCCGCGGAAATTTCCGCGGCAATTCCGCAACGTGTGAACTTAGCCTAACAGACAAAGTGACAGTTTACTTTCTAATTCCTAGTCAATAATTATCAAAAGAGCTATAAAATGGGAGGGGTTGTTATTTATAAGGTCCATTCATCAGCCTTTTAGAAACAAACCTGCCTGTTCTAGCAGCAGCTGAATTGGTTCATATGATGCAGAAATTTGAAGAGGTCACTGTTTGTGCTGCGCTGCATATCTCTATGTTAAAGGCTGGAATTCGCTTTGTAGAGGTTGTAACATTCGATAATGACATTTGTTTCTGTGGGGTAGTAAATATTAAGGGAGATTTATGCTATCTGGTTCCATGCAACAAGTAGATTTCTGGATTACAGCTGACTCTGGGAGGTAAAAAGGTCAGTACAAAATTAGGTGATTTCTAATATTTTATGGGCCTGAAAAATAAATTAGAACTTTTTAGACAAAGTTTAAAAGGTAAGTTACTGGGAAGGTGTAGTGTTATATTCATCAGATAATTTTGATGTCTAGGAAAGGCAACTTTTAAAACTTTTTAATAGAATCTTTTGTGCTTGTGCAACCAAAATTGTAATTCAAGGTGTTTGTATTAGATTATTATTGTTTTCTATTAGATTGATTGAAAAGCTGATGCATATATAATTGGGATGTAATGAACTTTAATATAAGGAGACAGACGCTTTACAATGTATGTAATGTGCATACTAGTAATTTCCCATATGAACTAATTGAGGCTTACATTTTTATAAGTCATAAAAATATCTAATTTCTACCAATATACAAAGATTTTTAAACCCTTAGTGACCGAGCCAATTTTGACCTTAATGAGCAAGCCAAATTTTTAAAATCTGGCCAGTGTCACTTTATGTCATAGTAACTCTGGAATGCTTCAACAGATCTCACTGATTCTGAGATAATTATTTCATGACATACTGTACTTTATAATAGTGGTAAAATGTGTTCGATATGACTTGCGCTTTTTGTAAAAACATTGCAAATTTGGCAAAAATTTAAAAAATGGTGCAAGTTTCAAACTTTTAATTCTTATGCCTTTAAATTAGAAAGTTATGTTACACAAACTAGTTAATAAATACAATTTCCCACATGTCTCCTTTACATCTGCATCATTTTTTAAACCTTTTTTTTGTTAGGAAGTTAGAAGGGTTAAAAATTTCTCATTTTTCCAACATTTGCAAAACCATTTTTTAGGGACCACATCACAGAAATATGACAGAAGATACCCTAAAATGACACATTTTACAAACTGCACCCCTCAAAGTACTGAAAACCACATTCAAGAAGTTCATTAACCCTTCCGGTGCTTCGATGGAACTAAAGCAACTTGGAAGGGAAAAATGAACATTTCACTTTTTTTCACAAAAATTTTACTTTAGCTCCAAAATTTGTTATTTTCACAAGGGTAACAGGAGAAAATGGACTATAAAATGTGTTGTGCAATTTCTCCTGAGTATGCTGATACCCCATATGTGGGGGAAATCCACTGTTTGGATGCACGGCAGGTCTCGGAAGGGAAGGAGTACCATATGCCTTTTTAACGCAAAAATGGCTGGAATCGAGAGCGGACGCCATGTCGCATTTGGAGAGCCCCTGATATGACTAAACAGTGGAAACCTCCCACAAGTGACCCCATTTTGTAAACTAGACCTCATAAGGGATGTATCTAGATGTAAGGTGAGCACCTTGAACTTCCAGGAGGTTCACAGAAGTTTATAATGTGAAGCTCTGAAAATAAAAAATCACATTTTGGCCACAAAAATGTACTTTTAACTCCTATTTTATTTTTACAAGGGTAACAGGAGAAAATGTACCCCAAAACTTGTTGTGAAATTTCTATTGAGTACGCCAATACCCCATATTGGGATGAAAACTACTGCATGAGCGCACGGCAGGGCTTGCAAAGGAAAGAGTGACGTCTTGGAATGCAGACTTTGATGGAATGGTCTGCGAGCATCATGTCGCATTTAGAGAGCCCTTTATGTGCCTAAACAGTGAAAACTCCCCACAACTTTCCTCATTTTGGAAACTACAACCCTCAAGGATTTTATCCAGGCACATTTTGAACCCCCAGGTGCTACACAGAATTTGATAACAGGACATCATATTAAACATTTTCATTTTTTCACGAAAATGTTGTTTTAGCCCCAAATTTGTAATTCTCACAATGGATAATAGGAGAAAATGGACTCCATAATTTGTTGCACAATTTGTATTGAATGCGACTGTAGCATCGGCGTCCCGGCCCTCTGCCAGGCAGGGACGCCGTTCCCCTTACCAGCGCTCTGCGTCCTCAGCGCCCCCGGCGTCCTCGGCGCCCCCGGCGTCCTCAGCGTCCTCGGCGTCCTCCTTCCACCCTGCTGGGCCCGCGCGCTCCTTCCCTGCTGCTGGACTTAGGGCGCGCGCCTGCACCCTCCCCCACTCTTAAAGGAGCCGCGCGCATTTTCCAAATTAGTCTCCGGCCAATGCCGGAGGACTCCACCCTATATTAAGGGCTTCCTCCTTAATGGAGGTGCCCGAGCAATGTTGTTGTTGCACTGTATAACTCTGCTTCAGCCCTCAGCTCCTGTTTCCAGTTGCCTGCCTGTTACCTGTCTGTTTGCTGTCTGCCATCTGACTGCAGCCCTCCCCGGAGGTTCGGACATCACCTGCAGTGATCCCCGGCTATTACAGAGACTCTTGCCTGCTCACTTGGGAGCGATCATCTGCCATCCGACTGCAGCTCTATCCGAAGGTTCGGACTTCATCAGCAGTGATCACCGGCTACTCCAGAGTCTCTTGAATGCTCACTTGGGAGCGATCATCTGCCATCCGACTGCAGCTTTATCCGAAGGTTCGGACATCTCCAGCAGTGATCACCGGCTACTCCAGAGACTCCTGCCTGCTCGCTTGGGAGCGATCATCTGCCATCGGACTGCAGCCTACCAGGAGGCTCCAACAGCTCAGGTCGTATAAGCCTGTATATTCAGAGACTGTCCTGGTCACTTGCCGTGACAACCTGACTACCCAGAGACTGCCCTGGTCACTTGCCGTGACAACCTGCCTACCCAGAGACTGCCCTGGTCACTTGCCGTGACAACCTGCCTACCCAGAGACTGCCCTGGTCACTTGCCGTGACAACCTGCCTACCCAGAGACTGCCCTGGTCACTTGCCGTGACAACCTGCCTACCCAGAGACTGCCCTGGTCACTTGCCGTGACAACCTGCCTACCCAGAGACTGCCCTGGTCACTTGCCGTGACAACCTGCCTACCCAGAGACTGCCCTGGTCACTTGCCGTGACAACCTGCCTAACCAGAGACTGCCCTGGTCACTTGCCGTGACAACCTGCCTACCCAGAGACTGCCCTGGTCACTTCCCGTGAATTCCTGTCCGTATTCCCCGGGCGCCACCTGCTCTCTTACAAGTATACTGTCTTGTATAATAAAGCTCAGTGGTTTCACCTATCAGACCCGTTACAGTTTGCTCGGGCCATGGAACCCGGTGGCACCCAAACCCCTTCACTCCCGGAATTGTGTCATGAACTATCTCGCCAGAGGTCGCAACAGGAGGCCATCCTGGGTCACCTGCGGAACGTCAATTCCCGCCTGGACACTCTGAATTCATCACCAGCAACCACCGCTGGAGCCATGACTCACAATCCGGCAGCCTCGCTGCTTCCCAATTCCGTGGTTTCCATTCCCGGACCCCGACTTTCAGCTCCTCCTAGGTTTGGAGGCGACCCTGCTCTGGCTCGTGGTTTCATTAACCAGTGCACCCTGCATTTCGAACTCCTGGCACACCAGTTTAACTCTGACCGGGCCAAAATTGCCTTCATCATGTCCCATCTCACCGGAGAGGCTCTGGCCTGGCTTAATCCTCTCTGGGAGAGAGAAGATCCTCTGGTATCTGACCTGCCTGCTTTTCTCTCGGCCTTCCGGAAGGTATTCGACGAACCTGGACGGAAGACCTCCTCTGCATCATCTCTGTTGCGTCTCCGTCAGGAGAGTCTCACCGTTGGTCAATATGCCATACGGTTCCGTACTCTAGCCTCAGAGTTGGCTTGGGACAATAACGCCCTGATTTCGGTCTTCTGGGAGGGTCTGTCCGGCCGTATTAAAGATGAACTTGCCGGTCGGGACATTCCAACCTCCCTTGATGATTTAATAAATCTTGCCAATCGAATTGATCTACGGTTCCAGGAACGTGCCAAAGAGGTCACCCGTGAGAGAAGGTTTCCTCGTCTTGCACCCTCGTTTCAGAGACCTATAACCCCTTCCGTTTCTCCCCAGATGCACACTGCTGAGCCTATGCAGGTCGACCAGACCAAGATGGTCAAAGCCCGTCAGGACTCACGCCGTGCCGAGAGGAGTTGCTTCTACTGTGGCAGTAAGGAGCACTGGATCCGTACTTGTCCGGAGAGGTCGGGAAACGCCTGTGTCTAGGTTCGCTCGGAGAGGTTCACCTAGACCAGAATAAATCCTCTTCATCTCTGCTGCTGTCTGTCTCTATTCTCATCGGTAAGAACCGTTACTTCGAACTGGCCCAACTTGATTCTGGAGCAGCTGGGAATCTTGTTTCACAGGCTCTAGTAGAGAAGTATCGCATTCCCACCAAACCTCTGGTTGAACCAGTATCTGTTGCTGCTGTGGATGGGGGTCTCCTACCTCGTCCCATCCAACTTATCACCGAAGCCATAACCCTGCAGGTGGGAATGTTGCATTCTGAGAGCATCTCGTTTCATGTTTTACCTGGACTCTCTCATGCTTTCTTACTAGGTCTGCCTTGGCTCCAAAAACATGCACCCGTGCTCGACTGGCAGAATGGAGAGATTCTTCGCTGGGGACAGGACTGTCATAAAACGTGTCTGGTGCCTGTCCATCCCGTCCGTTCTTCTCCTACACCTGCTAATCTACCTGGACTCCCGATTCCATATTGGTCATTCACTGATGTCTTTAATAAAAAGGAGGCAAAGACATTACCCCCGCATAGACCATATGATTGCCCGATCGACCTGCTACCCGGTACTACGCCTCCCCATGGGCGTATTTACCCATTGTCCGCTGCAGAGACCAGGTCGATGTCAGAATATATCGAGGAGAATTTAGCGAAAGGATTCATCCGGAAATCTACCTCCCCCGCGGGAGCAGGTTTCTTTTTTGTAAAAAAGAAAGACGGATCTCTCCGTCCCTGTATTGACTACAGAGGCCTAAATTTGATCACGGTGAAGAATAAGTACCCTCTTCCGCTCATTCCGGAGTTGTTTGATCGTCTTAGAGGGGCTAGAGTCTTCACTAAACTGGATCTTCGTGGAGCATACAACCTGGTTCGTATCCGTCGAGGAGATGAATGGAAGACGGCATTCAACACCCGGGATGGCCACTACGAGTATCTGGTTATGCCCTTTGGTCTCTGTAATGCTCCAGCAGTCTTTCAGGAGTTGGTCAATGACATCTTCCGGGACCTCCTCTACTCCTGCGTTGTGGTGTACCTTGACGACATCTTGGTCTTCTCTCCGGATCTCCAGTCTCACCGGAGGGATGTTCGTCAGGTTCTGCTCAGGCTCAGGCAGAATCACCTCTTCGCCAAATATGAGAAGTGCCTCTTTGAGCAGACCTCGCTTCCATTTCTGGGCTACATTATCTCTCAGACAGGCCTACGAATGGATCCGGAGAAACTGTCTGCCATCGAGAAGTGGCCCCGACCAGAGGGGTTGAAGGCCATTCAGCGGTTCCTGGGATTAGCTAACTATTACCGTCTCTTCATACCGCACTTCTCTTCCAGGACTGCTCCAATCTCAGGGCTCACCTGCAAGGATGCTAACCCCAAACAGTGGACGCCCGAAGCAGAGGAGGCCTTTCTTTCCTTGAAACAAGCCTTCTCTTCCGCTCCAGTGCTGCATCGCCCGGACGGCAACAAGCAGTTCTTCCTGGAGGTGGACGCTTCCTCTGCTGGAGCCGGAGCGGTACTTACTCAAAAATCTTCATCCGGGAAGATGGTTTCCTGTGGTTTCTTCTCCAAACTCTTCTCCTCCTCCGAGCGCAACTACTCCATAGGAGATCGACAGTTATTGGCCATTAAGTTGGCATTGGAGGAGTGGCGTTACCTACTCGAGGGGGCTCTTCATCCGGTAATCATCTACACGGACCACAAAAATCTGTCTTACCTTCAGCATGCTCAGAGACTTAACCCTCGCCAAGCCCGGTGGTCCTTGTTTTTTGCCCGTTTTGATTTTCTTTTGCATTTTCGCCCGGCTGACAAAAACATCAAGGCGGATGCCTTGTCCCGGTCCTTCCTGGTGTCGGATCTCGAAGATGAGCCTAAACATATCATCGATTCCGCCAGAGTGATGCAGGTGGCTCCCGTGAGTCTAAATCGTCTCCCTCCTGGTAAGACGTTCGTATCAGAGACTGATCGGAAGAGAATTCTACATTGGGGTCATTCGTCTAAACTCGCTGGCCACGCTGGTCAGAAAAAGACCCTCCAACTCATTACCCGGCATTATTGGTGGCCTACCCTGCACAAAGACGTAATAGACTTTGTTTCTGCCTGTGTCTCCTGTGCCCGCAACAAAGTTCCGAGACACCTGCCTGCCGGCCGTCTTCTTCCGCTTCCTGTACCCGCTGCTCCCTGGCAACATATAGCCATGGACTTCATTACGGATCTGCCCGTCTCTGCCGGTTGTACGGTCATTTGGGTGGTCGCTGACTGCTTTTCCAAGATGGCTCACTTCATTCCTCTGCCAGGTCTTCCGTCTGCACCCGAGTTGGCTAAAGACTTTATCCGCCACATCTTCCGTCTCCATGGTTTGCCTCGTCACATTGTGTCGGATCGTGGGGTACAGTTCACCTCACGTTTCTGGAGAGCTACTTGTAAGTTACTAGACGTCACCTTGGATTTCTCCTCCACTTACCATCCACAGTCCAATGGACAAGTTGAGCGAATAAATCAGAATCTGACCAGCTATCTCCGACACTTCGTTAATGCTCATTATTCTGATTGGGTGGAGCTCCTGCCTTGGGCCGAATTCTCTTGCAATAATCACGAGAGCGAATCGTCCACCAAGTCTCCGTTTTTTATAGTCTTCGGTCAGCACCCTCGGATTCCTGTCCCCGTTTCCATCTCTGTGGACAATCCAGCTGCGGAATCTCTGGTTAGAGAATTCTCCTCCATCTGGGAGAGTACCCGGTCCGCACTCATTCAGTCATCCGAGCGCATGAAAAGACATGCTGACAAGAAACGTCTGGATCCTCCTCAATTCCGTCCTGGGGACAAAGTCTGGCTTTCGTCCAAATATGTTCGGCTCAAAATTCCTTCCTACAAGTTAGGTCCTCGGTTTATCGGTCCTTTTGAGGTCATCAGGCAGATCAACCCAGTGTCCTATAAATTGAAACTCCCGGCCAATTTGCGAATTCCTAACTCTTTTCATGTGTCTCTCCTCAAACCTGTGGTACTTAACTCTTTTTTCAAGTCTACAGGTACACCTCCTGCTCCAGTGTCTGCTGATGATGAATTTGAGGTAGAGAACATTCTGGCCACAAAAAGGGTAGGAGGAAAGACTTATTTTTTGGTGGATTGGAGGGGGTTTGGTCCTGAGGAGAGAACCTGGGAGCCTCGGGAGAACATCCATGCCCCTCTCATCCTAGCTAAATTTCTTTCTGGCCTAAAGAGGGGGGGGCCTAAGGGGGGGTACTGTAGCATCGGCGTCCCGGCCCTCTGCCAGGCAGGGACGCCGTTCCCCTTACCAGCGCTCTGCGTCCTCAGCGCCCCCGGCGTCCTCGGCGCCCCCGGCGTCCTCAGCGCCCTCAGCGTCCTCGGCGTCCTCCTTCCACCCTGCTGGGCCCGCGCGCTCCTTCCCTGCTGCTGGACTTAGGGCGCGCGCCCGCACCCTCCCCACTCTTAAAGGAGCCGCGCGCATTTTCCAAATTAGTCTCCGGCCAATGCCGGAGGACTCCACCCTATATTAAGGGCTTCCTCCTTAATGGAGGTGCCCGAGCAATGTTGTTGTTGCACTGTATAACTCTGCTTCAGCCCTCAGCTCCTGTTTCCAGTTGCCTGCCTGTTACCTGTCTGTTTGCTGTCTGCCATCTGACTGCAGCCCTCCCCGGAGGTTCGGACATCACCTGCAGTGATCCCCGGCTATTACAGAGACTCTTGCCTGCTCACTTGGGAGCGATCATCTGCCATCCGACTGCAGCTCTATCCGAAGGTTCGGACTTCATCAGCAGTGATCACCGGCTACTCCAGAGACTCTTGCCTGCTCACTTGGGAGCGATCATCTGCCATCCGACTGCAGCTTTATCCGAAGGTTCGGACATCTCCAGCAGTGATCACCGGCTACTCCAGAGACTCCTGCCTGCTCGCTTGGGAGCGATCATCTGCCATCGGACTGCAGCCTACCAGGAGGCTCCAACAGCTCAGGTCGTATAAGCCTGTATATTCAGAGACTGTCCTGGTCACTTGCCGTGACAACCTGACTACCCAGAGACTGCCCTGGTCACTTGCCGTGACAACCTGCCTACCCAGAGACTGCCCTGGTCACTTGCCGTGACAACCTGCCTACCCAGAGACTGCCCTGGTCACTTGCCGTGACAACCTGCCTACCCAGAGACTGCCCTGGTCACTTGCCGTGACAACCTGCCTACCCAGAGACTGCCCTGGTCACTTGCCGTGACAACCTGCCTACCCAGAGACTGCCCTGGTCACTTGCCGTGACAACCTGCCTACCCAGAGACTGCCCTGGTCACTTGCCGTGACAACCTGCCTAACCAGAGACTGCCCTGGTCACTTGCCGTGACAACCTGCCTACCCAGAGACTGCCCTGGTCACTTCCCGTGAATTCCTGTCCGTATTCCCCGGGCGCCACCTGCTCTCTTACAAGTATACTGTCTTGTATAATAAAGCTCAGTGGTTTCACCTATCAGACCCGTTACAGCGACGATACCCCATATGTGGTCAAAAACATCTGCTTGGGCACATGGCAGGGCTAGGAAAGAAAAGAGTGCTATTTGCCTGCGATAGATTGTGAATGCCTTGTCGCATTTGAAGAGCCCCTGACATGAAAACAGCAGAAAGCCAGGCCACAAGACCCCATTTTGGAAACTAAACCCCTCAAGGAATTCATCTAGGGGTGTAAACAGTATTTTGAACCCAGAGGTGCCTCACCGGATTTTATAATATTGAAACATGGAAATATGACATTTTAGTGGTTAAAATGTAATTTTTCTATTTGCTGCAAATTTGTTAGGTACACAAGGGTTAATAGGTGAAACTAGACCCCACAATTTATTGCGCAATTTCTCCTGAATGTGGTGCTGCCCCATATGTTGTCAGAAATTACTGTTAGGCCACATGTCAGGGCTGAGAAGGAAGGAGTGCTATTTGGCTTTTGGAGCACAGATTTTGTTAGAATACAGGTGCATCTCACAAAATTAGAATATCATCAAAAAGTTAATTAATTTCCGTTCTTCAATACAAAAAGTGAAACTCATATATAATATAGAGTCACTACACACAGAGTGATCTATTTTAAGTGTTTATTTCTGTTAATGTTGATGAATATGTCTTACAGCCAATGAAAACCCAAAAGTCATTATCTCAGTAAATTAGAATACTTTATAACACCAGCTTGAAAAAATGATTTTAAAATCCGAAATGTTGGCCTACTGAAATGTATGTTCAGTAACTGGACTCAATACTTGGTCGGGGCTCCTTTGGCATCAATTACTGCATCAATGCAGCGTGGCATGGAGGCGATCAGCCTGTGGCACTGCTGAGGTGTTATGGATGCCCAGGTTGCTGTGATAGCTCGTCTGCATTGTTGGGTCTGGTGTCTCTCATCTTCCACTTTACAATACCCCATAGAGAACTATGGGGTTAAGGTCAGGCGAGTTTGCTGACCAATCAAGCACAGTGATACTGTGGTTTTTAAACCAAGTATTGGTACTTTTGGCAGTGTGGACAGGTGCCAATTCCGGCTGGAGAATGAAATTTACATCTCTAATATGCTTGTCGGCAGAGGGAAGCATGAAGTGCTTTAAAATTTCCTGGTAGACAGCTGCACTGACTTTGGTCTTGATAAAACACAGTGGACCTACATCAGGAGATGACATGGCTCCCCAAACCATCATTGTCCCAGAGTCTGGAGGAGGAGTGTTGAGACAGATAATCCAAACTGCTTAAGTTTTAGTGTGAAGTTTCCACAATCAGTGATGGTTTGGAGAGCTATGTCATCTGCTGGTATAGATACACTGTGTTTTATCAAGACCAAAGTCAGTGCAGCCATCTACCAGTAAATTTTAGAGCACTTCATGCTTCCCTCTACCGAAAAGCATTTTGGAATTGGAATTTCATTCTCCAGCCGTACTTGGCACCTATACACACTGCCAAAATTACCAGTACGCGGTTTTAAAAATAACAGCATCACTGTGCTTGATTGGCCAGCAAACTCGCCTGACCTTGACCCCATAGAGAATCTATGTATTGTAAAGAGGAAGATGAGCGACACCAGACCCAACAATACAGACAAGCTGAAGGCTGCTATCAAAGCAACCTGTGCTTCCATAACACCTCAGGAGTGGCACAGGCTGATCGCCTCCATTCCATGCCGCATTGATGCAGTAATTGCAGTATGGCCACATCAGCGTCATATAATAACATAGTGAGGGCCATAGGGAGCTGAGTACCTGCAACCACTCCTTTCAAGTTTGTCACGCCCGCTGCCACCTCTGCCGCCACACCTGCCGCCCCCACCATGCTTCCCTCCGAGCTCCGACATACTCACCTCTCCCGCCGCGACCCCGGAGTGAGCGCGCATCACCCCGTCTCCTCACTTCCGGTCCTGCGGCCAGCTTCTGGGACCCATTGGGTGCGCATGCGCACTTCGCACCATAGACTCTGCGGCACACTTCCTCCAGGCTAAGACAGCAACCGCTCCATCCCTTTGCTCTATGATCCGGGAGGACCCTGACCCGGAAGTCCTGCAGCGCACACCCTATATCAGATAGCCTCGCCCCCTGCTCTGTGCCTGACTATCATTTGTGTTCCACGTCTGATTCAGGCCCACGCTTCCCTGCGTTCTCCTGCCTTTCGTCCTGTCCTGCACCCTGCGCTGCCATACCTCATTGTGACCCCTTCTTGTGACCTCCCTGTGTTTTCCCTTCTAGTGCCCGTCCGTCCCAGCCTGTGCCTGCCTCCTCCTGTGTCGTCTTCCCTTTCTCTTCAGCCGCCTCCTTCCGGACTTGCAGCAGTCTCCCCTGTGGTCGTCGGTTGCCCCTTCCTGCCTTCCAGTCCGCCACCCACCTCTGTCACCCTCCATTTGTTCCGAGTATCAGCTGCCGCGGTGAAAGTCTCCCCTGGGTCTGCCCCTAACGCTCCCTATATAGGGGGTGGTCCACCTGGCCAGCTCGCCCAAGGGAGGTTTGTGGCCGCGGTCCTGCAGGTCCACTCCTGGATTCTCCCAAGCATCACAAAGTTCTACTGTCAGAGATTGACAGTGGCATTTATATAGTTGAGTCTAATAGCATTGACTAATGCTGGTGATGTCAGACACAGATCCCGACTATATAATATCGCCGGCATCTACCACACATGGAGACAGCTCAGCTCTCGAGCACTCTCCACACATGAGCACCCAACAATGGCATACTTATACAGTAAAGGAAATAATTATTTGATCCCTTGCTGATTTTGTAAGTTTGCCCACTGACGAAGACATGAACACTTTATAATTTTAAGGGTAGGTTAATTTTAACATTGAGATATAAAATATCAAAAATAAAATCCAGAAAATCACATCATATTAATTATATATATTTATTCGCATTTTGCAGTGAGAAATAAGTATTTGATCCACTACCAACCATTAAGAGTTCTGGCTCCTATAGACAAGTTAGACGCTCGTAATCAACTCGTTACCTGCATTAAAGTCAGTTGTCTTACATAGTCACCTTTATAAAAGACTCCTGTCCACAGACTCAATTAATCAGTCAGACTCTAACCTCTACAACATGGGCAAGACCAAAAAGCTTTCTAAGGATGTCAGGGATAAGATCATAGACCTGCACAAAGCTGGAATGGGCTACAAAGCCATACGTAAGGCGCTAGGTGAGAAGGAGACAACTGTTGGTGCAATAGTAAGAAAATGGAAGAAATACAAAATGACTGTCAATCGACATCGATCTGGGGCACCATGCAAGATCTCACCTCGTGGGCTATCCTTGATCATGAGGAAGGTGAGAGATCAGCCTAAAACTACACGGGGGGGAACTTGTTAATGATCTCAAGGTTTAAAATCCTGCAGTGCCTGCAAAGTCCCCCTGCTCAAGAAGGCACATGTGCAGGCCCATCTGAAGTTTGCCAATGAACCCTGGATGATTCTGTGAGTGATTGGGAGAAGGTGCTGTGAGCAGATGAGACAAAAATTGAGCTCTTTGGCATTAACTCAACTCGCTGTATTTGGAGGAAGAGAAATGCTGCCTATGACCCAAAGAACATTGTCCCCACTGTCAAGCTTGGAGGTAGAAACATTATGTTTTGGGGTATTTCTCTGCTAAAAGAAAGGAAGGTGTGCTCCAGCGATGAAACAATTCACTGATGTATAAAAATAGTAGTTTATTTAATTCTTAAAAAACATAGAAAAAACGATTTGGGTAACGCAAAAGGAAGTAATATTACCAACGCGTTTCAGCAATTAAGCCTTAATCATGGTATATATATCGCTGGAGCACACCTTCCTTTCTTTTTGCTCAGTACTGACGCCCTAGACTGGGGCGGCTCCGTTAAGAGGACTTCCACTAACACAGAGCAACATGCTGTGGTGAGCTGACTTTCCTCTTTCCCTCTTCCTATTTTTTGTGCATTTCTCTGCTAAGGGCACATGACTACTTCACCGCATCAATGGGAGAATGGATGGAGCCATGTATCATAAGATCCTGAGTGACAACCTTCTTCCCTCTGCCAGGACATTAAAAATGGGTCGTGACTGGGCCTTCCAGCAAGACAATGATCCAAAACATACAGCCAAGACAACAAAGGAGTGGCTCAAAAAGAAGCACATTAAGGTCATGGAGTGGCCTAGCCAGTCTCCAGACCTTAATCCCATAGAAATCCTATGGACGGAGTTGAAGCTCCGAGTTGCCAAGCGACAGCCTCAAAATCTTAATGATTTAGAGATGATCTGCAAAAAAGAGTGGACCAAAATTCCTCCTGACATGTGCGCAAAACTCATCATCACCACAAAAAACGTCTGACTGCTATGCTTGCCAACAAGAATTTTGCCACCAAGTATTAAGTCTTGTTTGCCAGAGGGATCAAATACTTATTTCTCACTGCAAAATGCAAATAAATTTATATAATTTATACAATGTGATTTTCTGGATTTTATTTTTGATATTCTATCTCTCAATGTTAAAATTAACCTGCCCTTAAAATTATAGAGTGTTCATGTTTTTATCAGTGGGCAAAGTTACAAAATCAGCAAGGGATCAAACAATTATTTCCTTCACTGAATATCATATTGCGTTAAAAGGATAATCTGTGCCAGCAATGAGAGCACTATATGACAGACTGTGTTCACATCTGTATGAGCATTCGGTTACATAGTTCTGCTATTTTTTTTGCAAATCTCTTTTTATTAAGAATAAAAGAAAAGAGAAATGTTCCATATTTCTAAACCAGTTTCAGAACAGCATAGTACATTTTCACGCAGGACAGTATTGGTGTTCTGACATAAGAATGCCTAAAGAAACACATAATAATACATACATACAAATTAATACAATTTTTCCATTTGTGATGAATGGGAACCAATACAAGCAACTAGTGTTGAGCGATACTGCTCGATATCTAAAAATATCTGATCGGAATGGTATCGCCGATATCACTAAATATCGTCGATATCCGATTCCGATACCGGAAGTCCCATGTAAGTCTATGGGAACAAAATATCGCAACAATAAAAACACTTTCTTTCGTTGTAAACACAAAATATACACACATAGAATACATATATATATATATATATATATATATATACATGTCATTGTGACATATATATATACATATATTTATAGTTTATACACTTCTACATAGTAAAATAGACTCTGATTCAATTGCCGGGTAAAGCCGTGACATACCCCATAGAAGTCGACGGGCTCGGTGCCGAGTACTCCCAAAACCTCTGGCTCTGTGCGACTCAACTTGGGCGTCACGAACAGGATTCTGTAGCTCGCTATAAGCGAGTCCTGTGTGCCTGAATTGAACTGGTTTTGTGCTTGAGAATTGCTAAAATCATCAGAGAATGTATTTGCCATTTTTCCGCCATATCTGCGTCACGACGAGGCACTGGTGAAGAAGAAGGGGTGCTCTTCGTGGGTGTACACTCACTCAGTGGCGCGAAAACGATGGCCGACCACTCTAAATGGTATTGCAATGTAAGATTGTGCCCCACAGCTCTTCAGTTCCGCCTCCTCATCCTCCTCAGTGTGCGGAAACTAACACGAAGGTCCCGCCTCCCTACAAAAGAGGGGCCCTCTCCAGATGCTAATGACACATGTGACTTGGCAGAGATGGCTAATGGACACGAGCAGAAGTGTGAAGGGATGGAGCAGTCAGAGCTCTCCCCCCACGGAAGCGACCCGATCGCCACGGAACCACCGTTGGGCACCCGGCCTGGAAACCCTCCTACGCTGCAAGAAGCGGAGGATACCCTAAGAGGCCTGGCCCGGCACCGGGAGGAGGTCACCAGGATGGAAGCCAGCTGGCGTGCCCTAAAACTAAACTTGGAGCGGCGCCAATCCCTCTTACCTGAAGTGTCTGTACCGGAAGGTGAGGCACCCGTTCTAGTAGAGGAGTCCCTGCGGGCATCCCAGCCCTTGCAATGTGATCCGGTTGACGTTGTCGCAGTGGAGGCACCCGTTCCTGCAAAAAACTCTGCACCGGCAGCACCCCAGATCCCGCTGTCTGCCCCCGTCGCTGAGACAGAAGAAGCGACACCCGTCCTCATGGAGGAGGCCGCGCAGGCACCAGAGGTCTACCTGTCTGTAGACTCTGTACCGGAGCCCCGACTGTCATCTGTTCCAGAGCCGGCTGCTTCCGTCACAGGTGAGCGCCGCCAGGACTGGGGGCGCCAGGAGAGCTGCCGCAAACCGGGCATCGTAAGCTGGCATTTGATGGTGGAGACATGGAGCAGCTGGTGGAGGAGAATTACAACCGGCGTCAGGAGGAAGAGTGGAGACGTTGGGAGCGGGAAGCAGAGCGACAAAGGGAGCAGCGAGAATCCAAAAAGCTTCGGCAACGTCACCTGGAGAAGGACCGGGCAGATAAGGACCGGATGAGAAAAGATAAAGGAACCCTGTGGGAGCCGCGGCGTAAGGGTGCAGTACGGAGCTTTAAATTGAAAGGTGGTTGGGGCTTCATCCAAGAGCCTGGACTTTATTTAGAAGTCTTTGTGACCCGGCGGGACGTGGAGACTCACCTCCCAGAAGGACACCCGGGGAGGGACCTGTTGCCAGGAGACTTGGTGACTTACACCCGACACTGGGGTTACAATGGATGGTACGCCCTAAATGTTACCAGGTGCGACCCCTACTCCCCAGAGTGTCAGAAACCTGTGAGACCCTCGGAGCCTTCAGCCTCCCACATCCAGGCCTCTGCACAAGTGCCCACCCCACGCCGTAAATCTCCCCAGCCTCCCTCAGTGGTCTCCTCAGCAGCCCCAGCTATGGACATGATAACTATAGCTGGCCCGTACCTGGCGCCTGTTAGGCCCCCTGGGGTTCGTTCAGTCCGTGACATAGGGCTCCAGACCCGGAGGGAGATGAAAGAGGTGGCCACACAGACACAGATAGCGGGTCACGACTTGACTGTACAGGCCACACGACGTCATCAGGTCCTGGTGGTCCTTGGTGTCTCGGATGTTTGGCAAGCATCAGAAGAGTACCAGGTGGTACCTGGAACACCCCTGCCAAAGAATTATAAATAACCCGAACAGGGTCCCTGTATGTAAATAGTTAAATTGTTGATGTACCCGGACGGGTGAATGTTCATAAAAAATTTTTTTAATTTAATAAAAAACACAACACAGTTTTCATTACTTTTATTACAGTCTCATCCTGCGACGCCATCGATCTCCTGTAAAAAAATGAAAAAAAAAAAACAGCAGTATACCACCTGTCCGACGCAGTCCATAGTAACGAGTGTCCCACGACGATCCAGCTCTGCTACATCAGAATGACAGGCAGAGCCTGTCATCCCGGCGCAGCACAGCTGATTACCTGCTTCCCCGGCGGTGATGTCATCGGACTGGTTTACGGCCGGGATTACCCTGCAGTCACTGCAGTTATCGCGAAAAACTGCATGTGACCGCCAGGGAGAAGATAATGGCGGCCATCAAGCAGTCCAGGACGTGACCGCCGGAGATCTTCTGCCAGGTAAGTGCCGCTGACTCCTGACAGACCCGACCAACGGACACTCACAGTGACAGTGACAAATCCGATTCCGATATCCGATATGACGAAAATATCGGTACTCGGAATCGAAAGCCCGATATACAGCTAATATCGGCCGATACCCGATATTTGCAGTATCGTATCGCTCAACACTACAAGCAACCAGTTGGCAAAGTCCGATATTTTTATTTTTTCTTGCCACATAAAGTTTCTGAACCTTCATGATTGATGGACTTGACATGATCCGTTTAAAAAGAGATCCAGGATAGCTACCCCTCTTCCTCACCCCCGTTATAAGCAGTATGTGTAAAAATGGTTACATGCAATTTGACTTGCATGTAAGAAGGAGTAATGAATGGCTTCTAGAGGAGGTTGCACATCTATGTTTCACCCGATATAAACATGTATTATTTAACTAATAAAACTCTCACAGTTTGACAATATTTTTTTTCTTCTGTATAATTGTGTTTAAAGGTGTTTTCCACTTTAACTTCTTAACGACCAGAGGTATTTTTGGTTTTGCATTTTCATTTTTTGCTCCCCTTCTTCCCAGAGCCATAACTATTTTTTGGTCAAAATGGCCATGTGAGGGCTTGTTTTTTGCGGGATGAGTTGTACTTTTGAACGACACCATTTGTTTTAACATATCGTGTACTGGAAAACAGGAAAAAAATTCCAAGCGTGGTGAAAATGGAAAAAAAAGTGCAATCCCACAGTTGTTTTTTTTTTTCTTTTTACCGTATTCATGAAATGCTAAAACTGACCTGCCACTATGATTCTCCAGGTCATTACGAGTTCATAGACACCAAACATGTCTAGGTTCTTTTTTAAGTGGTGAAAAAAAATCCAAATTTTGTTACAAAAAAAATGCGCCATTTTCTGATACCAGGGGCGTCTCCATTTCTCATGATCTCGGGTTGGGTGCGGGCTTATTTTTTGAGTGCCGAACTGACGTTTTTAATTATACCATTTTGGTTCGGATGTGATCTTTTGATCTCCCGTTATTGCATTTTAATGCAATGTTGCGGTGACCAAAACAACGTAATTCTGGCGCTTTGACTTTTTTTGTCATTACGCTGTTTAACTGTAAGGTTAATTCTTTTTTTATATTGATAGATCGAGCGATTTTGAAGGTGGCGATACCAAATATGTGTATGTTTGATCTTATTTATTGTTTTATTTTGAATGGGGCGAAACGGGGGTGATTTGAACTTTTATATTTCAAATCACCCCTCTTAGATAGCCTTTATGTAGTAAAATTGCTCACTTGCTATGAGCACCGACCACTGGACAGTGCTCATAGCAATCCGGCAGTGACAACAATGGATGTATGCTGGAGACCTCTAGTTGTCATGCATGGGCAACCCATCCGTGACCCGCGATCACGTGACGGGGTCACTGATGGGCGGGATTTTCAGCGTGCTTGCCGGAAGCGCGCGTTAAATGCCGCTGTCAGAGATTGACAGTAGCATTTAACTAGTTAACAGCCGCTGGTGGATCGCGATTCCCCCCATGTCTGTTAGAGGCACATGTCAGCTGTTCAAAACGAAATGATCTGCGCTCAGAGCTGGAGTCCACATCAAAGGGAGAAGTCCGACATTGGTGTACTATTACGCCCGATGTCGGAAAGGGGTTAAGGAAGGTAGACCCCAAAGACACTTGTATACCTGAAATAACAATCAGAGCAGAAACTCATCATCCTGGGGTCCAACTCTGGCTCTACGCCGCTGCTCCGCTCTATCTGTTTAGGTTGCCGGGTGATGTCACATCGACAGCTTACATCATTGCTGCATCTATTCACTTATGTCATTGTCTCATGCCATCTACATCACAACATCCTCTGTGCTCAGTAATTAGCTGTAGTGGTGACGTACACTGTCATCAATTCTGTCACCGATGCAGCCTAAGTATAGAGGCCAGAGCAACATCGGTGAGCTTTTTGCTATATTAGGTGTAAATCAATGTTTGGGGTCACTTTTGTTAAGCCCTTAACCACCAGGGGTATTTCCATTTTTGTGTTTCCGTTTTTTACTTCCCTTCTTCCCAGAGCCATAACTTTTTTTTTTACATAAATATGGCCATGTGAGGGCTTGTTTTTTGTGAGACGAGTTTTACTTTTGAATGAAACCATTGCTTTTACCATATTGTGTACTGGAAAATGGGAAATAAAATTGAGGTGAGGTGAATTTGCAAAAAAAAGTAAAATTTCACATTTTCTTTTGTTTTTGTTTTTTTACCATGTTCACTAAATGCTAAAACTAATGAATTAAAATAAAGTCAGATTCGCGCACACTAACATCAATCACTTGCAAATAATGTAGAATACTTAATGAAGAATATTTAATACTAAATCAAAGAAAAAAACAAAATCATAAATTGGATTGCACAATTCCCAATACAATGTGAAGCTGAATTGCACAATTCCCAATGTAATATTTTGCACTTGGCCCAAGATAAAAAAAGATATAAATTGTCCACGCGATACCTGTAAATAAAACAGTGAGGAGAAAGCAGCTCTGAGGGACAAAATGGTAATTAGTATCACCTCCACATCAGCTGAAAATAGCCTGTAGGAAAAAATAGCCAGAGTATGTCAAATCACAAGCGTGTGGAATAAACCCAATCGTGTGGAATAAATCCAATACTCAGGCAAGGTAATTGGAACCCTAGGCAAAGGGCAACAGAACACCTTTCAAATGGTAGTCCTAGGAAGTCCCACAGTGACAAGTCTCGCAAGAAAAAATATATATATAATGTTCCAAAGTCTAGGGAAAAGTGCCCCGGCCGGTGGTAATTCCCATATAAAGGTAGGCGATTCCCACAAAATGCTAGGCGATATACTGCTTGAGAGTGTAATAGAATAGTAGATTACCTCCTGAGGTTTTTCGTTGGTCTGGATATGCCTAGTGGATGGTGTGAAGAATCTGAGTGGTCGCGGTCTGCAGGCACGTACTAGCTGTACGCGGTGGTATGACCAGGACCTGGCGTGACGCAATAGTCACGCGTTTGAGATGACGATAAGTTACATTCTCGGGAAGAAGCGAAAGAAGGGGGAGAAGGCTCCCCGTCGGCTCCAACACTGCAGAGTATGCAGCGGTTACGCAGAAGGAGTCATAATCGCTGGGGTCCAGGCTTGATCCACGCTGTGTGCGGCGTCTAGGAAGGACCTGGCGTGACGCGAACAGCCAGATGACTCCACGTGACGGGCTGGTTCAGGGGAATACGGATAGCAGAAAGGACCCAAAGACATCCATGGGTCCTTTCTGCTCTCCGTATTCCCCTGAACCAGCCGTCACGTGGAGTCATCTGACTGCTCGCATCACGCCAGGTCCTTCTTAGACACCGCACACAGCGTGGATCAAGCCTGGACCCAGCGAGTGTGACTCCTTCTGCGTGACCGCTGCATACTCTGCAGTGTTGGAGCCGACGGGAGCCTTCTCCCCCCTTCTTTGTCTTCTTCCCGAGAATGTAACTTATCATCATCTCAACCACGTGACTACTGCGTCACGCCAGGTCCTGGTCATACCACCGCGTACAGCTAGTACGTGCCTGCAGACCGCGGCCACTCGGATTCTCCACACCATCCACTAGGCATATCCAGACCAATGGAAAACCTCAGGAGGTAATCTACTATTCTATTACACTCTCAAGCAGTATATCACCTAGCATTTTGTGGGAATCGCCTAGCTTTAAATGGGAATTACCACCGACCGGGGGCACTTTTTCCTAGACTTTGGAACATTATATATATATTTTTTCTTGCGAGACTTGTCACTGTGGGACTTCCTAGGACTACCATTTGAAAGGTGTTCTGTTGCCCTTTGCCTAGGGTTCCAATTACCTTGCCTGAGTATTGGGTTTAATCCCCACGATTGGGTTTATTCCACACGCTTGTGATTTGACATACTCTGGCTATTTTTCCCTACAGGCTATTTTCAGCTGATGTGGAGGTGATACTAATTACCATTTTGTCCCTCAGACCTGCTTTCTCCTCACTGTTTTATTTACAGGTATCGCGTGGACAATTTATGTCTTTTTTTATCTTGGGCCAAGTGCAAAATATTACATTGGGAATTGTGCAATTCAGCTTCACATTGTATTGGGAATTGTGCAATCCAATTTATGATTTTGTTTTTTCTTTGATTTAATATTAAAATTTCTTCATTAAGTATTCTACATTATTTGCAAGTGAATGAGGTTAGTGTGCGCGAATCTGACTTTATTTTAATTCATTTGTACTATATTTCAACAAACCTGTGTTTTTTGTCCAGCTTTGCAGCACTTTAGTATATACTCCAGCGCTACTGAATTCTTGAATTATTCAAATGCTAAAACTAACATGCTGAATTGATTCCCAAGGTCATTACGAGTTCAGCGATACCAAACATGTATAGGTTCTTTTTTATTTAAGTGGTGAAAAAAAATCCAAAGAAAGTTTGCAAAAAAAAAATAGCGCCATTTTCCGAGACCCTATATAGGTCTCATTTTTTTCCCGGATCTGGGTCTGGGTGACGGCTTATTTTTTTGCCGGCCGAGCTGACCTTTTTATTGTTACCATTTTGGGATAGATATGATGTTTTGATCTCCTGTTATTATATTTTATTGCAATGTTGCAGTGACCAATTTTAAAATATCTATTGAATTATGTTGCATAACTTAAAAGTTTGAGCAGAAACTTCTTAAGTTAAAGGGGAATCTCAAGTTCTTAAATTATTTTAATTAGAATTAGTTAGAATGAAAATAAGCAAGTTTACTTGCTTTTTCTATCTGCTGTTATTCTCCTGCAATGACCGCTTTTATCTTTTATAGTGTAAAGGTCCTTTCCAGACTGTGCATGAGAGTGCACAGTAGTCACATTTCAGGAGAGGAGTTAACTCCTAACATAATAATCACCTCTTTCCAGCCCATTAATTTCTATACAACAGTTAGCTGCTTACATTCCTTCCTCTCAGCTTCTGAAGAGGGATGCAATTATCAATCCTGCAAAATCATCAGTTTTCAGAGCAAGTCTCCTAATCTCAGCTCTCTATTCTCACTGCCTGTAGCTGTATGCCTGTTCAAATGCCCAGTTATCTCTGTGTGTAAATATAGTGTTAACAGGGCGCACTTAAAAATGAACCACTGATAGCTATTTGTGACATAGCAGATCTTATACTAATATTACAGCTCTACTATCCACCACAGCTGTCAATGAAGACGAAAAGCATAACCTTCCAGATATCAAGAAGTAAGGAAACTAAGAAGCCTGCATTGTTCTGGCCTACTCAAGAAACAACTTGATAATAACCCTTTAAATAAGGCTGATGCTGATTTCATTGTCATTTATTCACAAAACTAGTCCTAGAGTCACATGATGCTTTTCATGACAGTGCATTTTTGTATTGTGTTTCTAGAGTACACTGTTCCTATTCTGTAACTTAGGCAATAGTACGGCACAAAACAAGCTATCAGAGAGTCAATCACTAATGCTGGGATATAATGTGACTTTTGACATTATGCTGGTGACAATTATTCAGTCAATACTGATGACTTTTGTACAAATTACTGATCAGTGACAGTGGAGATATGGCTCTGTCTGGCTCTGTTAATGCAGATCACCTTTGGAATTTTAAGCAAAAAGGATGAAAGTGACCACAAACCATCAATAAATGGGTCGTCCAAACAACACAACACCTGGGCTGAGGTTGGTGAGTAACTTTTACTTTATGGCCACAAAATCTCTATATGGCTTTGTAATACAGTACTGTATATCACTGTAACCTCTTTACGAAATATGCTTTGTTTTTTACTTTTTATAGGTTTGCTTGCAAATATTTTGTGTAAATTAGTCAAGAAGGTATATTATTTATAGAATAAAAATGTTGGAGATATTAGTTTTAATAAATTGGTTACTTGCTTGTTAATGTAGTTACCTAGTTACATAGGTTGAAAAAAGACCTAGGTCCATCAAGTTCAGCCTTTCTCCACCAAATATACATTTTGTCACAAGATGTTTGTGTAAGATGAAACTCAAATAATTGTGTTCCTATTTTATGGTAGAATTTAAAAGAGCATAAAAATGATGAGAAGATATCTATCTATCTTAACCCTTCCAAAAAAGTTTTCTGTTTGTTTCTCTACTCAGTCATTTGTAAATTGCTTTCTAGGAATAAAAAGGGTGAAAGATCTGTCAATGTCAAAGATCTACATGTAACTGTTGTATTCTTACCTTAGAATTGTGTTGAGGTTTCTGCTGACAGAGTTTGTTGGGCATCATGGAGCTGACCACATGTACTATGCTTTGTTTTGCTTTTTTTTGTCCTGAAAGAGTAAATTGATTGGGGCCTAGGGATAAAAGAGAAATGTGCAGTGACAAGAGTTTTCTACAGCAAGGGTCATGAGAGAGCAATAGCTGTGAACTGGGTTCCGGTGACAGCAAATTGGCAATGAGAGACATGAATTACTTCAGATTTACACCGAGATAACATTTTACAAGAGATGTCTTTAAATTATATCAAGAACTTCTATGAAGGATGTGTAAGTATTAAGTGACAGCATGTATTCTCCTCAACCTCACACTGGCCAAGTACGAGACGGGCTTCTTTTTCCTTTACCGGTTGTGTTAGTCAAGTCAGCATGGACTCTTGATTCGATTTTATTAAATAAATGAAATTTTTACATTTCAGTAAAATGTAATCAAGGGATTTAGGCCTTAACTTAAAAATAATAGTGCTTGGTCCAGGTATTGTGGAAAGTGTTTCGTTTTTTGGCTTTATACAAATATTTCAACTAGCTAGAGATTTGTTTTCCAGAAGTAAAGCTTGTTGTGATGTTCCTAAATAGTGTGGTACAGCCTGAGGTTATTTATTTGTGAGGGCGTATCTGGAGATTTCTATCAACTCTATGTGGGACAACAATGGATAAATCTGATGCTCTATTTTCCTACATTGCTGACTCCTCTTTCACATAATACAATAAGCAATCGAGGCCTCCAGAGCCAGAGTTGGTTACGGGAACATTCTGAGGACTTTTTTCTAGCACAATTACAGTAGTATATTGAATGTAGTCTAGCCGTCTTGTATGTGTGATTATTGCACAACAATGAAAAAACCTGTAATCAATGAAGAATGTTTGTAAGTTGTGTTTCAGAAATATATTTTGAATAAATTTAAATTTAACTGTAATATCATTAATAATAATAAAGAACATTATGTATTTCTATTTTTTAACAAGTTTCCTATAAATTATTATTATTATTTTTGAAGCTCAGACCTCCAACCGTGATTGGTCAGTTCCACACCCTTTTCTTTGGATCTGTACGAATGTTTTTTCTTGGTGTCCTGGGCTTTGCTGTATATGGAAATGAGGCCTTGCACTTCAGTTGTGATCCTGACAAAAGGGAAGTAAACCTCTTCTGCTACAACCAATTTCGACCGATAACACCACAGGTAAGACAACATGGTTGGTACACCATAGCAATTGGTCGAGTGCAAATTGAAGTGAAATGTAAGTAAGTTGAATATTTCCTTACTCCACATATTGTTATAATTGTATTTGGATTTCTCAATCAAATTAAGAAAGAACAATATATTGTAACTGTAAAATGAATTGCAGAAGCACTCTAGGATTTGTAACATTTTTATTTGATAGTAATGTACATCAGTTACATAGTAATACCGTTCATTTTCCTACAGAGTGCTTCAATTCTGATTTTTCGGCCTCTGTTCCGTTTCTCTGTTGTAGCTTGTATGTTACCCATACTGACTCTCATCATTACATACTGACTCTCCATATTGCACAACGTCTTTAGTGTAGTGAAGTCAGTATCTTTATGCATTCCTATAAGACTCACATTGAGGCTCTCAGAAAAATACATAAAGACTAATTTCCAGTCGATACTTATGTGTTATCTGCCACTTTATCAGTATTATAGATGATTTAAGCCAGTGGCTATTTGCTCATTAGATGTACAGTGGGTATGGAAAGTATTCAGACCCCTTTAAATTTTCACTCTTTGTTTCATTGCAGCCATTTGGTAAATTCAAAAAAGTTATTTTTTTTTCTCAATGTACACTCTGCACCCCATCTTGACTGAAAAAAACAGAAATGTAGAAATTTTTGCAAATTTATTAAAAAAGAAAAACTGAAATATCACATGGTCATAAGTATTCAGACCTTTTGCTCAGTATTGAGTAGAAGTACCCTTTTGAGCTCGTATAGCCATGAGTCTTCTTGGAATGATGCAACCAGCTTTTCACACCTGGATTTGGGGATCCTCTGCCATTCTTCCTTGCAGATCCTCTCTAGTTCCGTCAGGTTGGATGGTGAACGTTGATGGACAGCCATTTTCAGGTCTCTCCAGAGATACTCAATTGGGTTTAGGTCAGGGCTCTGCGTGAGCTAGTCAAGAATAGTCACAGTGTTGTTCTTAAGCCACTCCTTTGTTATTTTAGCTTTTTAGCTGTGTGCTTAGGGTCATTGTCTTGTTCGCAGGTGAACCTTCTGAGGTCTAGAGCACTCTGGAAGAGGTTTTCATCCAGGAAACCTCTGTACTTGGCCGCATTCATGTTTCCTTCAATTGCAACCAGTCGTCCTGTCCCTGCAGCTGAAAAACACCCCCATAGCATGATGCTGCCACCACCACCATGTTTCACTGTTGGGATTGTATTGGGCAGGTGATGAGAAGTGCCTGGTTTTCTCCATACATACCACTTAGAATTATCACCAAAAAGTTCTATCTTCGTCTCATCAGACCAGAGAATCTTATTTCTCATAGTCTGGAAGTCCTTCATGTGTTTTTTAGAAAACTCTATGCGGAATTTCATATGTCTGGCACTGAGGAGAGGCTTCCATTGGACCACTCTGCCATAAAGGCCTGACTGGTGGAGGGCTGCTGTGATAGTTGACTTTGTGGAACTTTCTCCCATCTCCCTACTGTATCTGTGGAGATCAGACACAGTGATCTTGAGGTTCTTCTTTACCTCTCTCACCACGGCTCTTCTCCCACGATTGCTCAGTTTGGCTGGATGGCCAGGTCTAGGAAGACTTCTGGTGGTCCCAGACTTCTTTCATTTAAGAATTATGGAGGCCACTGTGCTCTCAGGAACTTGAGTACTGCAGAATTTTTTTTGTAACCTTGGCCAGATCTGTGCCTTTCTACAATTCTGTATCTGAGCTCCTTGGCCAGTTCCTTTGACCTCATGATTCTCATTTGGTCTGATATGCACTGTGAGCTGTGAGGTCTTATATAGACAGGTGTGTGCCTTTACAAATCAAGTCCTATCAGTTTAATTAAACACAGATGGAGTCCAATGAAGGAGTAGAACCATCTCAAGGAGGATCACAAGGCAATGGACAGCATGCGACTTAAATATGAGTGTCTGAGCAAAGGGTCTGAATACTTATGACAAAGTGATATTTCAGTTTTTCTTTTTAAATAAATTTGCAAAAATTTCTACATTTCTGTTTTTTTCAGTCAAGATAGGGTGCAGATTGCACATTAATGAGAAAAAAATGAACTTTTTTGAATTTACCAAATGGTTGCAATGAATCTGAGAGTGAAAAATTTAAAGGGTTCTGAAAACTTTCTGTACCCACTGTATGTTGGCTGAATGTGCTATTTTCAGAAAAACTGCTCAACTATCTAACGTGTATAGTTTCCCCCATACCAGATAGTGGGAGGAAGAAGGATCAGGCATGTTAGTTTACAACATTATTATTATTTTATTAATATTATAGATTTTTATAGCACCATTTATTCCATGGCGCTTTACATGTGAAGAGGGGCAAATATAGAAAATTACAATAAACATGAGCAATACAAGGCACACACAAGTACAGAAGGAGAGAGAACCCTGCCCGCAAGGGCTCACAGTCTACAGGGATGGGTGAGGATACACTAGGAGAGAGCTGGTCGTGTGGTGGTTCAGTAGACTGATGATCAATGCAGGTTGTAGGCTTGTCGGAAGAGGTGGGTCTTCAGGTTCTTTTTGAAGGTTTCCATGGTAGGCGCGAGTCTGATGTGTTGGGGTAGAGAGTTCCAGAGTATGGGAGAGGCACGGGAGAAGCTTTGTATGCGGTTGTGGGAAGAAGAGATAAGAGGGAGTAGAGGAGGAGATCTTGAGAGGATCGAAGGTTGCGTGTGGGTATGTACCGGGAGACCATGTCACAGATGTATGGAGGAGACAGATTGTGGATGGCTTTGTAGGTCATGGTTAGTGTTTTGAACTGGAGCCTCTGGACGATAGGAAGCCAATGAAGGGCTTGGCAGAGAGGAGAGGCTGGGGAATAACGGGGAGACAGGTGTATTAGTCGGTCAGCAGAGTGCAGGATGGATTGGAGTGGTGCCAGAGTGCTAGAGGGAAGGCCAGAGAGTAGGAGGTTAGAGTAGTCGAGGCAGGAGATGATGAGGGCATGCACTAGTGTTTTTGTAGTTTCATGGTCAAGGAATGCACGGATCCGGGAAATATTTTTGAGTTTGAGATGGCAGGAGGAGGCAAGGGTTTGGACATGTGGCTTGAAAGAGAGGGCAGAGTCGAGGATCACTCCGAGGCACCGAGCATGCGGGACTGGGAAAGTGAGCAGCCATTGACGTTGATGGACAGGTCTGGTGGGGGGGTAGAGTGAGATGGGGGAAATATGATGAGTTCTGTTTTGTCCATGTTCAGTTTTAGAAAGCGAGCAGAGAAGAAAGCAAAAATAGCAGACAGACATTGTGAGATTTTGGTCAGTAAGGAGGTGAGGTCAGGTCCAGATAGGTAGATCTGCGTGTCTTCGGCGTAGAGATGATACTGAAAACCATGGGATTCTATGAGCTGTCCCAAGCCGAGGGTGTAGATGGAGAAGAGTAGAGGTCCTAGAACTGAGCATTGGGGAACACCGACAGACAGGAGGCGAGGTGAGGAGGTGGTGTGGAGAGGGAGACACTGAATGTTCGGTTTGTTAGATATGATGAGATCCAGGATATTGCCAAGCCTGTGATGCCAAGAGATGAGAGATTCTGTAACAGGAGGGAATGGTCCATAGTGTCGAAGGCAGAAGACAGGTCCAGGAGAAGGAGGACAGAGTAGTGACGCTTGCTCTTGGTGGTTAGTAGGTCGTTGGTGACTTTAGTTAGGGCAGTTTCAGTTGAGTGATGCAGTCAGAAGCCTGATTGTAAGCGGTCAAAGAGGGAGCAGGAGGAGAGGTGGGAGGACAGTTCAAGATGGACATGCTGTTCCAGTAGTTTTGAGGCATAAGGGAGAAGAGATATCAGGCGATAGCTAGACACAGAGGATGGGTCAAGGGAGGTCTTTTTGAGAATGGGTGTGATCGAGGCATGTTTGAAGGATGAGGGGAAGACAACATTTGTAGGTGAGAGGTTGAAGAGGTGTGTTAGAGTAGGGGTGAAGACGGTGGCGAGGCTAGGGATGAGGTGAGATGGGAGCGGGTCAAGCATGCAAGTGTTGAGGTGTGATCTTGATAGGAGGGTGGAAAGCTGATCTTCATGCCAATTTCTCTTTTTTACCATGAAAGATAAGCTGCTATCGGAGGTGTCTGGCAGTGGCATATTTCATGACCAATGTCAAAACACATCCGTGCTCAGCCACGTACACATGCATCTAGCAGAATTCTTAGAGATTGCTGACCGCTAAAGACCATGCAGTCAACAGCTATTGTAGTGAATGAGCAGCTTTATCTATTAATCAGTCACCACCAATACATCTTTTTACTGATTTGAGGAATAAGAGAATAGCGTCCCTTAAGCTCTTTTACCGCCGAGGGTGGTTTGCACGTTAATGACCGGGCCAATTTTTACAATTCTGACCACACTCCTTTTATGGATGTTATAACTCGGGAACGCTTCAATGGATCTTGACGATTCTGAGAATGTTTTCTCGTGACATATTGTACTTCATGTTAGTGGTAAAAAAAATTTCTTTGACATTGCTTGCGTTTATTTATGAAAAAAACAGAAATATGGTGAAAATTTTGAAAATTTTTCAATTTTCAAACTTTGAATTTTATGCCCTTAAAAACAGATAAATATGTCACACAAAATAGTTAATAAATAACATTTCCCACGTGTCTATTTTACATCAGCACAAGTTTTTTCAACAAACATGATGTTTTAGTCCCCATTTCTTTTCCCAAGAGTAACTGGAGAAATTGGACCCCAAAAGTTGTTGTCCAATTTGTTCTGAGTACGCTGATACCCCATATGTGCGGGAGAACCACTTTTAGGGCGCACGGCAGAGCTTCAAACCAAAATTGGCTGGAATTGAGATCAGACGCCATGTTGCATTTGGAGAGCCCCTAATATGCCTAAACAGTGGAAACCCCCCACAAGTGACACCATTTTGGAAACTAGACCCCCCCCAAGGAACTTATCTAGGTGTTTGGTGAGCACTTTAAACCCCCAAGTGCTTCATAGAAGTTTATAATTCCCGGGCGTGAAAAAAAAATCATATTTCTTCCACAAACATGATCATTTAATCCCTACTTTTTATTTTCCCAAGGAAACAGGAGAAATTGGACCCTAAAAGTTGTTGTCTAATTTGTCCTGAGTATGCTGGTACCCCATATGTGGGAGAAAACTGTCTGGGCACACGTCAGAGCTCGGAAGGGAAAGAGCGCCGTTTTGAAATGCAGACTTTGATGGAATGGTCTGCTGGCTTCTTGTTCCGTTTGTACAGTCATGGCCAAAAGTTTTCAGAATGACACAAATATTATATTTTCACATGATCTGCTGCCCTCTGGTTTTTATGTGTGTTTGACAGATGTTTTTATCACAGACAGAAATATAATTGCAAACATATGAGTAACAAAAGCTTATATTGACAGTTAGAATGAGTTAATGCAGCAAGTCAATATTTGCAGTGTTGACCCTTCTTCTTCAGGACCTCTGCAATTCTCCCTGGCATGCTCTCAATCAACTTCTGAACCAAATCCTGACTGATAGCAGTCCATTTTTGCACAATCAATGCTTTCATTTTGTCAGAATTTTTAGGTTTTGTTTGTTCACCCGTCTCTTGATGATTGACCACAAGTTCTCAATGGGATTAAGATCTGGGGAGTTTCCAGGCCATGGACCCAAAATCTCTATGTTTTGTTCCCTGAGCCATTTAGTTATCACCTTTGCTTTATGGCAAGGTGCTCCATCATGCTGGAAAAGGCATTGTTGATCGCCAAACTGCTCTTGGAGTGTTGGGAGAAGTTGCTCTTGGAGGACATTCTGGTACCATTCTTTATTCATGGCTGTGTTTTTAGGCAAGACTGTGAGAGAGCCGATTCCCTTGGCTGAGAAGCAACCCCACACATGAATGGTTTCAGGATGCTTAACAGTTGGCATGAGACAAGACTGGTGGTAGCGCTCACCTTGTCTTCTCCGAATGAGGCGTTTTCCTGATGTCCCAAACAATCGAAAAGGGGATTCATCAGAGAAAATAACTTTACCTCAGTCCTAAGCAGTCCACTGCCTGCACCTTTTGCAGAATATCAGTCTGTCCATGATGTTTTTTATGGGGAGAAGTGGCTTCTTTGCTGCCCTCCTTGAGACCAGGCCTTGCTCCAAGAGTCTCCGCCTCACAGTGCGTGCAGATGCACTCACACCTGCCTGCTGCCATTCCTGAGCAAGCTCTGCACTGCTGGTAGCCCGATCCCGCAGCTGAAAAACTTTTAAGAGATGGCCCTGGCGCTTGCTGGTCTTTCTTGGGCGCCCTGGAGCCTTTTTGGCAAACAATGGAACCTCTCTCCTTGAAGTTCTTGATGATGTGATAGATTGTTGACTGAGGTGCAATCTTTCTAGCTGCGATACTCTTCCCTGTTAGGCCATTTTTGTGCATTGCAATGATGACTGCACGTGTTTCTTTAGAGATAACCATGGTTAACAGAAGAGAAACAATGATGCCAAGCACCAGCCTCCTTTTAAAGTGTCCAGTGGTGTCATTCTTACTTAATCATGACAGATTGATCTCCAGCCATGTCCTCATCAACACCCACACCAGTGTTAATGGAGCAATCACTGAAAAGAGGTTAGCTGGTCCTTTTAAGGCAGGGCTGCAATGATGTTGAAATGTGTTTTGGGGGGAAAAAGTTCATTTTCTAGCCAAATATTGACTTTGCAAGTAATTGCTGTTAAGCTGATCACTCTTTATAACATGGATTATATGCAAATTGCCATTAGAAAAAGTGAAGCAGTAGACCCGTAAAAATTAATATTTGTGTCATTCTCAAAACTTTTTGCCCCTGATGTGCCTAAATAGTGCAAACCCCCACAAGTGACCCCATTTTGGAAACTAGACCCCCTAAGGAACTTATCTAGATATGTGATGAGAACTTTGAACCCCCAAGTGTTTCACTAAAATTTATAATGCCCGGGCGTGAAAATAAAAAATTCTATTTTTTCCCACAAAAGTGATGTTTTAATTCCCCAATTTTTAATTTTCCCAAGGGTAACAGGAGAAATTTGACCCCAAGAGTTGTTGTCCAATTTGTCCTGAGTACGCTGGTACCCCATATGTGGGAGAAAACTACTGTTTGGGCACACGTCGGGGCTCGGAAGGGAAGTAGTGACATTTTGGAATGCAGACTTTAATGGAATGGTCTGCGGGCATCATGTTCTGTTTGCAGAGCCCCTGATGTGCCTAAACAGTAAAATAAAAAAAAACACAAGCGACATCATTTTGGAAACTAGATCTGCCCCCTTTCTGGAACTAATCTACGGTTTCCTGTAAAGTAAATTAGTAGTGCATGGAGGTGTGGTACAATTTTAAGCAATCCTTCATACACAGGTCAGGGACAGGTGTCGAATTGATAAATGGTGTCCTTGCGTATTCCCCTTTTGTAACACACTCAGCACTTTTTTTGCGACTTACCTTTTTTTCCAGTTTGCAGGAACTCCCCGGAAAATGCTGACCTGGTACGATACGAGCACCTTCAGTTCCGGAAGTACTGGGGCCCGCTCATTGAGTGCCAATCATCAGGGCCTTAACCACTACCTCCTGGAACTGAAGGTACGACGTATCGGTGTGGTGTGCACATCGTGACAGCAGGAAAGCATTGAGCTTTGCCATTTGTACGATATGCACAGCCAGCTTTTTGTACCACACCCTGGCCTTTCTCAAAGCACTGTACGGTTGGAGGAGTTGATTGGAGAGATCAACGCCCCCCATGTTTTTGTTGTTCCCCAGTACACAGTCCAGTTTGCTGACCTGTGAAGAGGTACCTCGTACAGTGCTGAGGGCGCTGCCATCACCATGTATGGTGGTCAAGAGAAGAACATCCCTTTTGTCCTTGTACTTGACCACCAGCAGGTGGTCGCTACATTGGGCTCTAATGTAACCTTTTCTGAGCATCTGCCCAAGTAGCGTTTTTGGGAGGCCTTTCTGAGTTTTGCAGACGTTACCGCAGGCTGCGGGATGGGATGCTGGAATAAAAGTTATCGGTGTAGAGGTGATAACCTTTATCCAGCAGTGGGTGCACCAAATCCCACACAATTTTCCCACTCACTCCCAGGACAGGACACTCAGGGGGTTCAATCCTGGTGTCCTTTCCTTCATAAATTCTAAACCTGTGAGTGTCCCCTGAGGTACTCTCACACAGTTTGTAGAGTTTGATTCTGTACCTGGCCCTCTTGCTGGGCAGTTACTAACGGAATCCGAGCCTTCCCTTATAATGGACTAAGGACTCATCCACGCAGATGTCCCTTTTGAGCACGTACACTTCAGCAAACTTTTTGTTGAAGTGTTCAATGACCGGCCGAACTTTGAACAGACGGTCAAAGTTGGGGTCATCTTGTGGGGGACACTGTGAATTATCGTTATAATGCAGGAATTTGTGGATGGCCTCAAAATGCGTCCGGGCCATGACCATTTGGAACACTGGAGCATTATATAAAATATCAACACTCCAATATTGCCGAATTTCTGGCTTCTTCAGGATCTTCATGTGGAGGACCAGGATTAGTGTTGAGCGATACGATACTGCAAATATCGGGTATCGGCCGATATTAGCTGTATCGGGCTTTCGATTCCGAGTACCGATATTTTCGTCATATCGGATACCGGAATCGGATTTGTCACTGTCACTGTGAGTGTCCGTCGGTCGGGTCTGTCAGGAGTCAGCGGCACTTACCTGGCAGAAGATCTCCGGCGGTCACGTCCTGGACTGCTTGATGGCCGCCATTATCTTCTCCCTGGCGGTCACATGCAGTTTTTCGCGATAACTGCAGTGACTGCAGGGTAATCCCGGCCGTAAACCAGTCCGATGACGTCACCGCCGGGGAAGCAGGTAATCAGCTGTGCTGCGCCGGGATGACAGGCTCTGCCTGTCATTCTGATGTAGCAGAGCTGGATCGTCGTGGGACACTCGTTACTATGGACTGCATCGGACAGGTGGTATACTGCTGTTTTTTTTTTTCATTTTTTTACAGGAGATCGATGGCGTCGCAGGATGAGACTGTAATAAAAGTAATGAAAACTGTGTTGTGTTTTTTATTAAATTAAAAAATTTTTTTATGAACATTCACCCGTCCGGGTACATCAACAATTTAACTATTTACATACAGGGACCCTGTTCGGGTTATTTATAATTCTTTGGCAGGGGTGTTCCAGGTACCACCTGGTACTCTTCTGATGCTTGCCAAACATCCGAGACACCAAGGACCACCAGGACCTGATGACGTCGTGTGGCCTGTACAGTCAAGTCGTGACCCGCTATCTGTGTCTGTGTGGCCACCTCTTTCATCTCCCTCCGGGTCTGGAGCCCTATGTCACGGACTGAACGAACCCCAGGGGGCCTAACAGGCGCCAGGTACGGGCCAGCTATAGTTATCATGTCCATAGCTGGGGCTGCTGAGGAGACCACTGAGGGAGGCTGGGGAGATTTACGGCGTGGGGTGGGCACTTGTGCAGAGGCCTGGATGTGGGAGGCTGAAGGCTCCGAGGGTCTCACAGGTTCCTGACACTCTGGGGAGTAGGGGTCGCACCTGGTAACATTTAGGGCGTACCATCCATTGTAACCCCAGTGTCGGGTGTAAGTCACCAAGTCTCCTGGCAACAGGTCCCTCCCCGGGTGTCCTTCTGGGAGGTGAGTCTCCACGTCCCGCCGGGTCACAAAGACTTCTAAATAAAGTCCAGGCTCCTGGATGAAGCCCCAACCACCTTTCAATTTAAAGCTCCGTACTGCACCCTTACGCCGCGGCTCCCACAGGGTTCCTTTATCTTTTCTCATCCGGTCCTTATCTGCCCGGTCCTTCTCCAGGTGACGTTGCCGAAGCTTTTGGGATTCTCGCTGCTCCCTTTGTCGCTCTGCTTCCCGCTCCCAACGTCTCCACTCTTCCTCCTGACGCCGGTTGTAATTCTCCTCCACCAGCTGCTCCATGTCTCCACCATCAAATGCCAGCTTACGATGCCCGGTTTGCGGCAGCTCTCCTGGCGCCCCCCAGTCCTGGCGGCGCTCACCTGTGGCGGAAGCAGCCGGCTCTGGAACAGATGACAGTCGGGGCTCCGGTACAGAGTCTACAGACAGGTAGACCTCTGGTGCCTGCGCGGCCTCCTCCATGAGGACGGGTGTCGCTTCTTCTGTCTCAGCGACGGGGGCAGACAGCGGGATCTGGGGTGCTGCCGGTGCAGAGTTTTTTGCAGGAACGGGTGCCTCCACTGCGACAACGTCAACCGGATCACATTGCAAGGGCTGGGATGCCCGCACGGACTCCTCTACTAGAACGGGTGCCTCACCTTCCGGTACAGACACTTCAGGTAAGAGGGATTGGCGCCGCTCCAAGTTTAGTTTTAGGGCACGCCAGCTGGCTTCCATCCTGGCGACCTCCTCCTGGTGCCGGGCCAGGCCTCTTAGGGTATCCTCCGCTTCTTGCAGCGTAGGAGGGTTTCCAGGCCGGGTGCCCAAAGGTGGTTCCGTGGCGATCGGGTCGCTTCCGTGGGGGGAGAGCTCTGACTGCTCCATCCCTTCACACTTCTGCTCGTGTCCATTAGCCATCTCTGCCAAGTCACATGTGTCATTAGCATCTGGAGAGGGCCCCTCTTTTGTAGGGAGGCGGGACCTTCGTGTTAGTTTCCGCACACTGAGGAGGATGAGGAGGCGGAACTGAAGAGCTGTGGGGCACGATCTTACATTGCAGTACCATTTAGAGTGGTCGGCCATCGTTTTCGCGCCACTGAGTGAGTGTACACCCACGAAGAGCACGCCCTTCTTCTTCACCAGTGCCTCGTCGTGACGCAGATATAGCGGAAAAATGGCAAATACATTCTCTGATGATTTTAGCAATTCTCAAGCACAAAACCAGTTCAATTCAGGCACACAGGACTCGCTTATAGCGAGCTACAGAATCCTGTTCGTGACGCCCAAGTTGAGTCGCACAGAGCCAGAGGTTTTGGGAGTACTCGGCACCGAGCCCGTCGACTTCTATGGGGTATGTCACGGCTTTACCCGGCAATTGAATCAGAGTCTATTTTACTATGTAGAAGTGTATAAACTATAAATATATGTATTATATATATATGTCACAATGACATGTATATATATATATATATATATATATGTATTCTATGTGTGTATATTTTGTGTTTACAACGAAAGAAAGGGTTTTTTTTGTTGCGATATTTTGTTCCCATAGACTTACATGGGACTTCCGGTATCGGAATCGGATATCGACGATATTTAGTGATATTGGCGATACCATTCCGATACGATATTTTTAGATATCGAGCAGTATCGCTCAACACTAACCAGGATACAAAACTGCATCATTTTGACTGTGTCTACAGGAGACCAGTTAGAATATGATGAGCGTACAAATTAGTTTGCTGCACCATGAGGTTAACAAAATCTTCAAAGAAAAAGACTTTGAAAATGTCTATTTCTGTGAGGCCGGTGGTGTCAAACTTGATTCCTGATTCTGTCACAAAATCAGGAATCAGTGGCTCGTAATTTTCGGGGGATGAGGTCCACACAGGGTCCGCAATGGTGTCGCGTTTGGCTGCAGCCGCCGAGAAGCGGCTCAGCCCATCATCGCCTCCACGCTGACCGACCACCACGGCGTGGGGCGGGCGCCCCCTGGGGACGCAATGTGGACCCTCCATACGCATAGGGGGACCCGGCCTACCCGAACTAGAGAAGGGCAGAGACCGGGGTTCTGTGGCAGGAACACATCAGGAACACAGACTGGATCTCAGGAACATGGAACGGACATCAGGAACATGGAATCAGGAACACGGACTCAGGAACATGGAATCTGCAACAAGGACTCAGAAACATGGAATCGGGAACACGGACTCAGGAACACGGAATCAGGAACACGGACTGGACATCAGGAACACGGACTAGATCTCAGTAACACGAACCGGACATCAGGAAACTGAACATCAGGAACACAGACTGGATCTCAGGAACATGGACCGGTGTTGTGAATGTTTTGGAAATGAATTCTGAGCAGAAACTCCCTCTGTTGGTTACAAACAGTACTGAACCATTCAATGAGGATTGGCAATCAGGAGTCACAGACTGGCTTGATATAAGGGAGGTTCCCTCCCATCATGGTTGCCGGTGAGCAATTGTTCTTTTCTCAACTGTGGTTCCTGGTTCACTTGGAAGCTTGCTGAGTCTTGCCTCTTCTTCTGCATTCAGATAAGATATTTTCTGTTTTTGTTTTTGTGCTTACCATTTGCATTTTTCTCTGCATTTCTGTGAGGTTAGCCAGGTCCCCCCCCGGGGGGCTTGGGCTCCACTCAGTTCCGCTGGAGCCACTGTTATTTGTTCATTTGCCTTTTCCAGTTTTTTCAGTGTCTGCAGCTTAGTTTTGTTACACCAGAGAACTGATTTAGGTGGTAGAGGTCGTGTGATCTCAGGTGTTTTTGCAATCAGTAGCGTTGGCATTTTTTAGGGGTTTTTTTTGGATTGGGCCCCAGCGTTTGCTCATACTATTTTCTGTCTGTGTTTGTATTTCCTCTTGTCTAACCGCCATTACATGTTTGGGGCTTCCTATGTTCTTTGGGGATCTGCTCCGGGGCAGATAGCTTTCCTCTTTCTATCTTTAGGTGTAGTTAATCTCTCAGGCTGTGAAGAGGCGTCTAGGACCAACGTAGGAACGCTCCACGGCTGCCTTTAGCTGTGGTGGTTAGTCAGGGTACTGCAATCCAATAGATTCCCAACCTCTCTGGTGTATTGCCATTTTTTCCATAACATAACAGTATCACCGGCCAAACTGAAAATTGTATGGTACTCACAGAAGGGAAAAATAGTGTGGAAAGAAAACAGTTGTCAGAGTTGTCAGAGATATTTTTTTTCTGTTTCTTGCATTTTTTCCCTCTTATTCTCTGGGTGCTGAGGAGGATTTTTTTTTTCTCTCAATGGAGCTTGCACAGCTGTCTGGCCATGTGGATCAGCTTGCCACTGAGGTTCGGAGTATTGCTGTCTATCTTGCTGGGTTGCCGGTTGTGGAACCTTGGATTCCCATGCCAGATTTGTTTTTGGGAGATCGGGCCAAATTTCTGAATTTCAAAAATAACTGTAAGTTGTTTTTTGCCTTAAAACCTAAGTCCTCAGGGAACACAGCACAGCAGGTTCAAATTGTCATCTCTCTCCTGCGCGGCGATCCTCAGGATTGGGCTTTTTCCCTGACACCTGGGGACCCTATTTTGAGAGATGTTGATGCATTTTTTCTGGCTCTGGGGTTATTGTACGATGAGCCTAATGTCACTGATCAAGCTGAAAGAACCTTGTTGGCATTAAATCAGGGGCCTGAGGACGCTGAGTTGTACTGTCAGAAATTCCAAAAATGGGCAGTCCTAACTAAATGGAATGATGATGCTTTGGCAACCCTTTTTCGGAAGGGGCTGTCAGAGAATGTAAAAGATGTTATGGTGGGTTTCCCTGCTCCCTCTGGTCTCAATGATTCTATGTCTTTAGCGATTCAAATTGACAGACGTTTGCGTGAGCGTAGAGGTATGCGTGGAATAGTGTTGCCTTGTGAGCCAGCTTCTGAACCCATGCAGTGTGATAGAGTGGCTTCTGGGGCACAGCGTCATGAGTTTCGAAAACGCAATGGGTTATGTTTCTATTGTGGTGACGCCTCTCATGCTATTTCTGTCTAAGTGGGGAAGACGTTTTGCACGCTCAGTTGTCTTGGGTAGTGTTCAGACTAAATTTCTGTTGACTGTTACCCTGATTTGCTCCCTGTCCACATTTTCTGCTCAGGCTTTTGTTGATTCGGGAGCAGCTATTAACCTGATGGATTTTGATTTTGCCAAATCTGCATCCTTGCCCCCCCATAGGAGCTATGACTGCGCTATTGAATTAGTGCCTGGTAGTAAATTCCCTAAAGGTCGCCTTTTTAACTTGTCTGTACCTGAACATGACGCTATGCGGTCTTATATCAAGGAGTCATTGGAGAAGGGTTATATCAGACCATCCTCTTCACCCTTGGGTGCCGGTTTTTTCTTTGTGGCCAAAAAGGATGGTTCATTAAGGCAGTGTATTGATTATCGTCTCTTGAACAAGATCACTGTGAAATATCAATATCTGTTACCCTTGATTTCTGACCTGTTTTCCAGGGTGAAAAGTGCTACTTGGTTTACCAAGCTTGACCTCAGGGGGGCGTATAACCTTATTCGCATTAAGCACGGGGATGAATGGAAGACGGCGTTAATTACCCCAGAGGGGCATTTTGAATACCTAGTGATGCGCTTTGGGCTCACTAATGCTTTTTCCGTCTTCCAGTCCTTCATGAATGACATTTTCAAGGATTTTGTGGATAAATTTCTGATTGTTTATTTGGATGATATCTTGATTTTTTCCAATGACAGGGACTCTCATGTGAAACATGTTCGGACTGTGTTCCAGATTTTGAGAGAGAATGCTCTGTATGTGAAGGGATCAAAGTGTCTTTTTGGCGTACAGAGGATCTCATTTCTGGGATTCATTTTGTCTCCATCTGTTATTGAAATGGACCCGGTCAAGGTTCAGGCCATCTGTGATTGGGTCCAACCTACTTCATTAAAGGCTCTTCAGAGATTCTTGGGTTTTGCCAATTTTTATCTTAAATTTATTGGTAATTTCTCTGTTATTGTTAAACCATTGACTGATTTGACCAAAAAGGGTTCTGATGTGGTGAATTGGCCTCCTGAGGCAGTCTCTGCGCTTCAGGAACTTAAGCAGAGATTCACTTCTGCTCCTGTTATACGGCAGCCTGATGTTTCTCTGTCATTTCAGGTGGAGGTTGATGCCTCTGAAATTGGGGCAGGTGCCGTTTTGTCCCAAAGGAATCCTGCGACCTCTAAAAGTAACCCTTGTGCCTTTTTCTCTCGAAAATTTTCTCCAACTGAACGTAATTATGACGTGGGTAATCGGGAGTTATTGGCCATGAAGTGGGCTTTTGAAGAGTGGAGACATAGGCTGGAGGGAGCCAAACATCAGGTGGTGGTCCTCACGGACCACAAGAATCTGGTTTATCTGGAATCAGCCAAGCGACTTAATCCTAGACAGTCCAGGTGGGCCTTCTTTTTCACACGTTTTAATTTTGTGGTTTCCTTTCTTCCTGGCACTAAGAATGTTAAGGCGGATGCCCTCTCGAGGAGTTTCCTTGCGGACTCTCCTGAGTTATCTGATCCTGCTGTTATTTTGAAAGAGGGTGTAGTTCTTTCCGCTATCTCGCCCAATTTGAGACTGGCTCTGGAAGGGAGTCAGGAGGATAAACCTGAGAGCTGTCCTATTGGGAAATTGTTTGTCCCAGACCGGTGGAAAAAGAGTGTGATGTCTGAGATTCATTGTTCCGCGTTGGCCGGTCATCCCGGAATTTTTGGTACCAGAGACTTGGTGAGTCGGTCCTTTTGGTGGCCTACTTTGTCTTGTGACGTCAGGGAATTTGTGCAGTCCTGTGGGACTTGCTCTTGCTCCAAGCCTTGCTCTCGCTCTAGTGGTTTGTTGATGCCATTGCCTGTGCCCAAGAGACCATGGACCCATATCTCTATGGATTTTATTTCTGACCTCCCTGTTTCTCAGAGAATGACCATTATCTGGGTGATTTGTGATAGGTTTTCCAAGATGATACATCTTGTGCCTTCCTCCTTCGAATTGGTGCCTTTGTTCCTTCAGCAAGTGGTTCGGTTACACGGCATTCTTGAGAACATTGTGTCTGACAGAGGAGTCCAGTTTGTTTCGAGATTTTGGAGGACTTTTTGTTCTAAACTTGGTGTTCAATTGTCTTTCTCCTCGGCTTTTCATCCTCAGACCAATGGACAAACTGAGAGAACAAACCAGACATTGGAGACTTATCTGAGATGCTTTGTGTCTGCTGATCAAGATGACTGGGTCTCTTTTTTGCCTTTGGCTGAGTTTGCTCTTAATAATAGGGCTAGCTCTGCCACTTTGATGTCTCCATTTTTCTGCAATTTTGGGTTTCACCCTCGATTTTCTTCGGGACAGACGGAGGTTTCTGTCTGTCCGGGTGTTGACTCTGTTGTGGAGCGTATGCAGCAGATTTGTGACCGGGTAGTGGAGAGGTTGTCCGTCTCTCAGGAGAAGGCCCAGCGGTTTGCCAACCGGCATAGGACTGATGGTCCTCGGTTTAAAGTGGGGGACTTGGTCTGGTTGTCCTCAAGAAATATCCCTATGAGAGTTGCATCTCCTAAGTTTAAGCCTAGGTTCATTGGACCTTATAAGATCATGGAGATTCTTAATCCTGTTTCCTTTCGTTTACTTGTTCCAGGGACATTTAAGATCCATAACGTGTTCCACAAGTCCTTATTGAAGAGGTTTGTTGAGCCAGTGGTTCCTATGGCTGTGCCTCCTGACCCTGTTTTGGTTGAGGGCAATCTGGAGTATGTGGTTGAGAAAATATTGGATTCTCGTTTTTTAGACGGAAACTCCAGTATTTGGTTAAGTGGAGAGGTTATGGTCAGGAGGACAATTCTTGGGTGTTTGCTTCGGACATCCATGCTAGAAGACTGATCCGTGCGTATCACCGAGCTCATCCTGACCGACCTGGTTGCACAGATGAGGGTTCGGTGACCCCTCCTCAAGAGGGGGGGTACTGTTGTGAATGTTTTGGAAATGAATTCTGAGCAGAAGCTCCCTCTGGTGGTTACAAACAGTACTGAACCATTCAATGAGAATTAGCAATCATGAGTCACATACTGGCTTGATATAAGGGAGGTTCCCTCCCGTCATGGTTGCCGGTGATCAATTGTTCTTTTCTCAACTGTGGTTCCTGGTTCACTTGGAAGCTTGCTGAGTCTTGCCTCTTCTGCTTTCAGATAAGATATTTTCTGTTTTTGTTTTTGTGCTTACCATTTGCATTTTTCTCTGCATTTCTGTGAGGTTAGCCAGGTCCCCCCCGGGGGCTTGGGCTCCTCTCAGTTCCGCTGGAGCCACTGTTATTTGTTCATTTGCCTTTTCCAGTTTTTTCAGTGGCTGCGGCTTAGTTTTGTTACACCAGAGAACTGATTTAGGTGGTAGAGGTCGTGTGATCTCAGGTGTTTTTGCAATCAGTAGCGTTGGATTTTTTTAGGGGTTTTTTTTGGATTGCAGTGAGTATCCTTTCTATCCTTTTCTGTCTAGGCAGATTGGGCCCCAGCGTTTGCTCATACTATTTTCTGTCTGTGTCTGTATTTCCTCTTGTCTAACCGCCATTACATGTTTGGGGGCTTCCTATGTTCTTTGGGGATCTGCTCCGGGGCAGATAGCTTTCCTCTTTCTATCTTTAGGTGTAGTTAATCTCTCAGGCTGTGAAGAGGCGTCTAGGACCAACGTAGGAACGCTCCACGGCTGCCTTTAGTTGTGGTGGTTAGTCAGGGTACTGCAATCCAATAGATTCCAACCTGTCTGGTGTATTGCCGTTTTTGCCTGCTCTCCTCAGCTACCATAACATAACAGACCGGACATCAGGAACACGGAATCAGGAACACGAAATCAGGAACACGGACTGGACATTAGGAACACGTACACAGGAACACGGACACAGGAACACAGACTGGACATCAGGAGCACGGACACCGGAACACGGGCTGGATCTCAGGAACATCAGAACACTGGCATTGGACTCCGGACATCTGGCAACGATCGACAGGTTCCGGACATCGGCCTGCGGACATCAGGCTCCGGACATGAGGACCGCAGTATCAGGCTCAGGACATCTGGCTACAATCGGCAGGCTCCGGACATCAGGCAAGGAAGGAATGGATCCGACATCTGGAAGCGATTTAAAAAGGAACCCAAGCGGTCTGGTGCAAGCCCCTCCAGGCTCAACTGGAGCCGGCCAAGGAATGCAGCAAAAACAAGCTGAGCACAGAGTAACAGAAACTCAGAACACCCACACCGGACTCCTCCTTCCAAGATGAACCCAGGTTGTATCAAAGGAAGTCAGTTAGCAAAAGATCACAGTCACTGGGCACAGGGTTCAGGACACAGAAGGATTCAGGAACATAACACAGCAGACACAGTTCAGACAGTCAGGTACAGGACAGGTACAGGATCAAGGATTCAAGCCTGGAATTACCACCTCCAGGATTGGCAAGCCTGGAATTACCGCCTCCAGGACAGGCGCAGGAACGGGTACAGGATCAGGGATTCAAACCTAGAATTACCGCCTCCAGGATAGGTGCAGGGACGGGTACAGGATCATGGATTCAAGCTTAGAATTACCGCCTCCAGGATAGGCGCAGGGACGGGTACAAGAACACACAACACACATGGCAAGATTCAGAAGCTATGTGAGTACCTAAGGCCCCGCCCATAGGGCAGGGAGCCTTTATATATGAGCTGCCCCTCAGCAATTGGCTGGGGACAGTATTTCAAGTACAGTACACACACTAACCCTGATAAAAGCAGGGCAGGTGTGGCCCGCACACCCTATGCAGCCAAACACAATTCAGCACAGCAAGGGCACCTGGAAATGGCTGCAGCCTAAACACACATAGTAAGTCATGCACCACTGCAGAGGACCTTGACCTACGGTTAGCTTCCACAGCAATAGCCAGGGACCGCACATGCGGGTGGTCATGCAGCGCAGCGGAGACACCCATGCATGCACGGCTGCGCAGTGGAGCTGGGAACTGAGCATCATCCATACAGGTAACTGATAACAGTATCCCAGCTCAATTAAGGGGAAAAGGAGCAAAGGGTTAAAGCACAGACATGCATTGTCACGCCGACAACCAAGTACCGACAGAACAGCGTGACAAATGGGTGCTCTGGTTCATCATCTGGAATGGCGGGCGCTGCCTCATCTTCTGTTCAGGGGTGTCTGTGTGGCAGTTCCGCAAGACACGAGGAGGAAGACGAAGAGGAGGAGGAGGAAGAGGAGGAGGAGGAGGATGAAGAATCCGAAAAGTATAGAAATGTGGGATCCTCTCACTCGCTATCAGTGCCGGAGGCAAGGAAAGCATATGCCTCCTCCAATGAATAGCGCTGTTGGGATGAACGTGAAGAGTGTGACTTTTTTTGTGAATATGGTGCTTTGTGTGCACTTTATATGGATGAAGAGAGATCGGGCAGGGATCAGAGATCAACACTTACAGTTGTAGTCAGGTGGTGAAAAGGGGGGGGTAAAAAAAATGAAAAAACGGCAGGCCCGAGCTCTGAGAAGTGAACTACATCACTTATCAAAGTGTGGCGGCTGCGGATGTGCGTACGGAGTTGGCGCAAAGGTGGCTCAGCAAAAAAAAAGTGGGCACAAGTGTTGATCAGTGAACTGCGACACCAATCAATGCTCGGTGGCTGCTAAATGCGCGCACGGAGGTGGCGCAAAAGGGGGTGGAGGGGGTAAAAACAGGGGGAAAGGGAAGAGGGATGGGGATATTGGGGTGGATGAAGAGAGATCGAGTAGGGATCAGGTATCAACACTCACATCTGTAGTCTATCTTCTTTATCTGTCTTCTTTCTTCTGCAGGAATTGTGGTGTCACAGGCTGCTGTGGCACCTCAAGGCCCGACACCGGAGTAGCTCTGGCAGTGTGACAGCTCTGCAGGATTTCTCAGCTAGTGTGAGGACCTCTGCAGTGTGGTCACACAGGTCACAGGCAGGTGACAGACAGGTCACAGAGCAGTCATACCGCTGCTGTGACCTGTCATTGGTGGGATCGATGTTATGATCAGAGCTTTCCCTGGTGACCCTGGCAGGTCACCAGCAGGGCAAAGCACGGTCACACCGCAGCTGTGCCCTGTGATTGGTGCGATTGACGATGACATCGATTGAACCAATCAGCAGCTGCAGGGCCTGTCCTAGGCACCAGCCTAGGATCGGTGCTATTACAATCGTGCCAATCCCGGGGGGGTTGCCAGGCACCGGCCTAGGATCCAGTGCATCGGTACTCTGATCCTAGCCTGGGACCTCATTGTTTCAGCCGAACTGACTGGCTGAAACAATGAGAAACACTGTGATTTGCTGTTCAAAATTGAACAGCCAATCACAGCGATTGGGAGGCCGGATAGGGGAGGACGCAGCCCGGGATCCCTGTTGTGAATGTGTTAGAAATGAATTCTGAGCAGAAGCTCCCTCTGGTGGTTACAAACAGTACTGAACCATTCAATGAAGATTGTGAAGATTGGCAATCAGGAGTTACAGACTGGTCTTATATAAGGGAGGTTCCCTCCCATCAGGGTTGCCGGTGATCAATTGTTCTTGTCTCTACTTTGGTTCCTGGTTCACTTGGAAGCTTGCTGAGTCTTGCCTGCATCTTCTGCTAACAGATAAGATATTTTCTGCTTTTATTTTTGTGCTTGCTTTTTGCATTTTTTTCTGCACTTCTGTGGAGGTCAGCCAGGTCCCCTCCGGGGGCTTGTGCTCCTCTCAGTTTATCTGAGCCACTGTTATTTGTTCATTTGCCTTTTCCAGTTTTTTCAGTGGCTGCGGCTTAGTTTTGTTACACCAGAGAACTAATTTAGGCGGTAGAGGTCGTGTGATCTCAGGTGTTTTTGCAATTAGTAGAGTTGGTATTTTTTTAGGGTTTTTTGGATTGCAGTAAGTGTCCTTCCTATCCTTTTCTTTCTAGGAAGATTGGGCCCCAACGTTTGCTCATACTATTTTCTGTCTGTGTCTGTATTTCCTCTTGTCTAACCGCCATTACATGTTTGGGGGCTTTCTATGTTCTTTGGGGATCTGCTCCGGGGCAGATAGCTTTCCTCTTTCTATCTTTAGGTGTAGTTAGCCTCTCAGGCCGTGACGAGGCGTCTAGGACCAACGTAGGTACGCTCCACGGCTGCCTTTAGTTGTGGTGGTTAGTCAGGGTACTGCAATCCAGTAGATTCCAACCTCTCTGGTGTATTGCCGTTTTTGCCTGCTCTCCTCAGCTACCAAATCATAACAGTATCACCGGCCAAACTGAAAATTGTATGGTACTCACAGAAGGGAAAAATAGTGTAAAAAAAAAAAAAAAAAGTTGTCAGAGTTGTCAGAGATTTTTTTTTTCTGTTTGTTGCATTTTTTTTTCCCCTCTTTTTTTCTGGGTGCTGAGGATTTTTTTTTTTTCTCTCAATGGAGTTTGCACAGTTGTCTGGCCGTGTGGATCAGCTTGCCACTGAAGTTCGGAGTATTGCATCTATCTTGCAAGGTTGCCGGTTGTGGAACCTAGGATCCCCATGCCGGATTTGTTTTTAGGGGATCGAGCTAAATTTCTGAATTTCAAAAATAACTGTAAGTTGTTTTTTGCCTTAAAACCTAAGTCCTCAGGGAACGCAGCACAGCAGGTTCAAATTGTCATCTCTCTCCTGCGCGGCGATCCTCAGGATTGGGCTTTTTCCCTGACACCTGGGGACCCTGTTTTGAGTAATGTTGATGCATTTTTTCTGGCTCTGGGGTTATTGTACGATGAACCTAATGTCACTGATCAAGCTGAAAAAACCTTGTTGGCATTAAATCAGGGGCTTGAGGACGCTGAGTTATACTGTCAGAAATTCCGAAAGTGGGCAGTCCTGACCAAATGGAATGATGATGCTTTGGCAGCCCTTTTTCGGAAGGGTCTGTCAGAGAATGTAAAAGATGTTATGGTTGGTTTCCCTGCTCCCTCTGGTCTCAATGATTCTATGATATTAGCGATTCAAATTGACAGATGTTTGCGTGAGCGTAGAGGTATGCGTGGTATAGTGTTGCCTTGTGAACCAGTTTGTGAACCGATGCAGTGTGATAGAGTGGCTTCTGGGGCACAGCGTCATGAGTTTCGAAAATGCAATGGGTTATGTTTCTACTGTGGTGACGCCTCTCATGCTATTTCAGTCTGCCCTAAGCGGGGAAGACGTTTTGCACGCTCAGTTGCCTTGGGTAGTGTTCAGACTAAATTTTTGTTGACTGTTACCCTGATTTGCTCCCTGACCACATTTTCTGCTCAGGCTTTTGTTGATTCGGGAGCAGCTATTAACCTGATGGATTTTGATTTTGCTAAACGTTGTGGGTTTCCCTTGATACCCCTACGGAAGTCTATTCCCCTACTGGGGATTGATTCTACCCCTTTGGCTGAGAATAAACCCCAGTTCTCTACTCAGGTGATAATGAGGGTTGAACCTGATCATCAGGAGAGTTGCAAATTTTTGGTGCTGTATAATCAGCATGACATTATTGTACTAGGTTTCCCTTGGTTACAGTCTCATAATCCTGTTTTGGATTGGAAATCTGTGTCTGTAACCAGTTGGGGCTGCCAATGTGTTAATGCCAACACTCCTGTTTTTTCTGCCTCTCCCCAGGCTCAGGATGTTCCTGGCTTTTTGGCTGATTTTTCTGATGTGTTTAGCGAAAGTAAATCTGCATCCTTGCCCCCCCATAGGAGCTATGACTGCGCTATTGAATTAGTGCCTGGTAGTAAATTCCCTAAAGGTCGCCTTTTTAACTTGTCTGTACCTGAACATGACGCTATGCGGTCTTATATCAAGGAGTCATTGGAGAAGGGTTATATCAGACCATCCTCTTCACCCTTGGGTGCCGGTTTTTTCTTTGTGGTCAAAAAGGATGGTTCATTTAGGCCGTGTATTGATTATCGTCTCTTGAACAATATCACTGTGAAATATCAATATCCGTTACCCATGATTTCTGACCTTTTTTCCAGGGTGAAAAGTGCTACTTGGTTTACCAAGCTTGACCTCGGGGGCGTATAACCTTATTCGCATTAAGCACGGGGATGAATGGAAGACGGCATTTAATACCCCAGAGGGGCATTTTGAGTACCTAGTGATGCCCTTTGGGCTCACTAATGCTCCTTCCGTCTTCCAGTCCTTCATGAATGACATTTTCAGGGATTTTGTGGATAAATTTCTGATTGTTTATTGGATGATATCTTGGTTTTTTCCAATGACTGGGACTCTCATGTGAAACATGTTCGGACTGTGTTCCAGATTTTGAGAGAGAATGCTCTGTATGTGAAGGGATCAAAGTGTTTTTGGCGTACAGAGGATCTCAGTTCTGGGATTCATTTTGTCCCCATCTGTTATTGAAATGGACCCGGTCAAGGTTCATGCCATCTGTGATTGGGTCCAACCTACTTCATTAAAGGCTCTTCAGAGATTCTTGGGTTTTGCCAATTTTTATCGTAAATTTATTGGTAATTTCTCTGTTATTGTTAAACCATTGACTGATTTGACCAAAAAGGGTTCCGATGTGGTAAATTGGCCTCCTGAGGCAGTCTCTACGTTTCAGGAACTTAAGCAGAGATTCACTTCTGCTCCTGTTCTACGGCAGCCTGATGTTTCTCTGCCATTTCAGGTGGAGGTTGATGCCTCTGAAATTGGGGCAGGTGCCGTTTTGTCCCAAAGAGATCCAGAGACCTCTAAAAGTAACCCTTGTGCCTTTTTCTCTCGAAAATTTTCTCCAACTGAACGTAATTATGACGTGGGTAATCGAGAGTTATTGGCCATGAAATGGGCTTTTGAAGAGTGGAGACATTGGCTGGAGGGAGCCAAACATCAGGTGGTGGTCCTCACGGACCATAAGAATCTGGTTTATCTGGAATCAGCCAAGCGACTTAATCCAATACAGGCCAGGTGGGCCTTGTTTTTCACACGTTTTAATTTTGTGGTTTCCTTTCTTCCTGGCACTAAGAATGTTAAGGCGGATGCCCTCTCGAGGAGTTTCCTTGCGGACTCTCCTGAGTTATCTGATCCTGCTGTTATTTTGAAAGAGGGTGTAGTTCTTTCCGCCATCTCGCCCAATTTGAGACTGACTCTAGAAGGGTGTCAGGAGGATAAACCCGAGCGCTGCCCTATTGGGAAATTGTTTGTCCCAAACCGGTGGATAAAGAGTGTGATGTCTGAGATTCATTGTTCCGCGTTGGCAGGTCATCCCGGAATTTTTGGTACCAGAGACTTGGTTAGTCGGTCCTTTTGGTGGCCTTCTTTGTCTCGTGACGTCAGGGAATTTGTGCAGTCCTGCGGGATTTGCTCTCGCTCCAAGCCTTGCTCTCGCTCTAGTGGTTTGTTGATGCCATTGCCTGTGCCCAAGAGACCATGGACCCATATCTCTATGGATTTCATTTCCGACCTCCCTGTTTCTCAGAGAATGACCGTTATCTGGGTGATTTGTGATAGGTTTTCCAAAATGATACATCTTGTGCCATTACCTAAGTTGCCTTCCTCCTCCGAATTGGTGCCTTTGTTCCTTCAGCACGTGGTTCGGTTACACGGCATTCCTGAGAACATTGGGTCTGACAGAGGAGTCCAGTTTGTTTCCAGATTTTGGAGGACTTTTTGTTCTAAACTTGGTGTTCAATTGTGTAATGTATGTAGTACAGTTCATATAGCGTCTTGTGCTTGGGTGCGATGAAAATACATGAGACACAGGTTTGATATAGAAAGTCTTGTATTACTTCATACAAGTTGGCAAAAATAGTCACACAGTTTGCAGACACAGAAGCAGGAGACACAGCAGGCCAGAGTAATCTAAGCTCAGCAATCACTCTCCACAACAGGTTCAGGATCTTCTTCTCTGTTACCGTAAGTCCATGCAAACGTGGGTCTTTCAAAGAGCAGGGTTCAGAGTCCACAAGTGCTTCAGAGTTCCTCAGTAGGAATAGCTGGAGTACAAGGTCCAAGGCTTTAGGAGTCAGGTCACAGGTTCACTGCAGGCTAGATTCTGAAGCACTGATTGCTCAGCTGTGGCTGCTTAAGAAGCAAAAGGAGAGAATCAGGGCGGGAACATGCAAGCTGGAAACTCCATTTTGACTGAGGGCAAGATAGCTGCAGTAAGACAGAAAGTAAAATGGCTGATGAACAAACTGAGTTTCAGGAACATGTACACAGAACCTTACATTACTCCCCCCTTAGGGACAACCTCCGGATGACCTCAGGCCAGGCTTGTGTGGGTACCTCTGATGAAACTGACGGAGCAAGCGAGGAGCATTAACGTTATTGACTGGTTCCCATGAGTTGTCCTCCACTGGGTAGCCCTGCCATTGAATCAGATATTGTAACTGATTTCTATACAACCTGGAATCTAAAATCCTTTCCACCACAAATTCTTCCTGACCATCGACTAGCACTGGGTCAGGGCAAGGAGAAGAACGTCCAGGAAACGTATTGGGTGTCGCAGCCTTTAGTAGGGATACATGAAAGACAGGGTGAATTCTCATAGTTCTGGGCAGTTGAAGACGACAAGCAACGGCACTTATAATTTTACTGATTTTATAGGGTCCAATGTACTTATGTCCCAACTTAGACGATGGAATCCTTAACTTAAGATTTCTGGTTGACAGCCAGACCAAGTCTCCTACCTTGAAAGCTGGTGCAGGTTTACGAAATTTATCTGCTGCTTTCTTGTACCTTTCCTGAGCCGATTCCAGATTCTCCTTTAGAAGATCCATATTCTTCTGTAAAGACGTGATTTTTTCAGCCACTGCTGGTAAAGGCGTTTCTATGGGAAATCGTGGTAGAATGTTAGGATGATAACCTAGATTAGAGTAAAAAGGAGACTGCTTAGTGGAGGCACTCTGAGAGTTGTTATACGAGAACTCAGCTGTCACGCTGTATAGCAGATATATATATATATGTGATGTCAGTAATCTATATCAAAAGGGCAACATACTATATAACATGCGCATAGATATATGATAACATAGAATTACCTGACAGAATGTCCAGTGGGTCAATACGGAATCCGTTATACGCTGTCTCCGGCTAGAGGGTGACCGGGTCTATGCTGACCCTAAACTGGGGTCCTAACTAATCCCTCTACCTGGAGGTACTGTTAAAGGTACAGAGGTCCAGGCCACCAGCGTAAACCCTGTCTCCTATCAATCCCTGCCAACTGTAATCTAGTCCTAAGAAGGACCCTGATTACCACCAAAGGGAATGAACAGGTAACGGTTAATGAACAGAAAGACATACAAAAAAGACAAGAAATAAAGTAAAAAAAGTCTTACATACAACACTCACACACAGTAGGAACACCTAAGGTCTCAGAGATAAACTATAAGCTGTAAGAGTAAAAACAACTAAGGAGCTCTTAGCTTAAATATTCTCAGAACCGATCCAGTCTGCTAGACTACATGAATGCTTTCACCGGCATCTAACAAGCAGACTGGCAGGTATATGAAGGAATCTAATTAGAACATAATCAAAAGCAGCCGGGCGAGGCTGGACCTAGTCTTAGCAAAGAGCTAGGTAAAATTAACTCCCTCATTACCAAACACAAAGAAACAGCAACTCAGCTGTGAGAAGTCAGAGTGTGTAATCGCGACGATCCTCGTGGCGATACACCCATGACAGTACCCCCCCTCTACGAGGGGACTCCGGACCCTCAGGGCCAGGTCTGCCCGGGTGAGTTGTGTGAAAGGTCCGAACCAATCGATCTGCGTTAACATCAGACGCAGGGACCCACGTCCTCTCCTCAGGACCATACCCCCTCCAATGAACCAAGTACTGAAGGGATCGGCGACTGAGACGTGAGTCAATGATTTTCGACCCATGAAATTCCACGTTATCATTGACCACCACTGAAGGAGGAGGTAGAGGTGACGGTATGACTGGTGCCACATACTTTTTAAGTAATGACTTGTGAAACACATTATGAATTTTAAACGTAGGAGGGAGGTCCAGACGAAATGCCACAGGATTAATTATGGAACTGATCCTGTACGGCCCGATGAATCTGGGACCCAACCTCCAGGAGGAAACTTTAAGTTTTATATTCCTGGTAGACAACCAAACCAGATCGTTCACCTTCAGATCTAGACCAGAAACTCTCCCCCTATCAGCCATCCGTTTGTAACGGTTCCCCGTAACCTTCAGTCTTAACCGATCTGGAACTATCAGTCTCCCTGGAAGTCCCACAGGGGCGTCCTCCTGAGCCCCCAATACCTCCCCCTCAAGCTCAGAGCATACAGCTGACACTACAACTCCCTCCTGAGGAATAGGAACCGGATCATCCGTCTTCCCGGCCCCTGGGAAAGTACGAGATAAGGCATCAGGAAGCAACTTTATTGAGCAGTCATATGCGCGATGAGGAGGTAACTCTTTACACCCCTCCTCTGAGAACATCTCCCCAAAGTCCTCCAGAAAAGGAGACAAAGTCCTAGGCACAACCGCACCGATGACCGTGCTCATGCAGTTATTCCTGCAAAATTCACCCCACTGGCTTATCTTTCTGGATTGCCAATCAATCACTGGGTTATGTTTAGCCAACCAAGGAAGTCCCAACACAATAGGAGTAGGTAGACCCTCCAACACATAACAAGACAATTGCTCTTTATGTATTGCCCCTACTCGAAGATCTATGTTATGAACAGCTTGTACCAAGCTACCTTGACCGAGAGGTCTAGAATTAATAGAGACTATAGGGACCGGTTTGGCCAATACACTCAGTTGCATACCATGCGCCTGGGCAAACCGAGCGTCCACCAGATTAGCCCCGGACCCACTATCAAGAAAAACAGAAATCCTCTCAGTTCTAGTACCAATCACCACCTCCGCAGGCACGAGAAACTGAGAGGGATTTGGGGACGAAATACACACTCCCAGGTTAACTCCTTTGCTCAAAGAGGCCCGGGATGGACACCCCCCAACAAAATGTCCCTCTCTCCCGCAAAAGAAACACCTTCTAGTATTGCGGCGCACGGCCGATTCCCTCCTACAAAAAGATGTCCCTCCCAACTGCATGGGTTCCTCAGAACAGACCAGGGGAACCTCAGTATAAGGGACTTTAGTAGTAGGTGGAGTCATCACGGGAGGCGGATTTACCTCGCGTCTTCCCCGAATTCGTCTATCAATGCGAATAGCGAGGGCCATAGCAGCCTCCAGTGATGGAGGAGAATCATACTGAGCCAACACATCCTTTAATTTGTCAGACAACCCTTGACAAAACTGGCTCCTAAGAGCTGGGTCATTCCACTGAGTATCTGTTGCCCATCTACGGAACTCAGAAGAATATTCCTCCGCTGGACGATTTCCTTGCCGTATTTTACGTAACTTTGTTTCAGCAAGGGAAACTCGATCCGGATCATCATATACCAGACCCAGGGCAGTAAAAAATCGATCCACTGACTGGAGATCTGGGGAGCCTGGAGGAATAGAGAACGCCCAAGATTGAGGGTCCCCTTGTAAGAGTGAGATAACAATTCCCACCCTCTGCTCTTCACTCCCAGATGACCGAGGCCGCAGCCGAAAGTACAATTTACATGCCTCCCGGAAAGTAAAAAATTTGTCCCGCCCACCAGTGAACCTGTCCGGGAGAGCAACCTTAGGTTCAGATCTGGTTTGCTCCGGGGAGACAAAACCTTGGACTTAATGTCTGCAAACTCCATGGACAACCCCTGCAACTGCCGGGCCAGCTGGGCTACTGGATCCATGACAGCTGGGAGAATCTTTAGTATGGCCGGTGAAAATGTCACGCTGTATAGCAGATATATATATATGTGATGTCAGTAATCTATATCAAAAGGGCAACATACTATATAACATGCGCATAGATATATGATAACATAGAATTACCTGACAGAATGTCCAGTGGGTCAATACGGAATCCGTTATACGCTGTCTCCGGCTAGAGGGTGACCGGGGTCTATGCTGACCCTAAACTGGGGTCCTAACTAATCCCTCTACCTGGAGGTACTGTTAAAGGTACAGAGGTCCAGGCCACCAGCGTAAACCCTGTCTCCTATCAATCCCTGCCAACTGTAATCTAGTCCTAAGAAGGACCCTGATTACCACCAAAGGGAATGAACAGGTAACGGTTAATGAACAGAAAGACATACAAAAAAGACAAGAAATAAAGTAAAAAAAGTCTTACATACAACACTCACACACAGTAGGAACACCTAAGGTCTCAGAGATAAACTATAAGCTGTAAGAGTAAAAACAACTAAGGAGCTCTTAGCTTAAATATTCTCAGAACCGATCCAGTCTGCTAGACTACATGAATGCTTTCACCGGCATCTAACAAGCAGACTGGCAGGTATATGAAGGAATCTAATTAGAACATAATCAAAAGCAGCCGGGCGAGGCTGGACCTAGTCTTAGCAAAGAGCTAGGTAAAATTAACTCCCTCATTACCAAACACAAAGAAACAGCAACTCAGCTGTGAGAAGTCAGAGTGTGTAATCGCGACGATCCTCGTGGCGATACACCCATGACAGTACCCCCCCTCTACGAGGGGACTCCGGACCCTCAGGGCCAGGTCTGCCCGGGTGAGTTGTGTGAAAGGTCCGAACCAATCGATCTGCGTTAACATCAGACGCAGGGACCCACGTCCTCTCCTCAGGACCATACCCCCTCCAATGAACCAAGTACTGAAGGGATCGGCGACTGAGACGTGAGTCAATGATTTTCGACCCATGAAATTCCACGTTATCATTGACCACCACTGAAGGAGGAGGTAGAGGTGACGGTATGACTGGTGCCACATACTTTTTAAGTAATGACTTGTGAAACACATTATGAATTTTAAACGTAGGAGGGAGGTCCAGACGAAATGCCACAGGATTAATTATGGAACTGATCCTGTACGGCCCGATGAATCTGGGACCCAACCTCCAGGAGGAAACTTTAAGTTTTATATTCCTGGTAGACAACCAAACCAGATCGTTCACCTTCAGATCTAGACCAGAAACTCTCCCCCTATCAGCCATCCGTTTGTAACGGTTCCCCGTAACCTTCAGTCTTAACCGATCTGGAACTATCAGTCTCCCTGGAAGTCCCACAGGGCGTCCCCCTGAGCCCCCAATACCTCCCCCTCAAGCTCAGAGCATACAGCTGACACTACAACTCCCTCCTGAGGAATAGGAACCGGATCATCCGTCTTCCCGGCCCCTGGGAAAGTACGAGATAAGGCATCAGGAAGCAACTTTATTGAGCAGTCATATGCGCGATGAGGAGGTAACTCTTTACACCCCTCCTCTGAGAACATCTCCCCAAAGTCCTCCAGAAAAGGAGACAAAGTCCTAGGCACAACCGCACCGATGACCGTGCTCATGCAGTTATTCCTGCAAAATTCACCCCACTGGCTTATCTTTCTGGATTGCCAATCAATCACTGGGTTATGTTTAGCCAACCAAGGAAGTCCCAACACAATAGGAGTAGGTAGACCCTCCAACACATAACAAGACAATTGCTCTTTATGTATTGCCCCTACTCGAAGATCTATGTTATGAACAGCTTGTACCAAGCTACCTTGACCGAGAGGTCTAGAATTAATAGAGACTATAGGGACCGGTTTGGCCAATACACTCAGTTGCATACCATGCGCCTGGGCAAACCGAGCGTCCACCAGATTAGCCCCGGACCCACTATCAAGAAAAACAGAAATCCTCTCAGTTCTAGTACCAATCACCACCTCCGCAGGCACGAGAAACTGAGAGGGATTTGGGGACGAAATACACACTCCCAGGTTAACTCCTTTGCTCAAAGAGGCCCGGGATGGACACCCCCCAACAAAATGTCCCTCTCTCCCGCAAAAGAAACACCTTCTAGTATTGCGGCGCACGGCCGATTCCCTCCTACAAAAAGATGTCCCTCCCAACTGCATGGGTTCCTCAGAACAGACCAGGGGAACCTCAGTATAAGGGACTTTAGTAGTAGGTGGAGTCATCACGGGAGGCGGATTTACCTCGCGTCTTCCCCGAATTCGTCTATCAATGCGAATAGCGAGGGCCATAGCAGCCTCCAGTGATGGAGGAGAATCATACTGAGCCAACACATCCTTTAATTTGTCAGACAACCCTTGACAAAACTGGCTCCTAAGAGCTGGGTCATTCCACTGAGTATCTGTTGCCCATCTACGGAACTCAGAAGAATATTCCTTCGCTGGACGATTTCCTTGCCGTATTTTACGTAACTTTGTTTCAGCAAGGGAAACTCGATCCGGATCATCATATACCAGACCCAGGGCAGTAAAAAATCGATCCACTGACTGGAGATCTGGGGAGCCTGGAGGAATAGAGAACGCCCAAGATTGAGGGTCCCCTTGTAAGAGTGAGATAACAATTCCCACCCTCTGCTCTTCACTCCCAGATGACCGAGGCCGCAGCCGAAAGTACAATTTACATGCCTCCCGGAAAGTAAAAAATTTGTCCCGCCCACCAGTGAACCTGTCCGGAGAGCAACCTAGGTTCAGATCTGGTTTGCTCCGGGGGAGACAAAACCTTGGACTTAATGTCTGCAAACTCCATGGACAACCCCTGCAACTGCCGGGCCAGCTGGGCTACTGGATCCATGACAGCTGGGGAGAATCTTTAGTATGGCCGGTGAAAATGTCACGCTGTATAGCAGATATATATATATGTGATGTCAGTAATCTATATCAAAAGGGCAACATACTATATAACATGCGCATAGATATATGATAACATAGAATTACCTGACAGAATGTCCAGTGGGTCAATACGGAATCCGTTATACGCTGTCTCCGGCTAGAGGGTGACCGGGGTCTATGCTGACCCTAAACTGGGGTCCTAACTAATCCCTCTACCTGGAGGTACTGTTAAAGGTACAGAGGTCCAGGCCACCAGCGTAAACCCTGTCTCCTATCAATCCCTGCCAACTGTAATCTAGTCCTAAGAAGGACCCTGATTACCACCAAAGGGAATGAACAGGTAACGGTTAATGAACAGAAAGACATACAAAAAAGACAAGAAATAAAGTAAAAAAAGTCTTACATACAACACTCACACACAGTAGGAACACCTAAGGTCTCAGAGATAAACTATAAGCTGTAAGAGTAAAAACAACTAAGGAGCTCTTAGCTTAAATATTCTCAGAACCGATCCAGTCTGCTAGACTACATGAATGCTTTCACCGGCATCTAACAAGCAGACTGGCAGGTATATGAAGGAATCTAATTAGAACATAATCAAAAGCAGCCGGGCGAGGCTGGACCTAGTCTTAGCAAAGAGCTAGGTAAAATTAACTCCCTCATTACCAAACACAAAGAAACAGCAACTCAGCTGTGAGAAGTCAGAGTGTGTAATCGCGACGATCCTCGTGGCGATACACCCATGACATCATCTAATGGAAGTAGATCCACCCAATCATCCTGTAGGGGGCAGATAAAGCAGCGGAGATACTGCTCCAGGGTTTGATTGGTTCGTTCGGTCTGTCCATTAGTCTGGGATGAAAAGCAGAAGAAAGGTTTACTTTAATGTCCAATGCTGCACAGAAATTTTGCCAAAACCTAGAAGTGAATTGCACCCCTCGATCCGAAATAACCTCATCCGGTACTCCATGTAAGCAAAACACATCTTTAATCATCAAATCTGATGTCTGTTTTGCAGTGGGTAAGCCGACACAAGGGATAAAATGAGCTGCCTTTGTTAGACGGTCAACCACCACTAGAATGGTGTTCTTCCCTTGAGAGGTTGGTAACTCCACAATGAAGTCCATAGAAATGGATCCCCACGGGCGGGACGGGGTGGAAGAGGCTGTAACAGACCATTTGGTGAGGAGCGAGGTGTTTTGCATCTTGCACAGACTTCACATGAAGTGAACATAGTTTTAAAACATCATTCCTGCAAGTGGGCCACCAAAAGAAACGAGAGAGAAATTCCTGTGTCTTTAGAATTCCTCTATGCCCACTATCTTGGAATCGTGAATGAGTTGCAATACTCTCAATCTGACTGTTTCAGGAATATACAGGCGTTGTCCCTGAATCCACACACCATTGTTAAAGACAAGACTTACGTCCCTTGGGGTTGTGCCAAAAAGGAATCTGCATGGTATGCTTCCTTGATGTCCTTAAGTAGGTCTTGATTATGAATTACTCCTAGGAATCTAGAGTCAGGAAGAATAGTCTTAGGAGGAGTAATTGGACGTGTCTCTGCTGAGTAAATCCTAGAGAGTGCATCAGCCTTTCCATTGCGCGATCCTGTCTATAAGAAAAGATAAAATTAAATTGGTTTAAGAAAAGATTCCAGCGAGCCTGGCGAGGAGTCAGGCACTTAGCCGACCTGATAAATTCAAGGTTACATGGTCTGTCAGGACGACTATTTGCTGTGCAGCTCCCTGAAGAAGGTGTCTCCATTCTTTGAAGGCGGCAATAATGGCCAACAACTCTCTATTGCCCACATCGTAGTTCCTCTCACCGAAGACAACTGCTGGGAAAAGAAGCACAGGGATGCAAGACATTCTTCTCACCTGTTCTCTGAGAGAGTATAGCTCCAATGGCACAGTCTGAAGCATCCACCTCTATTATGAAGGCAAGCTCGGGTTGGGATGTACTAGGATAGGTGCAGTGTAAATTTATCTTTTAGACGGGAAAATGCTTCCGGGGGTTGGGGGTCCAGGAAAACCTAGACTCTTCCGGGTAATTGGGTGATAGGTGACCCCCAAAAAAATTTTTTGAAACGTCATAGAATTTTAAACCCGATGAACCTTACCCCTTCACATTTCTAGCTGGCCAACCTTGATTTTTTGGGTTTTTCTTCCACCATACTAATTCCTTGGAACGTACAACCCCAGAATTAATTTCGCCAGGAATTCCCCTTTTTCAATTTGATGTAAAGATGATTTTGTCTTAGACTTCCCCAAACCATTCTAAATTCCAGATGTTCCTCGTGGGGTTAAAAAAATTTTGAATATCACCAAAAAATTACCAAATGTTTTAGGAATCCCGAAGATCATTCACCAAGTTTGGAAAAGGGCGGGGGGTCCCCCAGACCAAAACATAATAAATTCAAAGGTCCAAGGACCTAATGCATTTCCTTCACCCAGGTCTAATACGGACAAATTATGGGCCCCACAAATTATTTAGAAAAAATTTGGTTTTCCACTCTCTCCATAACCAGGGAATTAAAGGCAAGAAAACTTTTCAAAATAACCTTATTGATTCCCTATATCTCCCAAATGCTCAAGACCATCTTTCTTTTTTAAAAGAAGAGGTGCCCTAAAAGGGGATAAGGGGGGTAGAACCCTTGCTTTTTTTTCGTCATGAACCTTTAAAAAGCCTTTAGCTGGGGGCCCCCCGGGGGGTAATCTTCAAAAGGTATCTCTCCCGCAATAAAAAAATTGGACAACATATGGAGGTGGGGGGAAGCTGGCACGTTTTTCTTCACATAAACCACAAGCCGGATACACCGGGTACGGGCGACTGGTTCCTTTGAACGAGCAAGCTGAAATTTTTGGGACTCATCTTTTCTCGGAAAGGAAAAATTTCCCCTTTCTCCCAGTTAATGGTAGGATTCTGACCTCCCCCCATGGTAGCCCTAAAAAGGGGAAAGTGGGAGAAGAGATAACAAAAGGGGAAAAATTTCCTTGTTCTTACCCATAAACCCTAAAAGGCTTTTTTCCTGACCACGGGTCCAAGGTCAGGGGGACCATCCACTTTTTCCATTACTGGATAGCCTTTTTCACAAACGTACCCCTGTTTCAGAGAAAAGGAACACCAAAAATTTTCCACTTGCCCCTGAGTCATCATGCAAGCTAACACCCAAGCTGATCAACCCAGAGTTTTTTGGAAAGAAACAAAAATTTTTTTTCTTACAACTCAGCGGAAAAAACCGCTGAAAATTTAAAAAAGGCGCGTTTACACATACCCCAGGTAAGGATTTTAAGCAAAAACAAGATCTTTTGCGCAGATCCTCTGGAGCCTGGGCCGGGCCCCTGACAGACCCCTCTCGCAACACTCACAATGATGATCTGCGAGTTTACGAGAACGGGGGGGCATTTATAATGAATGCCCTACTACCACAATAGAAACATAGATTCCCCTTTAAAACGATTTCCCTTTTCTGCATACTAACCCCGTTGTAAAGATCCCTGCGGGGGTTCAGGTTCAGGTTCCCTGTAAACCTACTCAAAGTTCCTTACTGGAGAGGAATAGGGAAAAGTTATGCGATTGCTTTCGAACCACCTCTTTCTGCGTTCAGCAACATATCAAAACGATGCATATTAATAAAGTCACCAACCGTGGAGGGCGGCACGACAATTCCCTTTAAACAGGAGATAACCCCCTTTTGAAAAAAAATTTTTTGGCGGAACTGTCCAGGGTATAAAGGGGCCCCTCCCTAACCAAGGGATATTCCCCTCCGAGTCTTCCTTTTGGGGAAATCTAACATGGCGCTTCAGCTTTTGCACCTCGATTGGGGCATCAAACACCTGCCCCATGGCTGAAAAAAAGCATCGGGATTCAAACAATATCCTCATCCAATCAAGGTTTCCCCCCATCAAACCTTGTTGGAACAACATAATATAGTAGCCCTTAATCGTTCAGGGGAAATTTTGAACGTGCAGAAAAAAAAAAAATTGCATGTTTTAAAAAACCCCGAATTTCTCACTTTACCGCCAAAACGAAAAGGGGGCAATTGGGAATCCCAGAACTCGGGGCTAGGGAGGGGCCCCGGGCTCGCTCTTCTAAACCCATCCGGGGTCCAAATCCGGGCAGTCTGTCCAAACACTTCAAATTGGATTAGTGGGCCTTAGGCTTAAAAAGGGGGCTTTAATTTTGCAAACCAAGGAATTACAGTCACCCGCAAATTCCTTTATGCGGCCCCTTTTTTTTTGATTTTTTAAACAATACGGAAGAAGAGGAAAGGGGAAAAAAAAAAAAAAAAAAACAATAGTGTTTACCTGTGGTAACCTCAAGAGAAAAAAAAAATTAAGGGGGAAATGCTCACCTGGGAAAGGTGTAAATCACAACCACTCATCACAGAAAGTTCCCCACACTGATATCCACATTACACAGAAAAAAAGAAAAAAAAAAAAAAACAATAGTTTTACCGTGGTAACACAAAAAAAAAAAACCCCTTAAGGGGAAATTTCTCCCGGAAAGGTTGGGAATCAAACCCCCTGTCATCACAAAATACAACCGACACCGTATCCACAGTTCGCAACACCCCTTCAACCCACGACACTAACTTTTTGGGTTCAGAATTTTTTAATTATTAGCAGTTCAAAAACTCTTGTCTGGGGGGCATGAAAATACGAGAAAAGGTTTGAATAGAAAGCTTTTTTCCAACAAGTTGGAAAAAATCACACAGTTTCGACACAAAGCGGAGACACAGGGCCAAGTAATCTAAGCCAGCAAACCCTCCACAAAAAGGTTTTAGGGGCTTTTCCCCTTTCCGAAGTCCATGCAAAATGGTCTTTAAAGAGCAGGGTTTAAAGCCACAAGTGCTTTTGAGTCCCATAGGGGAAAAGCTGGAGTACAATCCAAGGCTTTTTTTATAGGGGCCAGGTTCACTGCAAAGGGTAGATTCGAAGCACTGATTGTCCGTGGGCTTAAAAAGCAAAAGGGGAGAAT
>JARQOD010000005.1:435639283-435681266 GCA_033576555.1 Oophaga sylvatica | reverse complement strand
AAAAGGGCAACATACTATATAACATGCGCATAGATATATGATAACATAGAATTACCTGACAGAATGTCCAGTGGGTCAATACGGAATCCGTTATACGCTGTCTCCGGCTAGAGGGTGACCGGGTCTATGCTGACCCTAAACTGGGTCCTAACTAATCCCTCTACCTGGAGGTACTGTTAAAGGTACAGAGGTCCAGGCCACCAGCGTAAACCCTGTCTCCTATCAATCCCTGCCAACTGTAATCTAGTCCTAAGAAGGACCCTGATTACCACCAAAGGGAATGAACAGGTAACGGTTAATGAACAGAAAGACATACAAAAAAGACAAGAAATAAAGTAAAAAAGTCTTACATACAACACTCACACACAGTAGGAACACCTAAGGTCTCAGAGATAAACTATAAGCTGTAAGAGTAAAAACAACTAAGGAGCTCTTAGCTTAAATATTCTCAGAACCGATCCAGTCTGCTAGACTACATGAATGCTTTCACACGGCATCTAACAAGCAGACTGGCAGGTATATAAGGAACTAATTAGAACATAATCAAAAGCAGCCGGGCGAGGCTGGACCTAGTCTTAGCAAAGAGCTAGGTAAAATTAACTCCCTCATTACCAAACACAAAGAAACAGCAACTCAGCTGTGAGAAGTCAGAGTGTGTAATCGCGACGATCCTCGTGGCGATACACCCATGACAGTACCCCCCCTCTACGAGGGGACTCCGGACCCTCAGGGCCAGGTCTGCCCGGGTGAGTTGTGTGAAAGGTCCGAACCAATCGATCTGCGTTAACATCAGACGCAGGGACCCACGTCCTCTCCTCAGGACCATACCCCCTCCAATGAACCAAGTACTGAAGGGATCGGCGACTGAGACGTGAGTCAATGATTTTCGACCCATGAAATTCCACGTTATCATTGACCACCACTGAAGGAGGAGGTAGAGGTGACGGTATGACTGGTGCCACATACTTTTTAAGTAATGACTTGTGAAACACATTATGAATTTTAAACGTAGGAGGGAGGTCCAGACGAAATGCCACAGGATTAATTATGGAACTGATCCTGTACGGCCCGATGAATCTGGGACCCAACCTCCAGGAGGAAACTTTAAGTTTTATATTCCTGGTAGACAACCAAACCAGATCGTTCACCTTCAGATCTAGACCAGAAACTCTCCCCCTATCAGCCATCCGTTTGTAACGGTTCCCCGTAACCTTCAGTCTTAACCGATCTGGAACTATCAGTCTCCCTGGAAGTCCCACAGGGGCGTCCCCTGAGCCCCCAATACCTCCCCCTCAAGCTCAGAGCATACAGCTGACACTACAACTCCCTCCTGAGGAATAGGAACCGGATCATCCGTCTTCCCGGCCCCTGGGAAAGTACGAGATAAGGCATCAGGAAGCAACTTTATTGAGCAGTCATATGCGCGATGAGGAGGTAACTCTTTACACCCCTCCTCTGAGAACATCTCCCCAAAGTCCTCCAGAAAAGGAGACAAAGTCCTAGCACAACCGCACCGATGACCGTGCTCATGCAGTTATTCCTGCAAAATTCACCCCACTGGCTTATCTTTCTGGATTGCCAATCAATCACTGGGTTATGTTTAGCCAACCAAGGAAGTCCCAACACAATAGGAGTAGGTAGACCCTCCAACACATAACAAGACAATTGCTCTTTATGTATTGCCCCTACTCGAAGATCTATGTTATGAACAGCTTGTACCAAGCTACCTTGACCGAGAGGTCTAGAATAATAGAGACTATAGGGACCGGTTTGGCCAATACACTCAGTTGCATACCATGCACCTGGGCAAACCGAGCGTCCACCAGATTAGCCCCGGACCCACTATCAAGAAAAACAGAAATCCTCTCAGTTCTAGTACCAATCACCACCTCCGCAGGCACGAGAAACTGAGAGGGATTTGGGGACGAAATACACACTCCCAGGTTAACTCCTTTGCTCAAAGAGGCCCGGGATGGACACCCCCCAACAAAATGTCCCTCTCTCTCCCCAAAAGAAACACCTTCTAGTTTGCGGCGCACCGCCGATTCCCTCCTACAAAAAGATGTCCCTCCCAACTGCATGGGTTCCTCAGAACAGACCAGGGAACCTCAGTATAAGGGACTTTAGTAGTAGGTGGAGTCATCACGGGAGGCGGATTTACCTCGCGTCTTCCCCGAATTCGTCTATCAATGCGAATAGCGAGGGCCATAGCAGCCTCCAGTGATGGAGGAGAATCATACTGAGCCAACACATCTTTAATTTGTCAGACAACCCTTGACAAAACTGGCTCCTAAGAGCTGGGTCATTCCACTGAGTATCTGTTGCCCATCTACGGAACTCAGAAGAATATTCCTCCGCTGGACGATTTCCTTGCCGTATTTTACGTAACTTTGTTTCAGCAAGGGAAACTCGATCCGGATCATCATATACCAGACCCAGGGCAGTAAAAAATCGATCCACTGACTGGAGATCTGGGGAGCCTGGAGGAATAGAGAACGCCCAAGATTGAGGGTCCCCTTGTAAGAGTGAGATAACAATTCCCACCCTCTGCTCTTCACTCCCAGATGACCGAGGCCGCAGCCGAAAGTACAATTTACATGCCTCCCGGAAAGTAAAAAATTTGTCCCGCCCACCAGTGAACCTGTCCGGGAGAGCAACCTTAGGTTCAGATCTGGTTTGCTCCGGGGGGAACAAAACCTTGGACTTAATGTCTGCAAACTCCATGGACAACCCCTGCAACTGCCGGGCCAGCTGGGCTACTGGATCCATGACAGCTGGGGAGAATCTTTAGTATGGCCGGTGAAAATGTCACGCTGTATAGCAGATATATATATATGTGATGTACAGTAATCTATATCAAAAGGGCAACATACTATATAACATGCGCATAGATATATGATAACATAGAATTACCTGACAGAATGTCCAGTGGGTCAATACGGAATCCGTTATACGCTGTCTCCGGCTAGAGGGTGACCGGGTCTATGCTGACCCTAAACTGGGGTCCTAACTAATCCCTCTACCTGGAGGTACTGTTAAAGGTACAGAGGTCCAGGCCACCAGCGTAAACCCTGTCTCCTATCAATCCCTGCCAACTGTAATCTAGTCCTAAGAAGGACCCTGATTACCACCAAAGGGAATGAACAGGTAACGGTTAATGAACAGAAAGACATACAAGAAAGACAAGAAATAAAGTAAAATAAAGTCTTACATACAACACTCACACACAGTAGGAACACCTAAGGTCTCAGAGATAAACTATAAGCTATAAGAGTAAAAACAACTAAGGAGCTCTTAGCTTAATATTCTCAGAACCGATCCAGTCTGCTAGACTACATGAATGCTTTCACCGGCATCTAACAAGCAGACTGGCAGGTAATATGAAGGAATCTAATTAGAACATAATCAAAAGCAGCCGGGCGAGGCTGGACCTAGTCTTAGCAAAGAGCTAGGTAAAATTAACTCCCTCATTACCAAACAAAAAGAAACAGCAACTCAGCTGTGAGAAGTCAGAGTGTTAAATCGCGACGATCCTGTGGCGATGACACCCATGACATCATCTAATGGAAGTAGATCCACCCAATCATCCTGTAGGTGGCAGATAAAGCAGCGGAGATACTGCTCCAGGTTTGATTGGTTCGTTCGGTCTGTCCATTAGTCTGGGGATGAAAAGCAGAAGAAAGGTTTACTTTAATGTCCAATGCTGCACAGAAATTTTGCCAAAACCTAGAAGTGAATTGCACCCCTCGATCCGAAATAACCTCATCCGGTACTCCATGTAAGCGAAACACATCTTTAATCATCAAATCTGATGTCTGTTTTGCAGTGGGTAAGCCGACACAAGGGATAAAATGAGCTGCCTTTGTTAGACGGTCAACCACCACTAGAATGGTGTTCTTCCCTTGAGAGGTTGGTAACTCCACAATGAAGTCCATAGAAATGGATCCCCACGGGCGGGACGGGGTGGGAAGAGGCTGTAACAGACCAGTTGGTGAGGAGCGAGGTGTTTTGCATCTTGCACAGACTTCACATGAAGTGACATAGTTTAAAACATCCTTCCTGCAAGTGGGCCACCAAAAGAAACGAGAGAGAAATTCCTGTGTCTTTAGAATTCCTCTATGCCCAGCTATCTTGGAATCGTGAATGAGTTGCAATACTCTCAATCTGACTGTTTCAGGAATATACAGGCGTTGTCCCTGAATCCACACACCATTTTAAAGACAAGACTTACGTCCCTTGGGGGTTGTGCCAAAAAGGAATCCGCATGGTATGCTTCCTTGATGTCCTTAAGTAGGTCTTGATTATGAATTACTCCTAGGAATCTAGAGTCAGGAAGAATAGTCTTAGGAGGAGTAATTGGACGTGTCTCTGCTGAGTAAATCCTAGAGAGTGCATCAGCCTTTCCATTGCGCGATCCTGGTCTATAAGAAATGATAAAATTAAATTGGTTTAAGAAAAGATTCCAGCGAGCCTGGCGAGGAGTCAGGCACTTAGCCGACCTGATAAACTCAAGGTTACGATGGTCTGTCAGGACGACTATTTGCTGTGCAGCTCCCTGAAGAAGGTGTCTCCATTCTTTGAAGGCGGCAATAATGGCCAACAACTCTCTATTGCCCACATCGTAGTTCCTCTCAGCCGAAGACAACTGCTGGGAAAAGAAGGCACAGGGATGCAAGACATTCTTCTCACCTGTTCTCTGAGAGAGTATAGCTCCAATGGCACAGTCTGAAGCATCCACCTCTATTATGAAGGCAAGCTCGGGGTTGGGATGTACTAGGATAGGTGCAGTGGTAAATTTATCTTTTAGACGGGAAAATGCTTCCTGGGCTTGGGGAGTCCAGGAGAACCTAGACTCTTTCCGGGTAAGTTGGGTGATAGGTGACACTACCTCAGAGAAATTTCTAATGAAACGTCTATAGAAGTTGGCAAACCCGATGAAGCGCTGTACCTCCTTCACATTTCTAGGACTTGGCCAATCCTTGATGGCTTGGGTTTTGCTTCCATCCATACTAATTCCTTGTGTAGACAGTACATACCCCAGAAATTGAATTTCGGTCCTATGGAATTCACACTTTTCAAGTTTGATGTAAAGATGATTTTGTCTTAGACGTTCCAAGACCATTCTCACATGTCCATGATGTTCCTCTGTGGAGTTAGAAAAAATTAGAATATCATCCAAATAAATTACCACGAATGTATCTAGGAGATCCCTGAAGATGTCATTCACCAAGTGTTGGAAAGTGGCTGGGGCGGTACTCAGACCAAAAGGCATAACTAGATATTCAAAGTGTCCATAGCGTGACCTGAATGCAGTCTTCCATTCATCCCCAGGTCTAATACGGACTAAGTTATAGGCCCCACGAAGATCTAGTTTAGAGAAAATTTTGGCATGTCGCACTCTCTCCAATAACTCAGGGATTAAAGGCAATGGATAACGGTTTCTAATAGTAACCTTATTGAGTTCCCTATAGTCTACGCATGGTCTCAGAGATCCATCTTTCTTCTTTACAAAGAAGATGGGTGCACCTGCAGGAGATGAAGAGGGGCGTATGAAGCCCTTGGCTAGATTTTCGTCTATGTAATCCTTTAAAGCCTTTAGCTCGGGCCCCGCCAGGGGTAGATCTTACCAAAAGGTATCTCTGCTCCAGGCAATAATTCAATTGGACAATCATATGGACGGTGAGGAGGAAGCTGGTCAGCGTTCTTCTTGTCACATAAATCCACATAGTCCTGGTATACAGCTGGTAGTTCAGGGACTGACATGGTTCCTTTAGGAACAGAGCAAGCTGAAACTTTTGGACTCATCTGTTTCTCTGGAAAGTGTAATTCCTTGGTCTCCCAGTTAATGGTAGGATTCTGAGCCTGCAGCCATGGTAGCCCTAGAATAATGGGAAAGTGGGGAGAAGAGATAAGCATAAAGGACAGTTTCTCTTGATGATCTTTACCCATAAGAACCCTCAAAGGCTCTGTTTCCTGATCCACTGGTCCAGAGGTCAGCAGGGAGCCATCCACAGTTTCCATCTGTACTGGAGTAGCCTTCTTCACTGAACGTATCCCCTGTTTCAGAGCAAAGGAGACATCCATAAAATTTCCACTTGCCCCTGAGTCGATCATAGCAGAGCTAGACACCCAAGCTGAGTCAACCCAGAGTTTGATGGAAAGAAAGCAATGAGAATTGTTTTTCTTACAACTCAGCTGGGACAACCGCTGAGGAAACTTGAAAAATGGCAGCGTTTACACAGTCAACGTCCTCAGAGGTAACGGAGTTTAAGTCGAGAAATCAAGATCTGTTGCTGCAGATCTCTCTGGAGCCTGAGGCTCGGACCTGACAGATCCCCTCTCGCAACACTCACAATGAATGAGTGCTGCAGTAGTCTTACGAGAACGGCTGGGGCAGTTTATAATGAAGTGCCCTGACTTACCACAATAGAAACATAGATTCTCCTTAAAACGATGTTCCTTGCGTGCATCACTAACCCGTCGTTGTAAAGAGTCTACCTGCATGGGTTCAGGTTCAGGTTCCCGTGTAATCCTACTCAAAGGTTCCTTAGCTGGAGAGGAAGGTAGGAAAAGGTTAGTGCGATTGCTTTCGAACCATCTCTCTTGCCTGCGTTCAGTCAGACGAGTATCAATACGGATGCAGTAGTTAATAAAGTCACCTAACGCAGTGGGAGGGTCGGCACGAGCAAGTTCATCCTTAATCAGTGGAGATAACCCCTTTCGAAAAATAGATTTTTTGGCGGAACTGTGCCAGGTGGTATCAAGGGCCCATCTCCTGAAATCCAAGGCATATTCAGCTACCGAGTGCTTACCTTGGCGCAAATCTAACATGGCTGCTTCAGCTGTTGCACCTCGATTGGGGTCATCAAACACCTGCCCCATGGCTGAAATAAAAGCATCAAGGTGATTCAAACAATCATCCTCAGTCTCAATCAGAGGGTTTGCCCACATCAAAGCCTTGTTGGTAAGCAACATAATTATAGTAAGCACCTTAGATCGTTCAGTGGGAAATTGTGAAGCATGTGCAGAAAAAAAAAGATTGCATTGATTAATAAATCCCCTGAATTTCTCACGTTCACCGCCAAAACGAAAAGGGGGCAACTTGGGAATCCCAGAACTCGGGGCTACGGCAGGAGCCTGGACTCGCTCTTCTAGAACCTCAATCCTGGCTCGCAAATCCTGGGCAGTCTGTCCAAACACTTGCAAATTGTGATTAGTGAGGTCCTGTAGGCTTGAAAAACGGGTCTTTATATTCTGCAAATCTGCAAGGATATTATCAGTCACTCCGCAAAGTTCCTTTATGCGGGCCTCCATTTTCCAGATCTTTTAAGACAGGAGTACTGGAAGAAGAGGAGAGGAGAAAAAAAAACAAAAAAAACAATAGTGTTTACCTGTGGTAACACTGCAGAGAGAAAAAAAAAATTAAGGGAACTGCTCACCTGGAATGGTTGTGAGAAGTCACAACCACTATCATCACAGAAAGTTCACCCGGACATCTGATATCCACAGTTACAGCAGACAAAAAAGAGAAAGAAAAAAAAAACAATAGTGTTTACCTGTGGTAACACTGAAAAAAAAAACACTTAAGGGAATTGCTCACCTGGAATGGTTGTGAGAAGTCACAACCACTGTCATCACAGAAAGTACAACCGGACATCCGATATCCACAGTTACAGCAGACACAGCCCTTCCAGACCCAGCAGACACTAACGTTTTGGCTTCAGAATCTTGTAATGTATGTAGTACAGTTCATATAGCGTCTTGTGCTTGGGTGCGATGAAAATACATGAGACACAGGTTTGATATAGAAAGTCTTGTATTACTTCATACAAGTTGGCAAAAATAGTCACACAGTTTGCAGACACAGAAGCAGGAGACACAGCAGGCCAGAGTAATCTAAGCTCAGCAATCACTCTCCACAACAGGTTCAGGATCTTCTTCTCTGTTACCGTAAGTCCATGCAAACGTGGGTCTTTCAAAGAGCAGGGTTCAGAGTCCACAAGTGCTTCAGAGTTCCTCAGTAGGAATAGCTGGAGTACAAGGTCCAAGGCTTTAGGAGTCAGGTCACAGGTTCACTGCAGGCTAGATTCTGAAGCACTGATTGCTCAGCTGTGGCTGCTTAAGAAGCAAAAGGAGAGAATCAGGGCGGGAACATGCAAGCTGGAAACTCCATTTTGACTGAGGGCAAGATAGCTGCAGTAAGACAGAAAGTAAAATGGCTGACGAACAAACTGAGTTTCAGGAACATGTACACAGAACCTTACAATTGTCTTTCTCCTCGGCTTTTCATCCTCAGACCAATGGACAAACTGAGAGAACAAACCAGACATTGGAGACTTATCTGAGATGCTTTGTGTCTGCTGATCAAGATGACTGGGTCTCTTTTTTGCCTTTGGCTGAGTTTGCTCTTAATAATAGGGCTAGCTCTGCCACTTTGATGTCTCCATCTTTCTGCAATTTTGGGTTTCACCCTCGATTTTCTTCGGGACAGACGGAGGCTTCTGTCTGTCCAGGTGTTGACTCTGTTGTGGAGCGTATGCAGCAGATTTGGGACCAGGTAGTGGAGAGGTTGTCCCTCTCTCAGGAGAGGCCCAGCGGTTTGCCAACCGGCATAGGACTGATGGTCCTCGGTTTGAAGTGGGGGACTTGGTCTGGTTGTCCTCAAGAAATATCCCTATGAGAGTTGCATCTCCTAAGTTTAAGCCTAGGTTCATTGGACCTTATAAGATCATGGAGATTCTTAATCCTGTTTCCTTTCGTTTACTTGTTCCAGGGACATTTAAGATCCATAACGTGTTCCACAAGTCCTTATTGAAGAGGTTTGTCGAGCCAGTGGTTCCTATGGCTGCGCCTCTTGACCCTGTTTTGGTTGAGGGCAATCTGGAGTATGTGGTTGAGAAAATATTGGATTCTCGTTTTTTAGACGGAAACTCCAGTATTTGGTTAAGTGGAGAGGTTATGGTCAGGAGGACAATTTTTGGGTGTTTGCTTCGGACATCCATGCTAGGAGACTGATCCGTGCGTATCACAGAGCTCATCCTGACCGACCTTGTTGCCCAAATGAGGGTTCGGTGACCCCTCCTCAAGGGGGGGGTACTGTTGTGAATGTGTTAGAAATGAATTCTGAGCAGAAGCTCCCTCTGGTGGTTACAAACAGTACTGAACCATTCAATGAAGATTGTGAAGATTGGCAATCAGGAGTTACAGACTGGTCTTATATAAGGGAGGTTCCCTTCCATCAGGGTTGCCGGTGATCAATTGTTCTTGTCTCTACTTTGGTTCCTGGTTCACTTGGAAGCTTGCTGAGTCTTGCCTGCATCTTCTGCTAACAGATAAGATATTTTCTGCTTTTATTTTTGTGCTTGCTTTTTGCATTTTTTCCTGCACTTCTGTGGAGGTCAGCCAGGTCCCCTCCGGGGCTTGTGCTCCTCTCAGTTTATCTGAGCCACTGTTATTTGTTCATTTGCCTTTTCCAGTTTTTTCAGTGGCTGCGGCTTAGTTTTGTTACACCAGAGAACTAATTTAGGTGGTAGAGGTCGTGTGATCTCAGGTGTTTTTGCAATTAGTAAAGTTGGTATTTTTTTAGGGTTTTTTGGATTGCAGTAAGTGTCCTTCCTATCCTTTTCTTTCTAGGAAGATTGGGCCCCAACGTTTGCTCATACTATTTTCTGTCTGTGTCTGTATTTCCTCTTGTCTAACCGCCATTACATGTTTGGGGGCTTTCTATGTTCTTTGGGGATCTGCTCCGGGGCAGATAGCTTTCCTCTTTCTATCTTTAGGTGTAGTTAGCCTCTCAGGCTGTGACGAGGCGTCTAGGACCAACGTAGGTACGCTCCAAGGCTGCCTTTAGTTGTGGTGGTTAGTCAGGGTACTGCAATCCAGTAGATTCCAACCTCTCTGGTGTATTGCCATTTTTGCCTGCTCTCCTCAGCTACCAAATCATAACAGATCCCGACACCATCTCCCTACAGGTAAAATTGTGTCCGAATTTTAATGAGATTATTTCGACTTAAGTCGCGATGTCGCAGTAAAGAGCATGACGTACTATTCCGTCCATGGGAATTAATTCCCAGGTCACATGGACGGAATAGTTGTGTTGGGGTTAGGGTTGTGTCTAGGGTTGGGATTAGGGTTAGGTTTGGGATTAGGGTCAGGGGTAGGGATGTGTTAGGGCTGGAGTTAGAATTGGTGGGTTTACACTGTTTAGGTACATCAGGGGGTTTCCAAACGCGACATGGCACCTGCCATTGATTCCAGCCAATTTTAGCTTCAAAAAGTCAAACGGTGCTCCCTCCCTTCCAAGCCCTGCCCAAACAGTGGCTTTTCCCTACATGTTGGTGTACTCAGGTGAAATTGGACAACAAATTGTATGGTCCATTTTCTCCTTATACCCTTGTGAAAATAAAAAATTTTGGATCTAAAGTAAATTTTTTGTGAATAAAGTAAAATGTTCATTTTTAACTTCCAGATTGCTTTAGTTCTCGTCAAGCACCTGAAGGGTTAATAACCTTCTTGAATGTGGTGTTGAGCACCTTGAGAGGTGCAGATTTTAGAATGATGTCACTTTTGGGCATTTTCTATCATATTGACCCCCCAAACTTCAAGTGTGAGGTGGTCCCTAAAAAAATGGTTTTGTAAATTTTGCTGGAAAAATGAGAAATCGCTGGTCAACTTTTAACCCTTATAACGCCCTAACAAAAAAAATATGTCTCCAAAATTGTGCTGATGTAAAGTAGATATGCGGGAAATGTTATTTATTAACTATTTTGTGCGATATGACTCTCTGAGTTAAGGGCACAAAAATTGAAAGTTTGAAAATTGCAAAATTTTCAAAATTTTTGCCAAATTTCCTTTTTTTTCGTAAATAAATTCAAGTCATATTGAATAAATTTTAACACTAGCATGAAGTACAATATGTCACGAAAAAACAGACTCAGAATCAGTGAGATACATTGAAGCGTTCCAGAGCTATAACTTCATAAAGTGACAGTGGTCAGAATTGTAAAAATTGGCTTGGTCATTAAGTACAAAACTGGCTCTGTTACTAATGGGTTAACAGGAGATCGCTCTCTCTTTAACTCCATAAGTACATCATAATTGCGTGGTCCTGATGGTTGCCATTGCAAATAGTGACCACAGTGTCTACCAGTTATGGTATCCTGTGCAGAAGTCAACAACATTTAAGTGGAGAAAATATTTTTCATTGCAGTCACTCGAATTTGTGGAAAATTCTGTGCAGTGTCTGAAGTGTTAACAAACTTCCTGACAAAAGTTTTTAGTACTTTCAGGAGTGCTGTTTTTAATATAGTATCTATTTTTGGGGTGTTTTCAATATAAAGGCTCCTTAAAATCACTTCAAAATAGAATAGGCTCCTAAGAAAATAAGTTTTGTAAATTTCCTTGAAAAAAATGAAAATTGCTCTCTAACTATTAACTCTTCAACCATCCTAACAAACTAGAAGCACATTTGTTAAATGGTACTGATGTTAAGAATGCATAGGGTAAATGTTATTTATTAACCTTTTTTTATTTGGTAGCCATTAAACTCTTGCTAACTTTTCATCAAATTTCAGGGTTTTATATGTACAGTCATGGCCAAAAGTTTTGAGAATGACACAAATATTATATTTTCACATGATCTGCTGCCCTCTGGTTTTTATGTGTGTTTAACAGATGTTTTTATCACAGACAGAAATATAATAATTGCAAACATATGAGTAACAAAAGCTTATATTGACAGTTAGAATGAGTTAATGCAGCAAGTCAATATTTGCAGTGTTGACCCTTCTTCTTCAGGACCTCTGCAATTCTCCCTGGCATGCTCTCAATCAACTTCTGGACCAAATCCTGACTGATAGCAGTCCATTCTTGCACAATCAATGCTTTCATTTTGTCAGAATGTTTAGGTTTTTGTTTGTCCACCCGTCTCTTGATGATTGACCACAAGTTCTCAATGGGATTAAGATCTGGGGAGTTTCCAGGCCATGGACCCAAAATCTCTATGTTTTGTTCCCTGAGCCATTAGTTATCACCTTTGCTTAATGGTAAGGTGCTCCATCATGCTGGAAAAGGCACTGTTGATCGCCAAACTGCTCTTGGAGGGTTGGGAGAAGCTGCTCTTGGAGGACATTCTGGTACCATTCTTTATTCATGGCTGTGTTTTTAGGCAAGACTGTGAGAGAGCCGATTCCCTTGGCTGAGAAGCAACCCCACACATGAATGGTTTCAGGATACTTAACAGTTGGCATGAGACAAGACTGGTGGTAGCGCTCACCTTGTCTTCTCCAAATGAGGCGTTTTCCTGATGTCCCAAACAATCGAAAAGGGGATTCATCAGAGAAAATAACTTTACCCCAGTCCTCAGCAGTCCACTGCCTGTACCTTTTGCAGAATATCAGTCTGTCCATGATGTTTTTTCTGGAGAGAAGTGACTTCTTTGCTGCCCTCCTTGAGACCAGGCCTTGCTCTAAGAGTCTCCGCCTCACAGTGCATGCAGATGCACTCACACCTGCCTGCTGCCATTCCTGAGCAAGCTCTGCACTGCTGGTAGCCCGATCCCGCAGCTGAAACACTTTTAAGAGATGGTCCTGGCGCTTGCTGGTCTTTCTTGGGCACCCTGAAGCCTTTTTGGCAACAATGGAACCTCTCTCCTTGAAGTTCTTGATGATGCAATAGATTGTTGACTGAGGTGCAGTCTTTCTAGCTGCGATACTCTTCCCTGTTAGGCCATTTTTGTGCATTGCAATGATGACTGCACGCGTTTCTTTAGAGATAACCATGGTTAACAGAAGAGAAACAATGATGCCAAGCACCAGCCTCCTTTTAAAGTGTCCAGTGGTGTCATTCTTACTTAATCATGACAGATTGATCTCCAGCCATGTCCTCATCAACACCCACACCTGTGTTAATGGAGCAATCACTGAAAAGAGGTTAGCTGGTCCTTTTAAGGCAGGGCTGCAATGATGTTGAAATGTGTTTTGGGGGATAAAGTTAATTTTCTAGCCAAATATTGACTTTGCAAGTAATTGCTGTTAAGCTGATCACTCTTTATAACATTCTGGAGTGTATGCAAATTGGCATTAGAAAAAGTGAAGCAGTAGACTTTGTAAAAATTAATATTTGTGTCATTCTCAAAACTTTTGGCCATGACTGTATATATAAATAAACAAAAATCATATAAACCTAAATTTACCACTAACATAAGATAAAATACATCATGAAAAAATCACTGAGATATGCTAAATCGATCCAGAGTTATTACAACATACATAAACATGAAAGATTTATAGTGCAAATTTAAAGGAGTTTTCCACTACATTGATCCTTTGGATAGGTCAACAGTATGAGATTGCACTTGTGTATGGAGCACAATATCATACCTTTATCATATTGTTTCATATTGTAGATCTTTCAAATGCAATTCCAGAAATACTTTTCCATGGTCATACCTCCATTACAGAGAAATTTAGAGTTGAAACAATATGCAAATGAGACTGACAAGCTATTTGTAGATCTGAAGCCTCTGTTACTCCATCTCTTTTTCCTGTTTTGCGCTACCTCCTCCTGCTTGACACAGGGACTGTGTGCTGTGTAACTTTAGCAAAGGAGCCGTCAACCAAGCATGAGGAGATAGTGCTGGATGCGGAATAGAGCTGGAGTTACAGAGACTTCAGATCTACAGCTCATTTGCATATCAATTCAAACTGTAATTTGTCAGTAACGGAGAAAGGGACCGGCCATGTAAAGATATTGCTGGAGTTGTCTTTGAAATGGCTACACACGCATATAAATGGTTTGGGTTGTGAAATCATAGTGACAGATTCTCTTTAATGTTGCAAAAGATATTATAAAGAACTGCAGTAATAAATGCATTATTTTATGTCTTGAAAATAAATTTTAATGAACAAATCCATGGTGGTCTATAGTCTAGAGGACATGAAGGTTAATGGTAATATCATTCATAGTTCACTAGGGGTTAAAGATTTCCGAGCTAACTACAATTTCCTACCCTTTACTGTTTAGGTCTCAAGAAAAATGGTGCTTCTAATAAATGTATGATTAATTATTAGTTTATTTTCCAAATATTTACGGTGTGTTATTGGGTGTGTTATTGCTCACAGTATAGTAAAAAGATTTCCCTTTTTTTCTCTCCAGGTATTTTGGGCCCTACAGCTTGTTACTGTGTTAGTCCCAGGAGCAGTTTTTCATCTCTATGCAGCCTGTAAGAGTATAGATCAAGAAGACATCCTCCAGAAACCAGTTTACACCGTTTTTTATATAATCTCTGTGCTGTTAAGGATTACTTTGGAAGTAGTAGCCTTTTGGCTACAGAGTCATCTTTTTGGTTTTCAAGTGAATCCAATCTTTAAATGTGATGCAGGAAGCCTAGATAAGAAATATAATTTGACCAGGTGCATGGTCCCAGAACACTTTGAGAAAACAATCTTCCTAATTGCAATGTATACATTTACTGTAATTACAGTGGTATTGTGTGTAGCTGAGATATTTGAGATCCTGTATCGGCGTTTGGGATTCCTAAACAATCAGTAACCTACAGTATGTGCTATCTACTGATTTTCTGGTGCAGAAATATGGAAACACGCTTTAAATGCAACAAACGAAGACAAATCTGCAATTTTACTGCAGGTTTTAATATGTGTGATATTACGTTTGGCAGCATGTATTTAATTGTAAATATGTACATATTGTGCTAATATCAATTCGTATACATAGACTGATTATGGCTATGAAGTAGGTGGAGAAGTACCAAAGTTCAGGTGATGATACAGTAGTATTAATATGACATGTAGTAAACAAATGTTTATTGCGGTGATGAAACGGAGTTCCATTTCTTTTATTTACTAATAAGGGAGACCAGCATTTAATTCTTCTTTTGGGCCAAAAGTTGCTCTAAGTAAATATTCCTATTAACAAATACTAAAATATTATTTATTTCACATACTTATAAACATCACAATGTAAATAAAAAGCCAAATACATGGTTTTATAACATATATGAATGCATGATTGACCAAAACAAAGTAAGAGGTTTTGCCATTTTCCGGATACATTTTATAAGCTTTAAACCTACAAAAAACCTCCAATATATGATATAAAGTGTCCCCTCACGATACAACTCAACCAATAGCCCAATGGCCAAATGCTATAAATTCAAGCCCTTCTGAAAAAATCACAAGAAAAAAAGAAGAAATATAAAGAGGTAATGTATTTATTAATTACACAATTACTAAAAACTTATAAGTAATTGAATATGTAATCAATAATATAGGAGAAACCAGACTAAAAAGACATAAATAAGGGAGATGATCCAGATCATAATAGTCTACATAAAAAAGACCCCTAATACAGGGACAAAAATACTCCCCACCACTAACCATACTGGTCATGATAAATGTTACATCCATATTGCATCAATAAAAGCACATGCCTCAAAACCATTATATAATGATCAACTGGTGTCCAAATAGGTATTAGAATAACCTCAAACATATAAATCCAGTAGAAAAAATAATGAAAAATAGTAAAAAATTATCAAAAAAAAATACCAGTGAGCATCATAGAGGCACAGCAAAAATTAAATAGTAAGATATGTAAAATGCATATTAGACCCAAGAATGGGGGGGCACACAAGCACATCTCCCATTCTATTTTGTCCAACTGTATCGGCATTAAGATTTCACAACATATAGATGGCATGTAGGGCTAACTTTTTTCTCTCTTTAGCCTGTTAGTATTGTTATATTTCTTTACAGTTTTGGCCTTCTTTGTGGGTGCCATGTATAAATCCTTGTGCTTAAATCTATTATGCATTTTACATATCCTACCATTTAATATAAGCCATGCTTCTATCATGGTCCCTGGTATTTCTCTCTGATTATTATTTTATTACTAGCTATTGAACCTGTTCTATGCCCGGGTGGCGAGCATTTTTATGGGTATATGGTCTCCCATCCTGGTATGTGCTGCCCTCCTCCTATCCTGGTATGCATGGCACCCCTCATCCCTATTCTGGTATGCATGGTACCCCTCATCCCCATCCTGGTATGCATGGTACCCCTCATCCCTATCCTGGTATGTATGGTACCCCTCATCCCTACCCTGCTAGGCATGCCCCCCTCATCCCTATAATGGTATGCATGGCCCCCTCATCCCTATTCTGGTATGTACGGTCCCCACACCCCCCAATCTGGTATGCATGGCACCCCTTCATCCCTATCCTGGTATACATGGCACCCCTTACTTCCCAATTCTGGTATGCATGGTCCCTTCATCTCCAATCCTGGTATGCATGGTACCCCTCATCCCCAATCCTGGTATGCATGGTACCCCTTACCCCCCTATCCTGGTATGCATGGTACCCCTCATCCCCCAATCCTGGTATGCATGGCCCTCTCACCCCACAATCCTAGTATGCATGGCCCTCTCACCCCACAATCCTAGTATGCATGGTCCTCTCACCCCCCAATCCTGGTATGCATGGTCCTCTCACCCCCCTATCCTGGTATGCATGGTCCTCTCACCCCTCAATCCTGATATGCATGGTCCTCTCACCCCTTATCCTGGTATGCATAGTCCCCCCTCATCCCTATCCTAGGATGTATGGTACCCCCCTCACCCCCCAATCCTGGTGTGCATGGTCCCCTCATCTCCATTCCTAGTATACATGGCACACCTTACCTCCCAATTCTGGTGTGCATGGTCCCCTCATCCCCAATCCTGAAATGCATGGTACCCCTCATCCCCAATCCTGGTATGCATGGTACCCATCACCCCCTTATCTTGATATGCATGGTCCCCTCACCCCCAATCCTGATATGCATGGTCCCCTCACCCCCTATCCTGTATGCATGCTACCTCTCACCTCCCTATCCTGATATGTATGGTCACCCTCACCCCTATTAAACTGCACACATACAAAAAAAAAACATTTATACTCACCTTTCTTCCCTGTGCTCCAGCACTGTCCCGCTGGAGGCCGGGGGAGGAGTGTGGCGCCGGAGTACGCGCATGACCATATCAAGCTGTCCGGTGCCATATTACTGAAGACACACTGCAAATGTGTCTTCAGTAAAATGGCGCCGGATAGCGCTATGTGCATGTGCGATTCCAACGCCGCGCTCCTGCCCCAGTCACGAGAAAAGAAGTGCCGCGACAACGTTCCTCCCGGTCAGGTAAGTATGTAAGTATGGCGCCGGAGATCGCGGTATGCATTCAGTGTCTATGTGTACCGTGATCTCCGGCACCATACACACTCTTCTTACCTGTAACCGCTGGATGCCTTCTTCTGTCTGGAGCCAGACTGCGCAGACGTGTCGCGCTTGCGCAGTCTATAAAGGCTTCGGACAGAGTGACGCTCCTACCGTTATATTATAGATTATTTGTTACTTTTTTTGTACTGTACTAATTTGTTACAGGTTATTCTAATATCTATTTGGACAGAATTAGCACTTGATCATTGTCTATTAACACAATCTTTGAATTGGGAAAGGCAAAATCCACCACTTACTGTGACAACACACAACCCCAAATAATAGTTTGAGGAAAAGGCGGTTCAGTAGCAAATTTCATTTAAAATTAAATTTTTTTATTAATAGAGTATTAAAACAACAATAAATAGTCAAGCTTTAGAACCAAAGGTAGTGCGCTGACACTAGAAATACATTTTGAAATGACAGTGATGTCTAAACACAGTATATATATATATTGTTGCAGCTCAAGATGGTTAACATACAAGTAAGTGTATCAGGCATATATAGTGGGGAATACTGTTGGATCTCAGTTGGATAAGCAGTTCTTCTTTGTTTGATGGCTTGTGACTATCCATCATCCTCTTGATCACATTCCAGAGGTTTTCAATGGGGTTCAGGTCTGGAGAATGGGCTGCCTATGACAGGGTTTTGATGTGGTGGTCTCTTAATTTTTTGCCAGAGCTGTATATATTGTTGAGAAGCATAATCTCAGACACAGACATAAATATATTATTATATCATAAGGATTGTCCATACCAGGACAAAATAGGGAAAATACCCAATTGGAGCTCTTGAATTGCAACTCATAACACCAAAAAACTGGAGCAAAATATCAAATAGTATATAAATAGTTGTTATTATTATTATTAGTACTAAGTAGAATAAATATTGTGATACAAGAATCATTTAGAAATTGATATAAAACTCAAAGCAGTCAAAGTGGCATGAAAACTGCTGCTAGATGTACAATATAGCTGCACAGCAATCAAAAAAGAGTGAGAAGGGGACTCTCTATTGCGAAATATTATCTATCAGCGTATCGCATGATGAATGCAAATAACAATGTCATAAATATATTAATTATTTGCCCCAAAGGATGTCAAAAAATGCACTCCCATACAGCCATATAGTTAAGTACGTACGTGTGCACCCTAATCAAGGTCCGGATCCCTGATCTGGCAATGAGAGGGCAAAAAATGGTATACCAGCTCCCCGAGGAAGCGACTGCGAAATGCGTGTCGGGGCGCGTTCCTGCACAGCACTATCAATATGGGTGAGTCGCGATATTAACCACTGTGGTGTTATTTTGTCATTTTTTGCCCTCTCATTGCCAGATCAGGGATCCGGACCTTGACTAGTGTGCACATGTACGTACTTAACTATATGGCTGTATGGGAGTGCATTTTTTTACATCATTTGGGGCAAATAATTTATATTTATGACATTGTTATTTGCATTCATCATGCGATACGCTGATAGATAATATTTCGCAATAGAGAGTCCCCTTCTCAACCTTTTTTGATTGCTGTGCAGCTATATTGTACATCTAGCAGCAGTTCTCATGCCACTTTGACTGCTTGGAGTTTTATATCAATTTCTATATGATTCTTGTATCACAATATTTATTCTACTTAGTACTAATAATAATAATAAAAAAACTATTTATATACTATTTGATGGTGTTTTGCTCCAGTTTTTTGGTGTTATGAGCTGTATATATTGTTACAGCTGAAGATGGTTAACATACTGGTAAGTATATCAGGTGTGTATAGTGGGGAATACTGTTGGATCTCAGAGTGTTAATAATATGATGTTTCATATGTGATTATACATTCATTAATGGCAAACAAAGCAGCTTCATGAATCAAGAAAGTGCATATGCATAAATGAAAATCAGAGACCTCTGATATTCTGTATGTAGTTCCACACTCATTGATAGTGGACAATGCAGCTTCATACATAAAAAAGTGCAAGTGCAAGAATGGAGGTAAAAGACTTATCTAATGAGAACAACAGCCTCTGGGGATCCAAATATTGTTCCTATGTGATTAAGTGTATTAAAGAGTGTTGAAAAAGTTGTCTACAAATAAACAGTGTCTAGCTGAGGAGGGAATGTTTTCTCCATACCTTTGAAGAAAGTCCTTACAAAGTGACTAGTGCATTCTTCCAAGCGTACCGCGCACTCCAACCCCAATGACGCCATTCAGCCTGAGCTTCTTAAAAAAGGGGCATTTTTGAAGTAGCTCAGGTGAAATGGCAGAAATATATACTTATCATTAGAGAAGTCTTCCATTCATACACTTGCACTTTCTTGATGTATGAAGCTGCTTTGTCCACTATCAATGAGTGTGGAACCACATACAAAATATTCATTTATGCACTTGCACTTTCTTGATTCATGAAGCTACTTTGTTTGCTATTAATGAATGTATAATAACATATGAAACATCATATTAATAACACAGTCTCTCTGAGATCCAAAAGTATTGCCCACTATACATACCTGATATATTTACTTATATGTTAACCATCTTGAGCCGCAACAATATATACAGCTTTGGCAAAAATTAAGAGACCACCACATCAAAACACTGTCATGGGAAGCCCATTCTCCAGACCTGAACCCCAGTGAAAACCTCTTGATGTGATCAAGAGGATGATGGATAGTCACAAGCCATCAAACAAAGAAGAACTGCTTAAATTTTTGCACCAGAAACAGTGTGAAAGACTGGTGGCAAGCATGCCAAGACGCATGAAAGCTGTTTTTAAAAATCATGGTTATTCTACAAAAGATTGATTTCAGAACTCTTCCTGAATAAAAACATTAGTATTCTTGTTTCTAAATGATTATGAACTTGTTTTCTTTGCATTATTTGATGTCTGAAAGCACTGAGTTTTTTAAAATTTTGACCATTTTTGTCAGAAAAAAATACAAAATTTATTGCTTGGAAATTTGGTGACATGTTGTCAGAAGTTTATAGACTAAAAGAGCAATTTACATTTTACTCAAAAATATACCTATAAAGAGAAAAATCAAACAGTTGAAAGTGGTCTCTTAATTTTTTCCAGAGCTGTATACTGTGTTTAGACAATTCTGTCATTTCAAAATGTATTTCTAGTGTCAGCGCACTACCTTTGGTTCTAAAGCTTGAATTGTTATTGTTGTTTTAATACTTTATTAATAAACAAATTAACTTTAAATTAAATTTGCAATTGAACCACCTTTTCCTCAAACTATTATTTGAGGTTGTGTGTGGTCACTTGATCATTATGTAACATTTTTAAGGTATCTATTTTTATTGATCCAATATGGATCTGACATTTATCATGACCGGTATTGTTAGTGGGGGTTGTTTTAGTCTCTGTATTGGGGGGCTTTTTGATGTAGACTACTATATAGCTTGAGATCGCCCGTTATGTGTTTTTTAGTCTGGTTTCTCCTTTTTTATTATTTATTCAAGTGCTTATGTGCTTGTTGTAATAGTGGAATTACTCAATATTTTACCTTTTTAAAATTGACATTTTATAAACTTTATTATTTTAAAATAGAGAATGAAAACCTGTTTACAAAGTGATATGACAAAGTGATATGTCAGCTAATCAGTGAGGCTCCTACTATATGTTTTTGACCAAGCTGCAGCAAATCACAAGTGGATTACTGCTAATTGATGTACTTAACCTGTACTTACCATGCTGCAAGTAGAAGTGCAGCACACCTAGGAGCTGTAATTTGTGTGCTGATTCTCCATCTCAGACAGATGTGTTATAGCATATTAACAAATAGGATCACAGCCTGATTACGGTACATTTTATTCTCAGTAATGTCTGAATGCATGACACTGCAACTGAAATATTCACAAAATGCTATATTTTGTAGTGAATTATCATTATGGGAGCCAAAAAGCCAAGCATTGTGATGTTGTTAGCACAAATGACTGATCTTTTTACTTAAACAAGAATAACATAGTATGTTTTTTTTCTATCTGTAATAGCCAACATTTGAATTGTATTGTCACTGAAATGCTGTGCTTCCTGGCTTTTATATCAGAACGTGTTGAAATGCTAAACTAAAGCTGCTTGCTCATAGTAGATAAACACGTGGAAGTGAACTGCAGGCATATACTATTTTTCACAGGCAATTAATACTTGCAAAATGCTTTCGTAAGCTTCAATTAGTCATCCAGTAAAAAGTACTAAAAATAATCAACAAGTGTAAAGTTGGCCATCAAGTAGAGACCTTGGATGGACGAAAAGCCAATTTATACGATTCTATTGACTCTGTGTGCCTTTTTAGATCATGGACGAGTTTGACACAGGCAAATATCTGTGGAAAACTTGATCTGCTGTTTATCAGTGGAATACAAGTGATACGACAAAGATCGATCTGCAAATTTTGTTCACTCTCCTTTATCATAATTTTTATTTATTTATGCTGCAATAATAACTAGATACAATAAGCAGTGGTTGGAACCACCTTCACTTGTGCTTATTTGGACAAATAATAGAGACCCCTGGTTTATGAGGTGGAGGTAACATTTACGGTGAAAAAAGTGATTCTCTGTTACCAAGAATGATTTTAATTAGTCTGTTTGAGTTAGTCATGTCGCACCTAACATTAAGTTAATCTTGAAAACCAGCTTCTCAACAAACATTTTGCCTTTATATTTTATTGTTCTTTCACTTCACATTTTTTATGAATAGATTTTAATGTTTAGTTCAGGTCTCTTATCAAATATCCATCCAATTTGTTTCACGAGAAAGGGCATCTCTTCTTTCAAGCTAGTTTTTAAATCTGCTATTGTTTCAAACTGTAATCTCAGGAACAGTCTTTATATGTCAACAGTTTGTGTAATGTAAACTGATTGTGTTTTATTCATTCACGTTTTGGGTATTTTTTTAATTTAAATGTCAAATTTTGTCTGCAGGAATAAAAAATATTTATAATTTTATTGTTTATATGTTGTGTACACTCTGCACCCCATCTTGACTGAAAAAAAAAAACAAATGTAGACATTTTTGCAAAATTATTAAAAAAGAAAAACTGAAATATCACATGGTCATCAGTATTCAGACCCTTTGCTCAGTATTGAGTAGAAGCACCCTTTTGAGCTAGTACAGCCAGGGCCGGCACCAGGTTTTTGTGGGCCCCGGGCGAAAGAGCTTCAGTGGTCCCCTTTAACACAGACCATGATTCATGATGCACAGATACAGCGGAGAAATATATATTTATATATATATATATATATATATATATATATACAGTATATATATAGATAGTACAAGGCCAAAGATTTCACTTCTTACATTACATGAGTGATATCTATTGTAAATTCTACAGTAGCTCAGAAACCGGCGAATCCTCGCAGCGCACAGTGCAGACCAGACAGTATAGTCCTCCATGCAGTATTATGGGCATCACATAGTCCTCCATACAGTATTATGGGCTCCGCATAGTCCTTCAGTCTGGCCCCCATATAATGCTCCATATAGAATACTGGTCCCCATATAATGCTCCATACAGAATAATGAACCCCATATCATGCTCCATACAGTATACTGGTAACCATATAATGCTCCATACAGAATACTGGTCTCCATATCATGCACCATACAGAATACTGCTCCCCATATCATGCACCATACAGAATACTGGTCCCCATATCATGCACCATACAGAATACTGGTCCCCATATCATGCACCATACAGAATACTGGTCCCCATATCATGCTCCATACAGAATACTGGTCCCCATATAATGCACCATGCAGAATACTGGTCCCATATCATGCTCCATACAGAATACTGGTCCCCATATCATGCTCCATACAGAATACTGGTCCCCATATCATGCTCCATACAGAATACTGGTCCCCATATCATGCTCCATACAGAATACTGGTCCCCATATCATGCTCCATACAGAATACTGGTCCCCATATAATGTTCCATACAGAAAACTGGACCCCATATAATGCTCCATACAGAATACTTGACCCCATATAATGCTCCATACAAAATACTGGTCCCCATATCATGCTCCATACAGAATACTGGTCTCCATATCATGCTCCATACAGAATACTGGTCCCCATATCATGCTTTATACAGAATACTGGTCCCCATATCATGCTCCATACAGAATACAGGTGTTAGGGTCTGCGGAGCGCACCAAATATAAGATGTGGAGAGGTGCGTTCGCAGCCCGGGGTCCACCGTGCAGGCGGAGCCTGCTGCTAGTAAAATCGCGCAAGAAGCGAACTCTGTTATCCCGCAGAGTCGCCAAAATAAACGCCGTAACGTGCTGTGGCAATATGTGCGAACTCTGTTAATCCACAGAGCCGCTAGAAGGAGTGCCGCAGCGCTGTATGGCGATGTGTGCGAACTCACTTAACACAACTAAGTCGCAAAATAAACACGTTAGGGCGCTGTCTAGCGTTGAAAGCGAACCCTGTTACGTCACAGAGCCGCTGAGACAAACTTCTGTGTCCTGTCAGGCACCCAGGTACACAGTGAACAGCTGCGAACATAGAAAGTGATCATGCGCTAATGTCCTCGCGGGAGTCACCCGCAATCTATGGCGTCTGAACGCCAGGCCCTGAATACGGCAATCAAACTCCTCACCAGTTATGCCGGCAATCTAGGGCATCTAGGACACCGACCCTGACCAGCTAGCATACCAAACTCCTCACCGATTAAGTCGGTATTCTAGGGGCTTATTTCAGCCGGGCCCTAACCACACACACGCATGACCACACTGGCGCTAAGCATATAACGATTGATATTAGCGCATGGCGGCCCAGCCATGCCAGCCTTTTATAGCAACAGCTACAGGACCTGCCAGAAACAAGGACTAATGAGAAACTGTTCCAAACACATGTAGTTTCAGGACCTTCCAGGCGGACCAATAGGAGCTGCTGCAGTACCTGAACATGTGACCCCTGATCTCCAATGAGAGATCTTACCCTGGGCATGCTCAGAAAGGGAAACGCAGGACTTAGTCCCAAAGACGCCTGTTTCAGCACTGGCTATAATAGCAGATCCAGGAGAGGCAGCAGCAAGTCTCTGCACAGTACTGGAATGGGCAAGACGCTGGGACCGACGTCTCTGCTGAGCAGGCTCCACTGCAGCCGGAGATGAATGGGGGACCGCAGCGGGACTGGTTTGAGACTCCCCTTGTGCAGCAGCGGGAACTCGAACCCTAACATTACCCCCCCTCCTAGGGCCACTCCTTCTTTGGGCCTCGCTGCGCTCATAGGCAGCGATGAGCTGCGGAGCGTGAACATGCTCGGCAGGCTCCCAGGACCTATCCTCAGGCCCATAACCCCTCCAATCCACCAAATAAATTTTTTTGCCTCATACCACCTTGCACCCAACACTGGCGTTCACCTCATGATTGCCGGTAGATGAACCCGATGTCCCGGCAGATGACTCGGAAAACCGGGAAATGGCTACGGGTTTCAGGAGGGACATATGAAAGGTGTCAGTGATACCAAGGCAAGGCGGAAGGGCTAGGCGGTAAACCACCGGGTTCACCTGCTCAAGAACTTTAAAGGGGCCCAAAAAGCGAGGTGCCAACTTGGTGGACTCTACACGTAGCCTGATGTTTCGGGCAGAAAGCCACACTAGGTCACCCGGAGCAAATGTAGGAGCGGGGCACCGATGGGCATCGGCCGAAGACCTCATCCTCTCTTTGGAGGCCTGAATGGCATCCTGGGTGCGGTCCCAAATGTCCCGTGCCTCCACAGCCCAGTCTGCCACCCTGGAATCGGCGGAAGACACGGGCATGGGCACTGGTACTCGCGGATGCTGACCGTAGTTCAGGAGGAATGGGGTCTGTCCGGTGGAGTCAGCAACAGCATTATTTAGAGCGAACTCAGCCCACGGTAGCAAGGATGCCCAGTCATCCTGCCTGGCAGAGACAAAATGTCGCAAGTATGTGACCAAGGTCAGGTTGGCCCTCTTTACCAACCCATTAGTCTCGGGATGGTATGCAGAGGAGAGATTCAACTCAATGCTGAGTAAACGACACAGCTCTCTCCAGAACCGAGACGCAAACTGGGGACCTCGATCACTGACAATTTTGTCTGGCATACCGTGTAGGCGGAAAATATGCCTAATGAATAATGCTGCGAAGGCCCGTGCAGACGGTAACCGTGGTAACGGCACTAAGTGCACCATTTTGGAGAAGTGGTCGGTTATCACCCAGATGATGGTGCAGCCCCGAGACTTGGGTAAGCCCACCACAAAATCCATCCCGACCATCTCCCAAGGCCTGTCTGCCACCGGTAAAGGGAAAAGTAACCCAGCTGGCCGTTGTCGAGGGGACTTATTCTTGACGCAGGAGACGCATGCCTGAACGTATTCCCTGACGTCACGGGCCATCTGCGGCCACTAGTATGTCCTCGCCAGCAACTCAGAAGTCCTTTTTGTCCCAAAATGTCCACCCACCCTGGACGAATGTGCCCAAGAGAGTACTACCGGTCGCAAATTGGTGGGCACAAAAGTCTTGCCCGGAGGCACAGACTCAAGTGAAACTGGAGCCACCGTTCTTAGGCTCTCTGTGGGGACAATAAGCCGAGGCTCCTCCTCCACCTCCTCAGAGGACACCACAGTGCGAGATAGAGCGTCTGCGCGAATGTTCTTCTCACCGGAGAGGAAATGGAGGGTGAAATGGAACCGGGAGAAGAACAAGGACCATCTGGCCTGACGGGAATTTAGCCGCTGGGCTGTCTGCAAATACACCAAGTTCTTGTGGTCCGTGAATACTTGGAAGGGGAAGCGAGCCCCCTCCAGAAGATGTCTCCACTCGGAGAAGGCCAACTTCATAGCCAGTAACTCCCTGTCCCCGATGGAATAATTCCTCTCTGCTGGTGTAAAGGTCTTGGAAAAGAAGAAGCAGGGATGCTTCCGACCCTGGGGATCCTTTTGAAAAAGGACTGCTCCAGCACCAACAGAAGAGGCATCCACCACTAAGATAAATGGTATATCGACATCGGGGCGATGTAAGATGGGAGCACTGGCGAAATGCGACTTGATGGAGGAGAACGCCTTGGTGACCTCCTCTGACCACAACTTGGGATTAGCTCCCTTCTTGGTGAGGGCTACCAAGGGAGCTACCAAAGTAGAGAAGTGGGGAATGAATTGGCGATAGTAGTTAATGAACCCCATAAAGCGCTGCACCGCCTTAAGGGAGTGGGGTTCTTGCCAATCCATCACAGCCTGTAGATTGGTAGGATCCATAGTCAATCCCTGGGTGGAGATGATATAGCCCAGGAAAGGTAGAGACTCCTGCTCAAACATGCACTTCTCCAACTTCGCATATAGGGAATTTGCTCGCAAGAGGTCAAAGACCTTGCAGACATTTCTACGGTGGGAGACCATATCTGGAGAAAAGATGAGAATGTCATCCAGATAGACTACCACCGAGCTGGTCAACATATCCAGGAAGATGTCATTCACAAAGTCTTGGAAGACAGCTGGGGCATTACAGAGCCCAAAGGGCATTACCAGATATTCATAATGCCCATCCCTGGTGTTAAATGCCGTCTTCCATTTGTCCCCCTCACGGATGCGAATCAGGTTATACGCACCCCGCAGGTCTAGCTTAGTAAATACCCTTGCTCCCCGAAGCCTGTCAAAGAGCTCAGAGATTAGCGGCAAAGGATACTTATTTTTCACGGTGATAGCGTTGAGACCCCTATAATCAATGCACGGACGTAATTCTCCGTTCTTCTTCTGCACAAAGAAGAACCCCGCTCCCGCTGGTGACACCGACTTCCTAATGAATCCCTTGCCAAGTTCTCCTGAATATATTGGGACATGGCCTCTGTCTCAGGAAGAGAGAGGGGATAAACCCTTCCTCTAGGAGGCTCAGCTCCAGGCAAGAGGTCAATAGGACAGTCATAGGGGCGATGAGGCGGAAGAGTCTACGCAGCCTTCTTCGAGAAAACGTCGGCATAAGACCAATAGACCTTGGGAAGAGGAGAGAGGTCTATGGGTATCTCAGTGGTGTTGACCTGCACGCTGTCCCTAATACATCTGCCTTTACATAAATTACCCCAACCCAGAATTCTCCCTGAAGACCACTCAATATGGGGAGAGTGGTGGCGGAGCCAGGGTAATCCCAACTTTATCTGGCCACTCTAATTCCAAGGCCAGAGTCCGAAATTGGACAGCAAAATGGCTGACCAAAGCCGAACCCTGGGTACTTGCCAGCAGTTGGAGCGCCGTATCGTGGGTGACCTGAGATCCTAGAAAAACCTTTTTCAGAGCCTCCAGAAAACGAGAAGCGCTCTGCACCACACGGTCGTCGCGCTCCCACAGCGGCGTTGCCCACTCCAATGCTCTGCCCGACAGAAGAGCTATCACAAAGCCTACTTGTGCCCGATCCGTGGGGAAACATGCAGCCAGAAGCTCGAGGTGTATGGAGCACTGACTTACGAATCCCCGACATTGCTTGCTGTCACCAGCAAACTTGACTGGAAGCGGGAGGTGGGACAATGTAGGGACAAAGGTGGCAGAGGACAAACTGGCTGCAGCTACGCTAGCAGCCTGAACGGTGACTGCGGTAACATCCACAGCTGAGGTTGTGCGCTCAAGAGCCGCCAACCTACCCTCCAGCTGCTGGATGTACAGCTGTAAACGCTGTTCATCCGCCATTTTACTAGCCAGACCCTGGCGCTAATATTATGTTAGGGTCTGCGTAACGCACCAAATATAACATGTGGAGAGGTGCGTTCGCAGCCCGGGGTCCACCGTGCAGGCGGAGCCTGCTGCTAGTAAAATGGCACAAGAAGCAAACTCTGTTATCCCGCAGAGTCGCCAAAATAAATGCCGTAACGTGCTGTGGCAATATGTGCAAACTTTGTTAATCCACAGAGCCGCTAGAAGGAGTGCCGCAGCGCTATAAGGCGATGTGTGCGAACTCACTTAACACAACTGAGTCGCAAAATAAACACGCTAGGGCGCTGTCTAGCGTTGAAAGCGAACCCTGTTACGTCACAGAGCCGCTGAGACAAACTTCTGTGTCCTGTCAGGCACCCAGGTACACAGTGAACAGCTAAGCGAGCATAGAACGTGATCATGTCCTCGCGGGAGTCACCCGCAATCTATGGCGTCTGAACGCCAGGCCCTGAATACGGCAATCAAACTCCTCACCGGTTATGCCGGCAATCTAGGGCATCTAGGACACTGACCCTGACCAGTTAGCATACCAAACTCCTCACCGATTAAGTCGGTATTCTAGGGGCTTATTTCAGCCGGGCCCTAACCACACACACGCATGACCACACTGGCGCTAAGCATATAACGATTGATATTAGCGCATGGCGGCCCAGCCATGCCACCCTTTTATAGCAACAGCTACAGGACCTGCCAGAAACAAGGACCAATGAGAAACTGTTCCAAACACATGTAGTTTCAGGTGTCACAGGTGTGTCGCTGCGAAGATCGTCGCGATTGCACACCCTGACTTCGCACAGCTGAGTTTCTGGTGCTGGGTGTTTTTCGGCACTGAGGGAGTTAATTCTTTCTCTCTCTGTGCTGGACTGACCAGCCTCGCTCAGCTGCAATTAATGTTTTGTTAATTGGTTTTCTTCAAATACCTGCCTGTCTGCTGGGGAAGTGTCGGTGAAAGCTTTCATGCAGACCAGCAGAGCGGATCGTATTGAGAAGTCTAAGCTAAGAATACCTGTTGTGGTTTTCTCCTGTCCTCGCTTTATTATTTATCTCCCTACCCGTTTGTGTTCCCTCTGTATTGGTAGTTTTGTATGCAAGGTGTTCTTTTATTTACCCCTTGTACTGTCTCGTTTGTCTTATACTGTGTGTGAAGGCAGATACCTTCCTTATCCCTGTGGTGGTAATCAGGGTCCTTCTCAGGACTAGATTACAGTGGTTAGGGATTCACAGGAGATAGGGTTACGCTGGCGGCCTGGACCTCTGTACCATCAACAGTACCTCCAGGTAGAGGGATTAGTCAGGCCCCCAGCTTAGGGTCAGCATAGACCCCGGTTCTCCTGTATACAGAGACAGCGTGACATTTTCACCGACCACATTTAAGATTCTCCCCAGCCACCATGGATCCAGTAGCCAGTCTGGCTCAGCAGTTGCAGAGTTTGTCCATGGGTTGAGGGACATTAAGTCCAAGGTTTTGTACTCCCCGGAGCATGCCAGACCTGAACCTAAAGTAGCTCTCCCGGACAGGTTCGCTGGAGGGCGGGACAAGTTTTTTGCTTTCCGGGAGGCATGTAAATTGTACTTTCGGCTGTGACCTCGGTCATTGGGAGTGAAGATCAAAGGGTGGGAATTGTCATCTCGCTCCTACAAGGGGACCCCCAGTCCTGGGCATTCTCTCTTCCCCGGACTCCCCGGCTCTCCAGTCAGTGGATAGATTTTTCGCAGCACTGGGTCTTGTATATGATGACCCGGATCAAGTCTCCCTTGCTGAAAATAAGTTACGTAAGATACAGCAGGGAGATTGTCCGGCAGAGGAATTTTCTTCGGAGTTCCATAGGTGGGCCACGGACACCCAGTGGAATGACCCGGCTCTTAGGAGCCAGTTTTGTCAAGGTTTATCTGACAAATTAAAAGATGTGTTGGCGCAATATGACCCTCCCACGTCACTGGAAGCCGCTATGGCCCTTGCTATTCGCATTGATAGATGGCTGCGGGAGAGGTGCGGGGTAACTCCGCCCCCTGTGATGACTCCATCTTCCTCAAGGGTCCCTTATACGGAGGTTCCCCTGGTCAGTCCAGATGAGCCTATGCAATTAGGAGGGACATCATTCCGGGGGAGGGGATCGGTGGGGCGCCACAAAACAAGAAGTTGTTTCTTCTGTGGAAAAAAGGGACATTTTATTAGGGGGTGTCCATCCCGTCCTTTGCAGAGTGAGAAGTCGCCGGAAAACTATTGATCCCAGATTGTGTGGTGGACGGCAATCTGGGAGTAAGTATTTTGTCCCTAAGTTCGTCTCAGTTTCTCGTACCGGCGGAGGTGGTGGTGGGTGCGAGAACTGAGAGGATATCTGTTCTTCTGGATAGTGGGGCCGGGGCTAATCTGGTGGATGCTCGCTTTGCCCGGGTTCATGGTATGCGATTGTATGGGTTGGCTAAACCCGTCCCATATTCTCGATCGACGCCAGACCTCTCGGTCAGGGAAGTTTTGTGCAAGCAGTGCATAACATTGATCTTCAAGTGGGGGCGCTACATAAAGAACTGTTGTCTTGTTATGTGTTGGAGGGTCTTCCCACTCCTATAGTGCTGGGCCTGCCTTGGCTAACTAAGCATAACCCGGTTATTGATTGGCAATCCAGAGAGATAAGCCAATGGAGCGATTTCTGTAATAAAAACTGCATGAATACGGTCATTGGTGCGGTCGCTCCTAGGGCCTTACCTCCATTTCTGGTGGACTTTGAGGATGTATTCTCGGAGGAAGGGTGTCAAGAACTACCTCCTCATCGCGAGTATGACTGTGCTGTTAACTTGATCCCTGGGGCCAAGTTACCGAAATCTAGGTTGTATAACCTTTCTGGTCCTGAGAGACTGGCCATGAAGGATTATATTTCAGAGAGTCTGGCTAAGGGGCATATTAGACCTTCATCTTCCCCGGTGGCCGCGGGGTTCTTCTTTGTGAAGAAAAAAGATGGAGGCCTACGCCCTTGCCTGGATTTCCGTGAGCTTAATCGGATTACGGTCCGAGATCCGTATCTGCTCCCACTTATTCCCGATCTCTTCAATCAGATCGTGGGTGCCAAATGGTTCTCTAAGTTGGATCTCAGGGGGGCGTACAATCTTATTAGGATGAAGGAGGGGGATGAGTGGAAGACGGCGTTTAACACTCTGGAGGGGCATTATGAGAACCTTTTCATGCCATTTGGTCTGAGTATTGCCCCGGCGGTGTTTCAACACTTTGTAAATGACATCTTTCGCCACCTAATGGGACAGTTTGTGGTCATATATCTGGATGATATCTTAATTTACTCGCCAGATCTTGTGTCTCATCAGGAGCATGTTAGGCAGGTGTTACAGATCTTGCGGGATAATAAGCTGTACGCCAAATGGGAGAAGTGTGTGTTCGCCGTACAGGAAATTCAGTTTTTAGGATTCCTGGTGTCAGCATCCGGTTTTCGTATGGACCCTGGGAAAGTGCGGGCAGTTCTTGAGTGGGATCTGCCAGAGGATCTTAAGGCATTACAACGTTTCCTGAGGTTTGCTAACTGCTACCGGAAATTCATTCGTAATTTCTCCTCCATAGTTAAACCTCTCACAGACATGACTAAAAAAGGGACGGATTTTCAAAGTGGTCTGACAAGGCTTGTCAAGCGTTTTCCTCTTTGAAAAAATGTTTTGCTTCTGCACCCATACTTGTTCAGTCTGATGCGTCTCAGCCATTCATTGTTGAGGTGGACGCCTCCGAGGTAGGGGTGGGAGCGGTATTGTCACAAGGTTCGTCCCCTGGTAAATGGCATCCGTGCGCCTTCTTCTCTAAAAAATTGTCGTCCGCTGAGAGGAATTATGATGTCAGCAATAGGGAGCTCTTGGCCATTAAGTTGGCTTTTGAGGAGTGGCGTCATTTTTTGGAGGGGGCAGTCCACCCGGTCACTGTCATTACCAATCACAAAAAACTGCTATATTTAGAATCCGCTAAACGTCTGAATCCCAGACAAGCTAGGTGGTCGTTGGTTTTTACCAGGTTTAATTTTGTTGTCACATATCGTCCTGGGTCAATAAATGTTAAGGCGGATGCCTTATCTCGCTGTTTCCCAGGAGCTGGGAATACGGAGGATCCGGTTCCGGTCCTTCAGGAGGGGGTGGTGGTGTCGGCAGTATGCTCTGAGCTTGAGGAAGAGGTATTGGAGGCTCAGGGAGGCTGTAGGACCTCCAGGGAGACTGTTTGTTCCTAATCAGTTGCGACAAAGGGTGATCGAGGCACACCATAATTCAGCTTTGGCAGGACACCCTGGGAGTAAAGCAACTGAGGATCTCCTCTCGCTCCGGTTTTGGTGGGCTAACTTACATAGGGAGGTGGTAACTTTTGTCGCGTCCTGCGAGGTTTGTGCGCGCTCTAAGACCCCACATACCCGTCCGTCTGGGGCTCTCTTACCTTTGAAGATCCCGGAGCGTCCGTGGACTCATCTGTCTATGGACTTCATTACGGATCTCCTGCCATCTTCGGGTAAAACAGTCATACTCGTTGTGGTGGACAGGTTCAGCAAGATGGCACATTTTATCGCTCTTCCTGCTCTTCCTAATGCTAAAACTCTTGCGCAGCTGTTTATTGGGGAGATTGTAAGGCTTCACGGGGTACCCTCCGATGTGGTGTCGGATCGGGGGTCTCAGTTCGTGTCCAAATTCTGGAAAGCATTTTGTACACGGCGGGGAATGCAGTTGTCATTTTCATCAGCTTTTCACCCGCAGACCAATGGTCAGACAGAGCGTCTGAACCAGAGCTTGGAGACATATCTCCGATGTTTTGTGTCAGAGAACCAGGAGGACTGGGCTTCTTTCTTGCCTTTGGCGGAGTTTGCTCTAAATAATAGGCGGAGCGAGTCCACTGGTAAGTCCCCGTTTTTTGGGGCATATGGTTTTCACCCCCAGTTTTGTACTTTCAATAGGGGGGGCTCTTCTGGGGTTCCTGAGGAGGAACGATTTTCGTCGTCACTTGCTTCAGTGTGGAGAGGAGTGCTGAATAATTTGAGTACTATGGGGAACCGATACAAACGTATGGCTGATAGGAGGAGAGTGTCTGGTCCGGACCTAAGTGTGAACGATCTGGTATGGTTGTCTACCAAAAATATAAAACTTAAGGTTCCCTCCTGGAAACTGGGTCCCAGGTTCATCGGGCCATACAAGATCAGTGCTATAATTAATCCGGTTGCATTCCGTCTTGACCTCCCTCCTACATTTAAAATTCATAATGTGTTCCACAGATCGTTACTTAAGAAGTATGTGGCGCCGGTGATACCGGCACCTTTACCTCCTCCTCCTGTGGTGGTCAATGGTAACTTGGAGTTCCAGGTGTCGAGAGTCATCGATTCACGTCTGAATCGCCAGTCCCTTCAGTACCTTGTTCATTGGAGGGGGTATGGTCCTGAGGAGAGGACGTGGGTTTCTGCGTCGGATATTAACGCAGACCGATTAGTTTGGGCCTTCCACACTACTCACCCAGATAAACCCGGCCCTGAGGGTCCGGAGGCCCCTCGTAGAAGGGGGGGTACTGTCACGGATGTGTCGCTGCGAAGATCGTCGCGATTGCACACCCTGACTTCGCACAGCTGAGTTTCTGGTGCTGGGTGTTTTTCGGCACTGAGGGAGTTAATTCTTTCTCTCTCTGTGCTGGACTGACCAGCCTCGCTCAGCTGCAATTAATGTTTTGTTAATTGGTTTCCTTCAAATACCTGCCTGTCTGCTGGGGAAGTGTCGGTGAAAGCTTTCATGCAGACCAGCAGAGCGGATCGTATTGAGAAGTCTAAGCTAAGAATACCTGTTGTGGTTTTCTCCTGTCCTCGCTTTATTAGTTATTCCCTACCCATTTGTGTTCCCTCTGTATTGGTAGTTTTGTATGCAAGGTGTTCTTTTATTTACCCCTTGTACTGTCTCGTTTGTCTTATACTGTGTGTGAAGGCAGATACCTTCCTTATCCCTGTGGTGGTAATCAGGGTCCTTCTCAGGACTAGATTACAGTGGTTAGGGATTCACAGGAGATAGGGTTACGCTGGCGGCCTGGACCTCTGTACCATCAACAGTACCTCCAGGTAGAGGGATTAGTCAGGCCCCCAGCTTAGGGTCAGCATAGACCCCGGTTCTCCTGTATACAGAGACAGCGTGACATCAGGACCTTCCTGGCGGACCAATAGGAGCTGCTGCAGTACCTGAACATGTGACCCCTGATCTCCAATGAGAGATCTTACCCTAGGCATGCTCAGAAAGGGAAACGCAGGACTTCGTCCAAAGACGTCTGTTCCAGAACTGGCTATAATAGCAGATCCAGGGAGGCAGCAGCAAGTCTCTGTACAGTACTGGAATGGGCAAGACGCTGGGAACGACGTCTCTGCTGAGCAGGCTCCACTGCGGCCGGAGATGAATGGGGTACCGCATCGGGACTGGTTCGAGACTCCCCTTGTGCAGCAGCGGGAACTCGAACCCTAAAAACTGGTCCCCATTCATGCTCATACAGAATTGGTCCCATATAAGTCCTACAGAATACTGGTTCCATATCATGCTCCATACAGAATAATGGTCCCCATATCATGCTCCATACAGAATAATGGTCCCCATATCAGCTCCATACAGAATATGGTCCCCATATATGTCCATACAGAAAACTGGACCCCATATAATGCTCCATACAGAATACTGGACCCCATATAATGCTCCATACAGAATACTGGCCCTCATATAATGCTCCATACAGAATACTGGTCCCCATATCATGCTCCATACAGAATACTGGACCCCATATCATGCTCCATACAGAAATCTGGTCCTCATATAATGCACCAGTCAGGCTGTGCCCCCCATATAATGCCCCATGCAGGATGACAGGATGTCCTCCCTATTAAATGCCCCATGGAGGATGTCATTCCCCCTTGCAGGATGTCTCTCCCCCCATATAACGCCCCACCCCTCCATACATTAAAAAAAAAAATACTCACCTCACTGCTCACCTGCTGCTACCGCTGCTCTGCTCCGGACTCTAGCGTCGTCGCCCAGCATCTTCCCGCTCTGTTTGCACTGTGACTGCTCAGCAGAGGGCGCGGTGACGTCACCGCGCCCTCGGACCTGAGACATCACATTCAGGAGACACAGGACCTGCAGCGGAGCGCGCCGGGATGCCCGACGGCAAGTTGTCCCCCCGCCTGCTCAGGGCCCCGGCTCTTGCTCGGGTACGCCGGGTGCTGACGCCGGCCCTGAGTACAGCCATGAGTCTTCTTGGGAATCATGCAACAAGTTTTTCACACCTGGATTTGGGGATCCTCTGCCCTTCTTCCTTGCAGATCTTCTCCAGTACCGTCAGGTTGGATGGTGAACGTTGGTGGACAGCCATTTTCAGGTCTCTGCAGAGATGCTCAATTGGGTTTAGGTAAGGGCTCTGGCTGGGCCAGTCAAAAATGGTCACAGAGTTGTTCTGAAGCCACTCCTTTGTTATTTTAGCTGTATGCTTAGGGTCATTGTTTTGTTGGAAGGTGAGCCTTCGGCCAAGTCTGAGGTCCAGAGCACTCTGCAAGAGGTTTTCATACGCTATATCTCTGCACTTTGCTGCATTCATTTTTCCTTCAATTGCAACCAGTCATGCTGTCCCTGCAGCTGAAAAACACCCCCATAGCATGATGCTGCCAACCACAATGTTTCACTGTTTGGATTGTATTGGGCAGGTGATGAGCAGTGCCTGTTTTTTTCCACACACACCACTTAGAATTATCAGCAAAAATTCTATTTTCGTCTCATCAGACCAGAGAACCTTATTTCTCATAGTCTGGGAGTCCTTCATGTGTTTTTTAGCAAACTCTATGGGGGCTTTCATATGTCTTGAAAAAAGAGACCCGATGAAGCTAGTGTTTGCGAAAAGGCCGTCGTCCTTTCTCTTCTCTCCCCCGCGCATGCCTCTGTAACCCTGCATGTCCGATTTTTGTGTTTAAAGCACTGATATATTAAAGTTCACTGGATTTTCTTCAGCTGGTGAGTGGTGAGTGCCCCATTTTTCTCTTTTTTCATGCTATTACTATAAGCTGTTTTCATGCTGAGCACCATCTAACCAACAGTATTTTACCGTTACTTATCTGGTTATTAGTTTCCAAGTTTGAATAGTGGTGATTTTGAAACCCTAGTTGCCGTTAATTTTTTTCTATTTATGGACTTTTCATATGTCTTGCACTGAGGAGAGGCTTCCGTCGGGCCACTCTGCCATAAAGGCCTGACTACTGGAGGGCTGCAGTGATACAAAGAAAGAGAAGAAAAATCGGGCACACCAGCCTGTATAAAAATATAACAGCTTTATTTGGCTATTAAGCCATGTTTAAAATGCATAGAAACCTGACGCGTTTCTGGTGCGCTGAAAGCACCCTTAGTCATAGGTATGTTAAAACCAAATACACGTGATTAATATAAAGACAAAGAACCAATCAAAATAAGTAAACAATTAATTACAAAAAGTGGCAAGTAGAACAGAGTAACACACACTCAATAAAGATTACTAACATGGTAATTCAATAAATATAATATAAATCGTTCCTAAAATTCATACCCCTGGGGAATTTTGTGTCTAATTTCAGGATCCAAAATGCTTCACGTATGGTTAATAAGTTATGTCTATGTCTATTTCCACCCCGAATAGGGGCGTTAACGTTTTCAATACCATAAAAAGAAAAATATTTAGTATCACCTTGATGTACATCTACAAAGTGTTTTGCTGCTCCAGAGTATGCTGCGTTTTTAATCTCAATATTTTTCAAATGCTCGGCTATTCTTTTTTTAATTTTGCGTATAGTGCAGCCGATGTACTGAACTTTGCGTTCGCCACAGCAAATGCAATATACAATGTGTTGAGTATCACAATTCATAAAAGAAAAAATATTCTGAGAAAAAACCGTGATATGAAAAAATTGATTTGGTTTTGTCCATAGCATAAATACATACGTTGCACCTAGTGCCAGCACATTTACAAAAACAGTAGTGTTTAACCATGATGTTGTACCGGGACTTTGTTTTAACCCCTTCATGACCCAGCCTATTTTGACCTTAACCCCTTCACCCCCAAGGGTGGTTTGCACATTAATGACTGGACCAATTTTTACAATTCTGACCACTGTCTCTTTATGAGGTTATAACTCTGGAACGCTTCAACGGATCTTCGCGATTCTGAGAATTGTTTTCTCGTGACATATTGTACTTCACGTTAGAAGTATAATTTCTTCGATATAACTTGCGTTTATTTTTGAAAAAAACACAAATATGGCGAAAATTTGAAAATTTTGCAATTTTCAAACTTTGAATTTTTTTTCCCTTAAAACAGAGAAATATGTCACACAAAATAGTTAAGAAATAACATTTCCCACATGTCTATGGAAAAGCAGCATAGCTAAGGGATTTATTTGCATATGGCATATTTAACTATGCGGCGGCTGCAATGACCTCTATTGCAAAACATTGTCACAATTGTGGTTGGTGGCAGCCATGCTTTTTGAGAGTCCAATGCTGCCTGCAGTAGACAGAATGTGTGCCATGGAACACTTGCACGTGTCATTTGGAACACTCTCTTGCACATGTCACAATGGACCCCGGGTGGGACAATGAGCCCTCAGCCTGTAAATAGCTGTGCAGAGGCAGACATCTTCAATCTGCTGATGACGGCAGACAGGTAGGTACTACCCAGTACAGAGGTAGTCCTATGCAAAAGCAGCATAGCTAAGGGCTATATTTGCATATGGCATATTTTAACTATGCGGCGGCTGCAATGACCTCTTTTGCAAAACATTGTCACAATTGTGTTTGGTGGCAGCCATGCTTTTTGAGCGTCCAATGCTGCCTGCAGTAGACAGAATGTGTGCCATGGAACACTTGCACGTGTCATTTGGAACACTCTCTTGCACGTGTCACAATGGACCCGGGTGGGACAATGAGCCCTCAGCCTGTAAATAGCTGTGCAGAGGCAGACATCTTCAGTCTGCCGATGAAGGCAGACAGTAGGTACTACACAGTATAGAGGTAGTCCTATGCAAAAGCAGCATAGCTAAGGGCTATATTTGCATATGGCATATTTAACTATGCGGCGGCTGCAATGACCTCTTTTGCAAAACATTGTCACAATTGTGGTTCATGGCAGCCATGCTTTTTGAGCGTCCAATGCTGCCTGCAGTAGACAAATATGTGCCATGGAACACTTGCACGTGTCATTTGGAACACTCTCTTGCACGTGTCACAACGGACCCTGGGTGGGACAATGAGCCCTCAGCCTGTAAATAGCTGTGCAGAAGCAGACATCTTCAATCTGCTGATGAAGGCAGACAGGTAGGTACTACCCAGTACAGAGGTAGTCCTATGCAAAAACAGCATAGCTAAGCGTTATATTTGCATATGGCATATTTAAACTATGCGGCGGCTGCAATGACCTTTTTGCAAAACATTGTCACAATTGTGGTTGGTGGCAGCCATGCTTTTTGAGCTTCCAATGCTGCCTGCAGTAGACAGAATGTGTTCCATGGAACACTTGGACGTGTCATTTGGAACATTCTCTTGCACGTGTCACAATGGACCCTGGGTGGGACAATGAGCCCTCAGCCTGTAAATAGCTGTGCAGAGGCAGACATCTTCAGTCAGCTGATGAAGAGCAGACAGGTAGGTACTACCCAGTACAGAGGTAGTCCCTATGCAAAAGCAGCATAGCTAAGGGCTATATTTGCATATGGCTTATTTAACTATGCGGCGGCTGCAATGACCTCTTTTGCAAAAAATTGTCACAATTGTGGTTGGTGGCTGCCATGCATTTTGAGCGTCCAATGCTGCCTGCAGTAGACAGAATGTGTGCAATGGAACACTTGACGTGTCATTTGGAACACTCTCTTGCACGTGTCATTATGGACCCGTGGTGGGACAATGAACCCTCAGCTTGTAAACACCGTATGCTTGAGCAACTTTCATTGCTTGAAGCAGAAGGTAGTCTACCATAAGAGGTATTCCTATGCAAAAGCAGCATAGCTAAGGGTTATTTGCATATGGCATATTAACTATGCGGCGCTGCAATGACCTCTTTGCAAAACATTGTCACAATTGTGTTGTGGCAGCCATGCTTTTTGAGCTCCATGCTGCCTGCATAGACAGAATGTTGCCATGGAACACTTGCACGTGTCATTTGGAACACTCTCTTGCCGTGTCACATGGACCCTGGTGGGACAATGAGCCTCAGCCTGTAAATAGCTGTGCGAGGCAGACATCTTCAGTCTGCTGATGAAGGCAGACAGTAGGTACTACCCAGTACAGAGGTAGTCCTATGAAAAGCAGCATAGCTAAGGGCTTATTTGCATATGGCATATTTAACATGCGGCGCTGCAATGACCTCTTTGAAAACATTGTCACAATTGTGGTTGGTGGCAGCCATGCTTTTGAGCGTCCAATGCTGCCTGCAGTAGACAGAATGTGTGCCATGGAACACTTGCACGTGTCATTTGGAACACTCTCTTGCACGTGTCACAAGGACTGGTGGGACAAGAGCCCTCAGCCTGTAAATAGGTGTGCAGAGGCAACATCTTCAGTCTGCTGAAAAAGGCAGAAGTAGGTACTACCAGATAGAGGTATCCTATGCAAAAGCAGCATAGCTAAGGGATATTTGCATATGGCATATTTAAATGCGGCAGCTGCAATGACCTCTTTTAAAACATTGTCACAATTGTGGTTGGTGGCAGCCATGCTTTTTGAGCTTCCAATGCTGCCTGCAGTAGACAGAATGTGTTCCATGAAACACTTGAGTGTCATTTGGAACACTCTCTTGCACGTGTCACAATGGACCGGGTGGGACAATGAGCCTCAGCCTGTAAATAGCTGTGCAGAGGCAGACATCTTCAGTCTGCTGATGAAGGCAGACAGGTAGGTACTACCCAGTAAGAGGTAGTCCTATGGAAAAGCAGCATAGCTAAGGGCTTATTTGCATATGGCATATTTAACTATGCGGCGCTGCAATACCTCTTTGCAAAACATTGTCAAATTGTGGTTGGTGGAAGCCATGCTTTTGAGCTCCAATGCTGCCTGCAGTAGACAGATGTGTGCCATGGAACACTTGCACGTGTCATTTGGAACACTCTCTTGCATGTCACAAGGACTTTGGGTGGGACAATGAGCCCTCAGCCTGTAAATAGCTGTGCAGAGGCAGACCTTTAGTCTGCTGAAAGGTAGACAAGTAGGTACTACCCAGTATTGAGGTAGTCTATGCAAAGCAGATAGCTAAGGGCTATATTTGCATATGGCTATTTAACTATGCGGCGGCTGCAATGACCTCTTTAAAAAATTGTCACAATTGTGGTTGGTGGCTGCCATGCTTTTGAGCTCCAATGTGCTGCAGTAGACAGAATGTGTCATGAACACTTGAGTGTCATTTGGAACACTCTCTGCACGTGTCATATGGACCCGGGTGGGACAATGAACCCTCAGCTTGTAAATAACTGGCAGAGGCAGACATCTTCAGTCTGCTGTGAAGGCAGACAGGTAGGTACTACCCAGTAAGGTAGTCCCATGCAAAGCAGCATAGCTAAGGGCTTATTTGCATATGCATATTTAACTATGTGGCGGCTGCAATGCTCTATTGCAAAACATTGTAAATTGTGGTTGGTGGCAGCCATGCTTTTTGAGCATCCAATGCTGCCTGCAGTAGACAGAATGTGTCCATGGAACACTTGCACGTGTCATTTGGAACACTCTTGCACATGTCACAATGGACCGGGTGGGACAATGAGCCCTCAGCCTGTAAATAGCTGTGCAGAGGCAGACTCTTAATCTGCTGATGAGGAGACAGGTAGGTACTACCCAGTAGAGGTAGTCCTATGCAAAAGCAGATAGCTAAGGCTATATTGCATATGGCATATTAACTATGCGGCGGCTGCAATGACCTCTTTTGCAAAAATTGTCACAATTGTGTTTGGTGGCGCCATGCTTTTGAGCGTCCAATGCTGCCTGCAGTAGACAGAATGTGTGCATGGAACACTTGCACGTGTCATTTGGAACACTCTCTTGCACGTGTCAAATGGACCCGGGTGGGACAATGACCCTCAGCTGTAATACTGTGCAGAGGCAGACATCTTCAGTCTGCGATGAAGGCAGACAGGTAGGTACTACCAGTAAAGGTAGTCCTTGCAAAAGCAGCATAGCTAAGGCTATATTTGCATATGCATATTTAACTATGGGCGGCTGCATGACCTCTTTGCAAAACATTGTCACATTGTGGTTTGCAGCCATGCTTTTTGAGCGTCCAATGCTGCCTGCAGTAGACAAATGTGCCATGGAACACTTGCACGTTCATTTGGAACACTCTCTTGCACTGTCACAAGGACCCGGGTGGACAATGAGCCCTCAGCCTGTAAATAGCTGTGCAGAGCAGACATCTTCAATCTGCTGATGAAGGCAGACAGGTAGGTACTACCCAGTAAGAGGTAGTCCTATGCAAAAGCAGCATAGCTAAGGCTTATTTGCATATGGCATATTTAACTATGCGGCGGCTGCAATGACCTATTTTGCAAACATTGTCACAATTGTGGTTGGTGGCAGCCATGCTTTTTGAGCTCCAATGCTGCCTGCAGTAGACAGAATGTGTGCCATGGAACACTTGACGTGTCATTTGGAACACTCTCTTGCACGTGTCACAATGGACCCTGGGTGGGACAATGAGCCCTCAGCCTGTAAATAGCTGTGCAGAGGCAGACATCTTCAGTCTGCTGATGAAGGCAGACAGGTAGGTACTACCCAGTATAGAGGTAGTCCTATGCAAAAGCAGCATAGCTAAGGGCTATATTTGCATATGGCATATTTAACTATGCGGCGGCTGCAATGACCTCTTTTGCAAAACATTGTCACAATTGTGGTTCATGGCAGCATGCTTTTTTAGCGTCCAATGCTGCCTGCAGTAGACAGAATGTGTGCCATGGAAACACTTGACGTGTCATTTGGAACACTCTCTTGCACGTGTCACATATGGACCCTGGGTGGGACAATGAGCCCTCAGCCTGTAAATAGC
>JARQOD010000005.1:435616839-435639183 GCA_033576555.1 Oophaga sylvatica | reverse complement strand
TTTTATCGTGGAGGTGGACGCGTCTGACTGTGCATTGGGAGCTATCCTCTCACAACGTACCGGAGACAAAGGTTTGCTGCACCCGTGTGCCTTCTTCTCTCGTAGGTTATCTTCTGCAGAACTTAACTATGATGTGGCAGATAAGGAACTTTTGGCAATTATTTCTGCCTTTAAGGAATGGAGACACCATTTGCAGGGGCAACTCAGCAGGTAGTAGTACTCACGGATCATCGCAATTTGGAATTCCTTAAGTCTGCCAGGTGTCTTTCTCCTCGACAAGCTAGGTGGAGTTTGTTCTTGAATCAGTTTAATTTTATTATTTCGTACCGCCCAGGTTCACGTAATGGGAAAGCTGACGCATTATCCCGAATCCTTACCGTGGATTCCGTGCCTGGGACCCCGTCGAAGACCATCTTGTCGGAGGCCAATTTCGTTGGAGTGCTCCGGAACCGGGACTTGTGGCAGGAGATCAAGCTGGCCTATGACGGTGACGTATTTCTTGCAGCTCCACCTGACAATGTGAATCTTGTCCTTCGGAATGGTGTGTGGCTTAGAGATCGATGTATTTATGTCCCAGAGGCTGTAAGACTTCGAGTTCTCAAATTGGTCCACGACTCTAAATTGGCTGGTCATAGGGGGGTACAGAAGACGCAGGAATTGTTAACTCGTTTTTTTTGGTGGCCTACCTGCTTGAAGGATGTGAATGACTATGTCCGCTCTTGTGAAGTTTGTGCCCGGTACAAGGTTCCTCGCGTTTCACCGACTGGTCTTCTTAAACCGCTACCTGTACCGTCTCGCCCTTGGGGGTCTATTTCGATGGACTTTATTGTGGAGTTACCCACCTCTGGTGGTAAAAATACTATTTTGGTGGTAGTAGATCGTTTAACGAAAGCTGCTCATTTCATTCCGTGTGCTGGTCTTCCCTCAGCTACAGAGACAGTAGATCTAGTTATCCAGAACATTTTCCGGCTGCATGGGGTACCAGATGACATCATTTCTGACCGGGGAATACAATTTACCTCTAGATTTTGGAAAGGATTTTGTTCTGCGCTCCACATTAATGTTTGCTTGTCTTCTGCATACCATCCTCAGACCAACGGGCAGACCGAACGGACAAATCAAACCTTGGAGCAATATCTACGCTGTTACGTCAGTCATTTGCAGGACGATTGGCTGAAGCTACTTCCTCTAGCGGAATTTTCGTACAACAACTCCCAAAGCAGTTCCACGAAGGTAACGCCTTTTTTTGCCAACCTGGGTTATCATCCAAGTATTTTGCCTAGGTCTCCGGTTACGATTTCGGTACCAGCGGTGGAAGACAGAGTGACGGCGTTGCAACGTAATCTTGAAGTTTTGAAGGACTCCCTGACCACAGTACAGGAGCGTTACAAGAAGTCGGCCGATAGATTCCGGAAACCAGCACCTATGTATAAGGTAGGAGACTCAGTTTGGTTGTCCACCAAGAATCTAAAATTGGGTGTTCCTTCGCAGAAACTGGGACAGAAATTCATCGGTCCATTCAAGATCACTGGGATTGTGAGCTCTGTTGCCTGTCGGTTGAAGCTACCACGGACTTTAAAGGTACACCCAGTATTTCATGTTTCCTTATTAAAACCAGTCTCTCCTAACACGTTTCAGGGACGTATCATACCTCCCCCTCCACCAGTGTTGGTTGATGGCGAAGAACAATTCGTGGTACAGGATATTGTTAATTCGAGACTTCATAGAAACCGGCTTCAGTATCTAGTTAGATGGCAGGGTTACTCTCCTGAAAATGATTCTTGGGAACCAGTAAGTAACATCAATGCGCCTCTGAAGATTGCTCAGTTTCATCGGAGATACCCGGACAGGCCTGGTCCAGGACCGTCCGGAGGCCGTCTTTAGGGGGGGAGTAATGTCAGTATTCCGGGTTTTCTAGGTAACTTTGTCAATGATTTTGCCCTTTGTTAAAATGGAGTTTGCTGTTTTGTGTGCCCTACTTCCTGTTCGTTTGTTTAAAACCTGGCTCAGGTGTTGGTTTCACTGCTGGAGTATTCTGCTTCCGTTTCCCTGCAACCCAGCTGCTTTGTTCCTCACAGATCTTTTGTGTATTTACCAGGAAAGTGCATAACCTTATCTTCAGGTGTTTCTCAGCCACAGCAGTTTCTACCCATGGCTCTGGACATTCTCTGCATATGTAAGTTGCACAAAGTACTGTGTTATCACTAAACTGTTGACTTGGGAATTTAACCCTTGGTTCACTCCATCTGATAAGAACTGTGTTTCTGAACTGTTGCTGTTTAACCCTTTGTGCATTACCTCTGGTGAGAGCTGTTGGAACTGTTACTGGAACCTTACTGACATATGAACTTGTTGTTGGACTTCACTGAATTAAGCCACAACTGAGATTAACTTGTTCCTGGACCTCCCTGTGTTTTCTGCATACCTGGATCTGACTCTTCACACACCAGCAGTGTGTAAATCCAGCCACGTTACCTGTGCATCAGACTTACCTTGTGGTCACATTTGTGTGAGGACTCCGTCGTAAGAACTTTACCACCCTCGCTATAGAGGTTCAAAGACTTATATATCCGGATTCATATAACTGGACTTGTGTATATATATATATGGACTCATTGCATGTCACTACGGGTTGTTTGAATATTGTTTTTGGGTGTTTTGCTGTTTCACAAATACATTATTTGCATTCAAAGAAACCCGTCTCTGATTGTTCATTGCCCCACGCTATCAGAATCCTCGAGTTCCTACAATAGTATTACACCCTAATCCCAACCCTAACCATAACCCTAACCACAAGCCTAACCCTAATCCCATCCCTAACCCCAAAACACCCCTAACACTAATCCTAACTCTAACCCTAACAACAAGCCTAACCCTAATCCCAACCCTAACCCTAATTTCAACCCTAACCCAAATTCCAACCGTAACCCTAATTCTAACCGTAACCCTAATTTTAACCCTAATTCTAACCCTAAGGCTAACCATAACCCTAAGGCTAACCCTATTCCGAGTTCTAACCCTAACCCTAATTCTAACCCTAAGGCTAACCCTAACCCTAGTTCTAACCCTAACCCTAGTTCTAACCCTAACCCTAGTTCTAACTCTAACCCTAATAGAAAAAAATATATATATATTTTCTTTGTTTTATTATTTGTCCCTACCTATGAGGGTGATAAAGGGGGCGTTTATTTACTTTTTTTATTTTGATCACTGTGAGAATTTATCACAGTGATCAAAATAAATGTATTGAATCTGCTGGCCGGCGGACGCACTGCGCATGCGCCCACCATTTTCCAAGATGGTGGCACCCATGTAGAATCCCGGACGGATGCCGGGACGGATCCAGGGAGGTGATCGGAAGGCGGGGGAAGCAGATAGTGATGGCGGTGACCGATCGCTACCATCAATCGGTGGCAGCAGCTGTTAGGGTTTGAGTTCCCACTCCTGCACAGGGGGAATCTCGAGCTGTTCCCACTGCGGTCCCCCATCCGTCTCCGGCCGCAGTGGTTCCTGCTCAGCAGAGACGTCGGTCCCAGCGTCTTGCCCGGCCCAGTACTGTGCAGAGACTTGCTGCTGCAACCAGTGTTGGAGCAGGCAGATTTGGGACTAAGTCCTTTGTTGCTTCATCTGAGCATGCCCAGGGCAAGATCTCCCATTGGAGATCAGGGGTCACATGCTCAGATACAGCTTCCACTCCTATTGGTCCTTCAGGAAGGTCCTGTAGCTGTTGATGTTCTGAAGCAGCTTCCATTGGTCCTTCCTGGAATGTCTTTTTCTCGTGGCTGCTATAAAAGGCTGTTCTTACCGCACGGCCGTGCGCTAGTATCAACCGTTATATGCTTTGCGCCAGTATGGTCATGCGTGTGTGTGGTTAGGGCGGCTGAAATACGCCATTACAATACCGACCTAATCGGTGAGGAGCTTGGTATGCTAGCTGGTCAGGGTCGGTGTCTTAGATACCTTAGATTACCGGCATAACCGGTGAGGAGTTTGATTGCCGTATTCAGGGCCTGGCATTCAGACGCCATAGATTGCGGGTGACTCCCACGAGGACATTAGCACATGATCATTTTCTATGTTCCCTTAGCAGTCAACTGTGTACCTGGGTGCCTAACAGGACACAGAAGTTTGTCTCAGCGGCTCTGTGACGCAACAGGGTTCGCTTCTTGCACCATCTTACTAGCAGCAGGCTCCGCCTGCACGGTGGACCGCGGGCTGCGAACGCACCTCTCTACATCTTACATTTGGTGTGTTCTGCAGACCCTAACAGCGGCTGATCGCCACCGTCACTCGGTGTGGGGGGTCGGATCTCGGTGTCCAGCCATGGCCGATGCTATTGCAGCATCGGCCATGGCTGGATTGTAATATTTCACCAAATTTCATTGATGAAATATTACAAATCGCTCTGATTGGCTGTTTCACGTTTAACAGCAAATCAGAGCGATTGTAGCCACGTGGGGGTTAAGCCAACCACCCTGTGGTGAAGCACAAAGGGTCCTGTGCCTGCTGGTCGGGTGACCGTTCAGTGACCCCGGTTACCCGACCCGCAGGAACGTGACTTATACCATGACGCCTACGTCGGCGTCATGGGTCGGGATGGCACAGGTTTTCATGACGCCGACGTAGGCGTCATGGGTCGGGAAGGGGTTAATAAACCAGCCACAAGCAAAGGAAAAACAAAGGGCCAGGCAAAACAAAATAAACAGTTCTTGACAAAGTCTCTTTAGAGAAAGTATTGGTTACACAGGCTGGATAGCATCAAGTATACCATATTTTTCAGACTATATGACGCACTTTTCCCCAAAAAACTCTGGGAAGAAAATGTGGGGTGCGTCTTGAAGTCTGAATGCAGGCTTACCGGGGGGTTGCGGCAGTGGTGTAGCAGCGTCCCTTCCTCAGGGACCCGGCGGAGGTATTAGTGTGGCGATGCTAAAGCTCAGTGTCGGTGGTGAGCAGTGCGGAGTGCATCATTGTTTTTCCTGCGGCCATCTTCCTGAAGCCGAAGCCGTGGGCCGCCAGAGGAGGCGCGTGCACTGATTGAGATCTCGGCTGAACTCTCGCCCTCCATTTTCCTGAGGCTGTGGGCTTCAGGAAAATGGCCACGGAAGGCTGCACGTGCACAGATTGAGATCTCGGCAGCTCTTGGCTTCAGAAAAATGGCCGCTGAGAAACCAATGATGCACTCGGTTCTTGTAACCATGGACACCGGACCACAGCATTGCCACATTTATGCCGCTGGCATCCTGAGGAAGGGACCCTGCTCCATGCAATGTACTCTGCTCTGCCTCACCGCTGACACAGGACCCACAATATCACACCGAAGGGACACCCCGGGACTGCAGCATTGCCCTACTTCTGCTGCCGCTGGCTTCCTGAGGAAGGGACCATACCTCCTGTGACCCTGCTCCATCACCGCCAGCCCTCAGGTAAGATACCTTAAATTCAAACAATAAGATGGACCCCCATCTTATAGAATTGCTATTTTCCACCCCAAAATTTGGGGTGCGTCTTATGGTCCGAAAATACGGTACTTGCTTAGTCTGCAGATAACACACATGAGGCCTTCTTCTTCCATCCATACAGACTGTGTGTCAAATAACAGTCTCCATTTTAAGATTTGAACCACACCCAGAAGTGGGTTATATGAGCAGCCAGACCTACCCATCTCTCATGCTGCCAGTAAAAACTGGCCCAAATGCGCCAAACAAGCCCCTTAGTACTATGTACACTAGAGAAATACTCAAGGTTTTCATCACAGATGACTATCTGCTCTGTGATACATACCTCCCATCAACTATGTGTCAGATAGTCACCTTAAATACCTACCCACTCTGCCTAAAGCCCTGGAACTTGGCACCTTCTACTACTATACATAGGATTCTTGAGAGGGCATTAGCATTTCCATGTAGCTTCCCAGCTCTATGTTTCACATGGAAGCTGAAATCCTGCAGGGCTAGAAACCAGCAGGTAACTCAAGCATTTTTCCCATTTTCCTCCCTTATCCACCTGAGTGGAAAAAATGTTTCACCCTAACAGATAGTACCGTAATGTGTCTACTTCCCACTGCATGTTCAAGCATTCCTTTTCTACGATGGAATAATTATTTTCACAGAAAAGTCGACAGCTTCCTACTTAGAATGAGAACGGGGTGCTCCTCTGTGTGTATCTTCTGAGAAAGGACTGCTCGTAAACTGACTTCTGAGGCGTCTGTCTGGAGTAAAAATTCCTTCATGAAGTCGGTGGCAACCTGGACCAACTGCTTACAAAGAACCACTTTAATTTCTTGAAAGTCAATCTCCACCTCTGATGTCCATTGTGCAATAGTTGATTTTGTCCCCTTAACATGGTCAATCAGGGTGCCGCCATCATGGCAAAGTTTGGGATAGATCTTCTTTAGTACCCCACAATTCCTGAAATGGCTTCTTTGAGAGCAGTCTCAGACAGTTTTGTATTGTGTCCTCTTACTGATATGTGTTTTCATCTCACCTCTACGTACTACATATCTTTCCCCATGGCACATTTTTTTGGAATTAATGAAAACTCTGAGTTTCTAAAAGTATCTAAGTCCACCTGGACCTTTGCAGATGAATTCCCCAATCCGGGATGAGTAATATAATATCATCCAAGTATGCCTCAGGTGTAATTCTTATGGGGTGAGAGGATCCATTCCATTGCCCTCTGGAAGGCGGCCAGGACTCCCTGCAATCCAAACGGCATCCGGACATATTGGAACCATCAGGAGTAGAAAAAGCCATCTTCTCCTTGGCTTCTTGTGACATAGGAGTTTGCCAATAACCTTTTTTTAAATCCAAGGTGGTTACGTACCTTACCAGCTCAAGTCTCTCCATCAGCTCATCGACACACAGCATTGGATTTGCATGGAACTTGGAGACTTCATTCAGCTTCCTATAATCATTACAGGATCATTACAGCGAAATCAGTCGCGGATCCGCAGCGAAATCAGTCGCGGATCTGCAGCGAAATCAGCAGCGGATCCGCAACGAAATCTGCCGCGGATCAGCAGTGAAATCCGCCGCGGATCAGCAGCGAAATCCGCCGCGGATCAGCAGCGAAATCTGCCGCGGATCCGCCGCGAATCAGCAGCAAAATCAGTTGCGGATCAGCAGCGAAATCCGCCGCGGACCAGCAGCGAAATCAGCCGTGGATCCGCAGCGAAATCAGCCGCGGATCCGCAGCGAAATCCGCTGCAGATAAGCAGCGAAATCAGCCGCGGATCCGCAGCGGATCAGCAGCGAATCCGCCGCGGATCAGCAGCGAAATCCGCCGCGGATCAGCAGCGAAATCCGCCGCGGATCAGCAGCGAAATCAGCCGCGATCAGCAGCGATATCCGCCGCGGATCCTCAGCGAAATCCGCCGCGGATCCGCAGCGAAATCCGCCGCGGATCAGCAGCGAAATCAGCCGCGGATCGCCACGGATCCGCCGCGGATCAGCCGCGATATCCGCCGCAGATCCGCAGCAAAATCAGCTGCGGATCAGCAGCAAAATCTGCTAGGAAAAAAAAAAAAATTCTTTTTTTTATTATTTGTCCCTACCTATGACGGGGGGGGGGGTTCATTTACTTTTTTTTTATTTTGATCACTGTGACAGTTTATCACAGTGATCAAAATAATTTTTTTTACAATGGAGGACGCACTGCGCATGCGCCGGCCGGCGGGCGCACTGCGCATGCGCCCGCCATTTTCCAAGATGGCGGCGCCCATGAAGAATCCCGGGCAGCCGCCGGGACGGATCCAGGGACATCGGTGGACCGGGAGAGGTGAGTAGGGGACGTCGGAAGGTGAGGGGGGGGATCGGAAGGTGAGGGGGGGTGATCGCAGGAGCAGGGGAGCAGACAGCGACGGCGGTGACCGATCGCTGCCATCTTTCGATGGCGGCGGCCGATCACCGCCGTGACTCGGTGTGGGGGGGTCAGATCTTGGTGCCCAGCCATGGCAGATGCTATTGCAGCATCGGCCATGGCTGGATTGTAATATTTCACCAGTTTCATTGGTGAAATATTACAAATCGCTCTGATTGGCAGTTTCACTTTTAACAGCCAATCAGAGCGATCGTGGCCACGTGGGGGTTAAGCCAACCCCCCTGTGGTGATGCAGTAAGGGTCCTGTTACTGCGGGTCGGGTGACCTTTCAGTCACCCCGGACCCCCGACCCGCAGTAACATGATTTATAGCATGACGCCTACGTTGGCGTCATGGGTCGGGATGGCACAGGTTTTCATGACGCCGACGTCGGCGTCATGGGTCGGGAAGGGGTTAATATGTAAAAATAGAGAAATCATCCTTGAGATACAAATACTCATTTTAAAATATTTCACTTCACCAGGAAAATACAATAGAAAGTAAAATTCATAAACATTTAGAGGTTTTATAGTCATAAGAGTACAGAGAAATTATTCCATGCCAAATCTACAGTGGGTACAGAAAATATTCAGACCCCTTTTAATTTTTCACTCTTTGTTTCATTGCAGCCATTTGGTAAATTCAAAAAGTTATTTTTTTTCTCATTAATGTACACTCTGCACCCCATCTTGACTGAAAAAAAACAGAAATGTAGAAAATTTAGCACATTTATTAAAAAAGAAAACTGAAATATCACATGGTCAGACCTTTTGCTCAGTACTGAGTAGAAGCACCCTTTTGAGTTATTACAGCATGAGTCTTCTTGGGAATGATGCAACAAGTTTTTCACACCTGGATATGGGGATCGTCTGCCATTCTTCCTTGCAGATCCTCTCCAGTTCCGTCAGGCTAGATGGTGAAAGTTGGTGGACAGCCAAGTCTGAGGTGCAGAGCACTCTAGAAGAGGTTTTCAACCAGGATATCTCTGTACTTGGCTGCATTCATGTTTCCTTCAATTGAAACCAGTCCTCCTGTCCCTGTAGCTGAAAAACACCCCCATAACATAATGCTGCCACCACCATGTTTCACTGTTGGGATTGTATTGGGCAGGTGATGAGCAGTGCCTGGTTTTCTCCACAAATGCCTCTTAGAATTATCACCAAATGCTCTATCTTTGTCTCATCAGATCAGAGAATCTTATTTCTCATAGTCTGGGAGTCCTTGATGTGTTTTTAGCAAACTCTATGTGGGCTTTTATATGTCTTGCACGGAGGAGAGGCTTTCGTCTGTCCACTCTGCCATAAAGGCCTGACTGGTGGAGAGCTGCAGTGATAGTCGACTTTGTGGAACTTTCTCCCATCTCTCTACTGCATCTGTGGAGCTCAGTCACAGTTACCTCTCTCATCAAGGCTCTTCTCCCACAATTGCTCAGTTTCTCTGGAGGCCAGATCTAGGAAGACTTCTGGTGGTCTCAAACTTCTTCCATATAAGGATTATGGAGGCCACTGTGCTCTTAGGAATCTTGAGTACTGCAGAAATTCTTTTGTAACTTGGCCAGATCTGTGCCTTGCCACAATTCTCATGTCTGTGAGCTCCTTAGGCCAAGTTTTGTACCTGTGATCTCATTTTTATCTGACATGCACTGTGAGCTGTGAGGTCTTATTCATTGTGCCTTTACAAATCAAGTCCCATCAGTTTAATTAAACACAGCTGGACTCCAATGAAGCAGTAGAACCATCTCAAGGAGGATCACAAGGAAATGAACTGCATGTGACTTAAATTGAGCGTCAGCAAAGGGTCTGAATACTTATGACCATGTGATATTTCAGCTTTTAATAAATTTGCAAAAATTTCTACATTTCTGTTTTTTTTTCAGTCAATCAAGATGGGGTACAGAGTGTACATTAATAAGAAAAAAAATGAATTTTTTGAATTTACCAAATGGCTGCAATGAAACAAAGAGTGAAAAATTTAAATAGGTTTGAATACTTTCCGTAGCCACTGTAGATCGAATATGCTTATGAAATTACAGCTCTGATGTAATTCTGGTACTGCAAGGGATGGAAAGAGCATTAATTGAGTCCATACTGCAAAGTAAAAATAAAAAGGAAGAATTTAGGGAATCATCTGATCAAAGTGCTGTCAAGAGGAAATAAGAGACTGATTGAAAGGTGAGGTTATCCTCAAGGCAACATCTGGCATAGATTGAAAAATGTTACAGGGCAGTCAGCCAAAAAAGGAAAATGTACCAGTATCTCAACCTGTTCAGCTTGTATTGCAATAAATTGCAGAGAAAAAGTTATATTGTTAGCTTCTCTCACAAAATGGAAACTCAGTCACAATAATAGACACCTAAGGTAATGACTAATCCTCTGTTCTTACAGGGTGACTGTTACAAAATAACCTTGTGAAAAACCAGTTCACATAGCTGTATTTCACCAATATCCACTGTTATAGGACTAAGACCCAGCACTCTCGATGGTAATAAATGTGTTTTATATAGATGTTATCCTTCGCACTTATTGAGTTTACCGCAGTACATCGTCTAGATGAGGGCACTGTGTTTTCTGTAGCTCAATACGCTAACTTTAATTACAGTACAACAAAAACTATAAGTGCAGTAGACGTTTATAATTAAAGACAATAAAATGAGCTTCAGCTACAGCTTAACCCCTTAACTACTAAAATATGATCACTATTTTAAAGCAGAAATATTATCAGAAATAGGTTCTAAAAAATAAGATTATCCTCGTAAGCTAAAAACTTCTGATTTTATTTCTTTAAATACCTTTATCCTAAAAAAGGTTCTAAATGTAATTTGTTTATAGTGATGTCTGCTCCCTGTTGCCTGAGAATGATGTGACTTGTATGCAGCTATTGAGGAGCCAGTCTTTCACTCCAGTTCATAAATGTCCTGTAGTGCAGGCAGCCACTCTTATGAAATAGTAAAGGCAACAGTCATAGAATCATAGAATCATAGAATGGTAGAGTTGGAAGGGACCTCCTGGGCCATCTGGTCCAACCCCTGCTCAAAGCAGGATTCTCTAAATCATCCCAGACAGATGTCTGTCCAGCCTCTGTTTGAAGACTTCCATTGAAGGAGAACTTACCACCTCTCGTGGCAGCCTGTTCCACTCCTTGATCACCCTAACTGTCAAAAAGTTTTTTCTAATATCTAATCTGTGTCTCCTCCCATTCAGTTTCATCCCATTGCTTCTAGTCTTTCCTTGTGCAAATGAGAATAAAGATGATCCTTCTACAATGTGACAGCCCTTGAGATATTTGTAGACAGCTATTAAGTCTCCTCTCAGTCTTCTTTTTTGCAAGCTAAACATTCCCAAATCCTGCAACCGTTCCTCATATGACATGGTTTGCAGACCGGTCACCGTTCTGGTGGCTCTTCTCTGAACTTGCTCCAGTTTGTTGATGTCTTTTTTAAAATGTGGTGCCCAAAACTGGACACAGTATTCCAGATGAGGTCTGACCAAAGAGGAGTAGAGGGCAATAATGACCTCACGTGATCTAGGCTGTATGCTTCTGTTGATATATCCTAGAATTGTATTTGCCTTTTTTGCTGATGCATCACACTGTTGACTCATGTTCAGTCTGTGATCAATTAGTATACCCAAGTCGCTGATTGGCTGCAGACTACATGTGACACAACAATCACGTCATTCTCTGGGAACAGGGGTGCAGAAATTGTTGGAAAAGCACAACTGCAGAAGGTGAGCATACACTGTTTTTCTTCTATATGATGCCCTGAATTGATTAAGCTGGGTTTGTTTAATGCTGCTGCAGTGCAGTATATCGCAACCTCCACCAGGTTTAGATGATCAGGGAGGAGTGGCTGTACTAACAGGGTAGCATCACAATGCAGCAGGCAGGAGCCACTAGGTGGCAGAAGAGTAGTCAGACAAGCCGAGTCAGCAATGGAGAGGAAACGAAGTACCAGAGGTCACAGCAATACACGTGGTCAGAAACATGCCAGAAGTCAGAGCCGGTCGAGAGCAGGAATGCCAGAGACGGAAGACAGTAAACAGGTCAGAGTGCAAGCCAGGTCAAATACCGAGGGGTCACAACACAGAGAGCAAGTACAAGGACGAGCAAAGTCACTGGGGAAGCACGGTAACGGGACCTAGGTAAACGGGCAGAGGAAAAATCAGAGTATAACTGGGTCATCAGCTCAAGCCAGAGGCAGAACTATAACTGATGCTGCCTGTCAGCCGCAGCGGACAGAAAAAGCAACACAGCTCCCAAAACGAGGCAGAGAAAGTTAACCCTCGCATGCCCAGACAGGGAGAGACTAACAAGAATGAAAACCCCGGCTGTTGTGAATGTTTTGGAGGCGACTTCTGAGCTGAAGCTCCCTCTGGTGGTTGCTGAGGGTATTGAACCTATGTTGAATATCAAGAGTCCTACACCTGCAGATAACGAGTGGGTGTCAGGTGGTACTGACTGGCCTGATATAAGTGAGCTGATCTCCCATGATCCTCGCCGGTGATCAATTGTGCTTCCTGGTTTAGTCTGGAATTCAGCTTGCTTTCCTGCTGTCTCTTGCTTGCTTTCAGATAAGTCTCTTTCAGTTTTTTTTTTACTGTGGTTTGAATTCCTTGCTTTTTGCTGCATTGCTTTTTGTCTTCAGCCAGGTCCCCTATGGAGGGCTTTGGCTGGTCTCCGTTCGTTTATATACAGCTGTATGCTCCTCATACAGTACCATATATCTGCTGGTATTTTTAGTACATTTTCCCAAACATGAGGAAGTATGGTGGAAGAGGCCGCGGACGTGGGCGGGGGGGGCCAGCTGGGAATGATGGTGGTGGTGCATCTGCTGGTAGTGCCAAAAGCAAAATAGCACCTAAGGCAGGAGGTGTTGAGCCTGCATTATCGTCTGGCTCCAGAAGGCCTGGAAGGCTCCCTTTTCTGGGAGTAGGTAAACCGCTTTTGAAGCCGGAGCATCAGGAACAGGTTTTGGCTTACATTGCCGAAACAGCCTTCAGCTCTATCGCCTCCTCTTCTGAACTTTCAAAAAATGCAAGCACTGAGTCGTCAGTGCAGGTTCCTGGTCAGGAATGACACCTTTCCTTGTGTCCTTCACCCCCACCAAAAGTGAAGGATGCGGCAGGCCACACTTCAGATTACTCCATGGAGCTCTTTTCACATACCATGCCTGGGATATCAAGTCAAATCCTGAATTCCCCAGTCCAAGATGAATATGACATGGAGTGCACTGATGCACAGCCACTGCTATCTGATTCTGCTGGTACATTCACCCAGAGCACTGCATTGCCCTCGCATTCTACTGAGCCAGAATATGACCCTGATGAAACTCAGGTGTCCCTTCCCGCATACTCTAACTCCTTACACGGTGACACAGAGGAAGGTGCAGATGAAATTGAAGAGGAGGTGATGGGGAAGAGGATGCCGCTGGCAATAGCTCAGAAGAGGAGGAGGATCAGCGGCAGGCATTGACATCGCAGCTGCGGTTATCTGGCAGGCCCGTAGCAGTCCAAAAACGTGTTAAAAAAACAAAAAGAGCTGCAGGACAAATTGGCCAGATGGTCAAATTAGCGCTGCGTGCAAGCCCTGAAAATTTATCCCATAGTAGGAAGAGTGCAGTGTGGCACTTATTTGACCAAAATCCTAATGATGAGGCAAAGGTTATCTGTAAGAAGTGCGGAAGGACCTTTAGCCAAGGGAAAAATCTCAGAAAAGTTGCATGCTTAGACATTTAAACACCATGCACTTGCAAGCGTGGACGGACTACAAAACCTCACTGGCTTTGAACTCCTACATTGCCAAACTGATCTCATTAGAGATGGTGCCCTTCCGTTTGGTTGAAAGCGCAGTGATCCGAGAGCTCATGGCCTACGCTGTCCCACACTATGACCTACCCAGTCGGCACTTCTTTTCTAGAAAAGCCATCCCTGCCCTCCACTTGCATGTGAAAGACCGCTTTGTCCATGCACTCAAACAATCAGTGAGTGGAAAGGTGCACCTCACAACAGATGCATGGGCCAGTAGGCATGGCCAGGGCCGTTACGTGTCCATCACTGCACACTGGGTTAATGTGGTTGATGCAGGGTCCACAGGGGACAGCAGCGGTGGGACAATGCTGCCTAGCCCATGGTATAGGCAACAGTTGGCTGTAGGCGTTCGACCCTCCTCCTCCAGAAGCAAAAGCTCGTCGACAGAGCGCAGTCGCACGAGCACTCCATCCGCAGCTGCCAATGTTGCACACGAGGTCTCCCTCTATCGAACAGCTAGTGGTAAGCGTCAGCAGGCTGTTTTAAAGATGATGTCTTTGGGTAACAACAGACACACCACGGAGGTACTGGCGACTACTTGCAGCGAGAAACTGAGTCATGGCTGGGCAGTCTACATCTTGCTCCAGGCAAGGTAGTCAGTGATAACGGCTGTAATTTTGTGGCGGCCATAGCCCTGGCAAAACTCAGACACATACCTTGCCTGGCTCACACCTTAAACAAGGTGGTACAGTACTTCATAAATAATTATCCGGAGTTACTCGGAGTGCTCGCACATCCGTCGCTTGCCTGTAGACTCCAGTCGTATGCAGAGGCCGCAGCGATTGCTCCACCTCCCCAAGCACCGCCTAATCATAGACGTTGCAACAAGGTGGAACTCCACCATGAACATGGTTGAGAGGCTGTGCGAACAGAGGCAGGCTGTAATGCATTTGTGGGAGGATCCACGGGCAGGTAGTTTGAGGACGGACATGGAGTTGTCGGGTGTGCAGTGGTCAAAGCTGAAAGACCTCTGTAAAGTCTTTCAGTGTTTTGAGGAATGCACACGGCTGGTAAGCGCAGACAACGCCATCATAAGCATGAGCATTCCATTAAGCACATTAAGGATCAGGCGTCTGCAGCGGAGGAAGAGGGAAGCCTTCATGACAGTCAGGCATTGTCTGCTCAGAGAACTGTCCTGGACGAGGTGAAGGAAGAAGAGGAAGAGGAGGAGGATGAGGATGAGGGGGATGATTATTTTGGGGAGGATGATGCTTCTCAAGGGGTAAGAGAAAATGTTGGCTTCCCAAGGTCAGGTACAGGGTTTGTGCGTGAATGGAGGGATGTGGATTTGTCAGAAAGTGCTCCTCCACCCACCAATGGCAGTGCATCATTGACACCTGGAACATTGGCCCACATGTGTGATTATGTCTTGCGGATCCTAAAAAGGGACCCCCGCAATGCCAAAATCATGAAGGATGACGACTACTGGTTGGCCAGCATCCTCGATCCACGCTATAAAGGCAAATTACAGAACATCATGCCACAGGAGAACCTACAGCTAATATTGGCGAACAAACAAGCAACTCTGGTAAACCGTTTGTTAATGGCATTCCCAGCACACAGCAGTGGTGCAGGTTCTACCACGAGCCATACTGGGCCAAATGGAAGAGGTGTTTGTGGTGCACACAGTCAACGTGGCGTTGGAAACAGGGGTTTGATGACCATGTTGTGGACTGATTTCTCGAGTAATGCTCACACGACTGGTAAGGCCTCTTTCACACATCCGTTTTTTTGTGTCAGGCATAATCCGTCGAATACCTGAAGGGACGGATCCGGCGCTGAAATGAAAAAACTGATGCAACGAATCAGTTTTTTTTGCTGGATCCAACCTGAACTTTTGAACCCGGAAAAAGAAGTTTTGCAGCCGGAAAATGCAGGTACGCATGTCCGGACCGAGTAGTAGTAGTAGTAGTAGTCCCTGATTTCCAGAATCCGGATCAGTCTTTTGACGGATAGCACAAAAGACTGGTCCGGTTCCATAGACTTCTATTATTTCCGGCCGCCTGAAGCGCCGCTTCAGGCACTATCAGGCGGCTCTGGAAAAAAAAAAAAAAAGGCAGTCACCGTTTTGTCTGGCCGCCGGTATGTACATTTCCGCCGGATCCGGACAAAAACGGATGCAACGCAACAACATCAGGCGCAATCCGGCGCTAATGAAAGTCAATGCTAAAAAAAACGCATCCGGTACCGTATCCGTTTTTTTAACAACACGCTGCATCGCGCCTAAAGTCAAAAAACGGATGTGTGAAAGAGGCCTAATACTGAATCAATTGCAACAGACAGGAGACAACAGTTGTCAACTATGGTTCAAAATTACCTCTCCTCCCCTATCGATGTTCTCCCTCACAGTTCATTCCCCTTTGACTACTGAGCCTGTAAACTGGACACCTGGCCTTAATTGGCTTGGCACAATATGCCTTACAGGAGCTCGCTTGCCCTGCTGGTAGTGTGCTATCAGAGAGAGTCTTCAGTGCTGCTGGATCAATCCTGACAGAAAGAAGGACCCGGCTGTCAACCCAAAATGTTGATGATCTCACCTTCATTAAAATGAACCATGCCTGTGTTTCAAAGGATTTTGTACCACCTTCCCCTGATGACACATAGGTTGCCAGCAAAATGGCTCGCTTTGTCCTCCTCTTCCTCCGACTTCTCCAATTCCTCCATTTGCAGCTGCTGAATGTCCAGCCTACACCTCAACATATGCCAGTTTCTCCACATCCCTAACTGGGCTATACCCCCCAGGGCCGGCGTCAGTTCCTGGTGCACCCGGGCAAGTGCCGGTGCCCTGAGCAGGTGGGGGGGCCCACTCACTGTCAGAGACACCGGCGTACTATGAGGTGCCCTGTGCCAGTTCCCGCGCCCGCAAGTGTGCCCCCTCTGCTAGCTCAGGGCCCCAGCACTTGCAATACTTACCTCTCCCTGCTCCACCGCTGTGACGTCTTCTGCGTTTCCTGACAGTGACATTAAGGTCAGAGAGCTCGATGATGTCACGTCTGTGCGCCCTCTGCCTGAACAGTCACAGTGCAGAGAGCTGGAAGATTGTGATGCTGAGGTGTCCAGAGTAGAGCAGTGCCCAGCGAGGAGAGGTATTTCATTTTTTTTAATGGTTGGAGCAATACTGTCCGTTTTTTGAGCTATTGTAGAATTTAAAATAGATATCACTCATGTAATGTAAGAAGTGAAGTATTTGGCATTGTACTATACCTATATTTCTCTGCCGTAACGGAGCATCATGAATTATGGTATGTGTTAAAAGGGCCCACTGAGACTCTTGGGAACGGGGCCCACGAAAACCTGAAGTCAGCACTGCCCCCCCCCACAACTTTAGCCAAATAACCCCCAGTTTTCAATGCATTACTATTGTTATAAAGTAAATTAAGGTTGACAAGCTTAAGTAATAAGAATTGATGTCGTTGGCATTGAAATGGACACTGTAGGTGTCCTCCACTCCCTGCCGACTTTTATTCCCCATTGACTTGCATTGGGGTCGGATTTTCGACTGCGACCCGACTTCTTCCGTTAGTCTACCGACTTCGTTCGACTCGACTTTTGAGAAAGTCGAGTTTCACGAAACCCGACTCGACCCTAAAAAAGGCAAAGTCGCTCATCTCTAGTAACAAGTAAATGTTTAACTGAACAACCTATTAAAACAGTAATGTACCATGATTGTAGCACAAAGCAACTTCATACTAATAGTGATGAGCGAATAGGGAAATATTCGGATTTGGGAAAATCAGCACGAATAATTTCTAATATCTGTGCATTCATGCTGAACAACAGATCCAAAGCAAGTCATTGGAAAAGGCAAATATTTTTCTGCTGAACCGAACAAACAGGTCTGGGTACCTGAGAAAAAAGCTGAAATGGATGAGAAAGTGCTAAAACTAAATGGGAACAGCATGGAGATGCCTGCATGCCTTTCTGACTCACATATGGTTCTGGGAATAATGTTGTCGGACTATTGTGCCAATTTTACAGATATATAAGAAGACCTACCAAACCAAACCTAATTTTTTTTAAGGAAAAAATGCTAAAAAACATTTTTTCCTTCATAATTACTTGTATATAGCGCAAAATAAAAATAAAAAATTATAATACAAAATTATACCTCACCTATAGCATATGTTCTCACGGACCAATTTGGCTTTATTTTTTCCTGTAACATTTGTGAGGGCTCTCACTTCTACATTTGGGAGGTCCCTCCCTCATTCCAAATTGTTAGCTAGATAGTGGAATTCATTTTCTCCATCACTTTACAATGCCAGTGAAAATATGCCCATTTGAATTTTGAGCTTCACCCGCCACCACCACCACGTCCACCGCCATGTCATTATGCGGCCCTCGCTTCAGATTTTCTGAGGGCCAGCAGGTGCTGTGAAACCTGAGTTTGGGAAGGGCCCTCAGATGGCCCTGCATTTTACATATGGGAGGTCCCTCCCTCATTCCAAAATGTTAGCTGGATAGTGGAATACATATTCCCCGTCACTTTACAATGCCAGCTAAAACATGCCCATTTTAATTTTGGGCTTCCCCGCCACCACCACCACCACGTCCACCGCCATGTCATTATGCGGCCCTCACTTAACATTTTCAGAGGGCCAGCAGGTGCTGTGAAACCTGAGTTTTGTGAGCGCCACAGTTAATTTTGGCCACCAGATCCCAATCGAGCCACTGTCATAGCGAGAGAAGCCCCTGTAAGGTGGATATAATACAGGAGCTGGGGGCAGCTGTATGCTCAATGTCAGTAAATTGGATTCTACCAGATACCAAAAGCATTAGAATGAAATTCTGAATACAGTGTATGCAAGAGAGGGCCTGTATTGTGGTCAGTCTGTCAGGCCTGAAACCTATGTCAGGAACATGTACAAGCCTCATTTTACTTGAAAGCATCCTCCTCAAGGGAAAGAGACAGGAGTGCCATTGACCAATCTGTACAAGCCTGCGCTCTTCTTCTGTAAACTATCCACCCAGACAGAATGAATCTTTAGCATGGTTTCGAGCAACAATGGAATAATTACAGGATATGTCCCAGTGAGTGACGAGGTCTGTGGAGTGTATAACTCAGGTAACAGACAGTGCTACAGAGCTCAGGTTAAGGCCTTAGCGTGGCAATGACCATGTTCCAATATGTGCAAGGCTGTGGCCTGAGTAGGTCTGTGGAGCATATAACCCAGCCTGGAAAAGTCAGCAATGGTCTTTGTCCAGCACCAGACAATGTTAAGTGCTAACAAATATATAAAGGCCCCGCCACACAGAACGAGATCGCTAGCGAGATCGTTGATACGTCACGGGTTTTGTGACGCAATAACGATTTCGCTAGCGATCTCTTAACGTCTGAACAGGTAGCAACGATCAGGCCCCTGCTGTGAGATCGCTGATCGTTACAAAGCTTCCTGGACCATTACCGGGTCGTTGCGCTCCCGCTGGGCAGTGTGCATCGCTGTATTTGACACCTAACCAACGACCTCGTTAGCGATTCAGAATTGAAACAAATTGGACTTTTCTGCGCCCCTCGTCCCCGATTGGTGGACGCTACAGCGTTCTCATTTCCCGTCGTGCATAAAGAAAGCAACAGAATAGCGGTTCCATCCTTTGTTTCTGACCTCGTGCTGGATTGCAGATCTTAGCTGAATTTTCCAGGTTGTGTGGAGTCATAGCCGAAGAAAACTACAATCCACAAACCAGAACGCTTGTCAGGAAAAAAGCCCAGATGAATGGATACAGAGTCACAGCCGAAAAACGATCCGAACCAGAACGCAAACAGGAACAAATGGACGGAACTGCTACAACGTGGTTTTATTTTAAAGCTGTCGCCCAATCAGAACGCAGTAGCGTCCACCAATTGGAGATGATTGGTGACACAGTACAGCCCCTATAAAGGTGTGGATCGTTGAAATAGCTGCTGTGTGAAAGCGTCCCAATGAGCAACGAGATCGTTAGTTAGATCGCTGGGGCGGCCGAAATCGTTGGGAAGTTCTGCATGTTTGACAGCTCCCCAAGGATCACAATACGGCTCTCCAGCGATCTCAAAATCGTGACGTAATAACGATCTCGCTAGCAATCTCGTTATGTGTGACGGGGCCTTAAGCCCTATCTAACTAATAATTTGTAAACAGACATATATGGTGACAAGAGACAACTGAACGCTGCAATGTGACAATGAACTGGACGTGGTTGATGACTGTCGTGTCTGTGCAACTGCAGGTTTTGGGCAGGAGGCATCAGCGCCTGTTTAATGGACAGCAGATTGGGAAGGCCATAACACATGGGAAGGGCCAGTGTTTTCACCCTCAGACACAAAATTTGCACCCAGGAATTCCTCCCACCTACTGGGGTGCTTGGCTGCCAAGTGCTTTTGCATGCTGGTGGTGCTCCTTGCCTCTTCTTAACTTGGTTTGTTAGATGCTGCAAATTACAGTTCTTTTGTGTGAAGGAATTTCAGAAAAAAACTGCCATACAGGGGAACAACGCACCCTTGACCTGTTATCTAGCCGATGGATCAGTTAACAGAGTTCAAACCACTACCTTTACTTGCCTGTTTTTGCGCTACGGATCCATCCCTCTCTATACTGCTATGCTCACTAGGCATGCCACCGTGCCAGGTTGGATTAGTGGCCTTTATTATTGACTACATCATCTTCCAATTCATCAATCTGATCCTCCTTCTGAGTTGTGATTTTAGGCTGACCTTATGGAAACTGTGCGCCATAATTATCCTCCACCTTTTCAGACGTGAATTGACCTTACCCAACGTGGCTTTCTCCTGGCTGTATGTGCTCAAATGTTTGGGCATTACTGCAGTCCACCTCTTCATGATCCTCTTTAAGGGTGCAAGTTGAGAGGCCTGAAAAATTAGAAGGGAATGTAAACAATTCCTCAGAGGGGCTAGCTCCTTTGACTTTTGATGGTGGGAGGAAGGAGGACAAAGTTGAGGATTCAGAGGCCCAGTCTCTTGGCTACTGAGACTCTACAGTGTTGAAGACTTGATGGTGCTGTTTGTCAACACACTGGAGCCTTTGTCTGCCATCCAACCCACAACATCCTCACATTTGTCTGGGTTCCTCAGTAGTGTAGCGCGATGACCAAATTTTGACAGGAAGCTAGAACAAAATACTGTCACCTTCTGATCTGTTGTCACGCGGCCTTGGCGGGCATCCATGTCTGTAACATCACCATTTCTCATACTGAATGCGTTATGCTTATGAAAAAAAAATCCTGGCTTTATTTTTCACATGTACCCTCACAGAGGTGTTATGTACAATTTCCCTGTATCTAACAATGTGTGGCTATTTTTTTTTTCAGACATCAGCTTTATTACGCATGGCAACAGCAGACTCACGAAAATTACAGGTAAATAGTCACGTTTGCATATCTCAACAAGCTTTGTGCCAGTCGCACAACTTCTAGATAAAGATAAACTATTTATTAAACCAATAGAAAATTAGTATTTTTTTATATCGCCTATCGCCACAACACTGCAACAGCGGACAAATGAAAATAATTACCATTGGTAAATTGTGACGTTTGATTACCTCTGCTTGGATTGTGCCAGTCGCAGAACAGCTAGATAAAAATACACTATTTATTTAACCAATAGAAAATTAGTATTTTTTGTATCGTCTTACTGACACACTGCAACAGCGAACTACTGAAAATTATGGCCACTCGTAAATTGTGATGTTTGATTATCTTTGCCCCGATTGCGGCAGTCGCACAACTGCTAAATAAAATTTATTTATTTACGCAAGGAAATTACTGGTAAATAGTGACGTTTCCATAGCTCAGCAGGTTTTGCGCCAGTCACACAACTGCTAGATAAATATTAGCTATTTAATCAATAGGCAAGGAATTTTATTTAGCAATTATCTTTTAAAAAAGGATGTTACTATATGCTGGCACTGTGTATATTATTTAGCTGTAAAAAAAATGTTATACGCTGCTATGCATGAATATTATGTAGCTCCAAGAAAATTGGTTTTGTATGTGCTGGTACTACCTAATATTATTTTCCTATAAAAAGAGCTGATTTGTATATAATGTTGGTGGATGAAAGCCTGCCTATCTCTCCATAATCCCACAGTCTGTTCCTAATCCTAAACTATACAACACACAATGCAAAAATAGCAGAGATCTCCAGCATGTTCTTGCAATGATGATATGAACTGATAACACCCAGTTGTTTGCCTTTCACTCTCCCTCTTTTTAACCCCTTCCCGACCTGTGATGCCACGTAGGCGTCATGAAAGTCGGTGCCAATCCGACCTGTGACGCCTATGTGGCGTCATGAAAGGATCGCGTTCCTGCGGGCCGGGTGACCGGGGTCACTGAAACGTCACCCGACCCGCAGGCACAGGACCCTTTGTGCTTCACCACAGGGGGGTTGGTTTAACCCCCCACATGGCCACGATCGCTTTGATTGGCTGTTAAAAGTGAAACAGCCAATCAGAGCAATCTGTAATATTTCACCAATGAAATTGGTGAAATATTACAATCCAGCCATGGCCGATGCTGCAATAGCATCTGCCATGGCTGGAGACCGCGATCTGACCCCCCCCACATCGAGTCACGGCGGCGATCGGCCGCCGCCACCGAAAGATGGCGGTGATCGGTCACCGCCGTCACTAACAGCTCCCCTCGTCCTGGCCTCCGCTGCCCCCACCTTCCGATCCCCCCCACCTTC
>JARQOD010000005.1:435572892-435616739 GCA_033576555.1 Oophaga sylvatica | reverse complement strand
GAAAGACAGAAGCACCCGACATGAAATGACACTTGGTGTACATAGGGTTAACCATGTCTTTTCATGTCGTTTGCTATCTGATTTGCACAAACAATTAAATCAGTCTATGTGTGCAAAATTTCACACCTGTAGGGGTTAATTAAAGGTGTAAATTCGTTGTAAAAAAAAACGGACTTTTTTGCTACGAATTTACACCTTTAATTAACCCCTACAGGTGTGAAATTTTGCACACATAGACTGATTTAATTGTTTGTGCAAATTAGATAGCAAAGGACATGAAAAGACATGGTTAACCCTATGTACACCAAGTGTCATTTCATGTCGGGTCACCCGATAATACCAGGCCACAGCAGTCTGCATATCTTGGCTGATTAACAAAAATAGGGGATCCCCTCGAAAAAAATTGGCGTGGGGTCCCCCCTATTTTTGTTAACCAGCCAGATGAAGCAGACCGCTGAGGCCTGGATTTTCAGGCTGTTAAGGAGCCAAGATCCATGGACCTTGCCAGCCTGATAATACCAGGCCACATCAGTCTGCTTAGCTCGGCTGGTTAACAAAAATAGGGGATCCCCTCGAAAAAAAAACGGCGTGGGGATCCCCCCTATTTTTGTTAACCATCCAAGTAAAATGCAGACTGCTGCGGCCTGGTATTAAAAGACTGTCAAGGCCCATGGATTTTGGCCCTCAACAGCCTGATAATACCAGGCTACAGCAGCCCCACATTTGGCGCATCAAAAGATGTGCCAATTGTGGCACTTTACCCGGCTCTTCCCACTTGCCCTGTAGCGGTGGCAAGCGGGGTAATAAGGGGTTATTGTCACCGTTGATTGCACGGTGACAATAAGCCCGGTTAATAATGGAGAGGTGTCAATAAGACACCGATCCATTATTAATCCCAAAGTTTTTAAATGTTTAAAAAAAGCAAGAAAAAAGTCTTTTAATGAAATAAAAGAGACAACACAGTTTTCATTAATTTTATTGTACTCTCATTCCTGCGACGCCATCGATCTCCTGTAAAAAAAGAAAAAAAACAAACCAACAGTATACCACCTGTCCGACGCAGTCCATAACGACAGTCCCACGACGATCCAACTCTGCTACATCGCAATGACAGGCAGAGCCTGTCATCGCGACGCAGCACAGCTGATTACCTGCTTCCCCGGCGGTGACGTCATCGGACTGACTGCTTTACGGCCGGGATTACCCAGCAGTCACTGCAGTTATCGCGAGAAACTGCATGTGACCGCCGGGGAAAGAAGATTGCGGCCATGAAGCAGTCCAGCCCGTGACCGCCGGAGATCTTCTGCCAGGTAAGTGCCGCTGACTCCTGACAGACCCGACCGACGGACACTGACAGTGACAGTGACAATCCCGATTCCGGTATCCGATATGACGAAAATATCGGAACTCGGAATCGGAATTCCGATACAGCCAATATCGGCGATACCCGATATTTGCAGTATCGGAATGCTCAACCCTACTCCCTTTATTACAAGCCCTGACGTGTGCCCAAACAGTGGTTTACCCCCACATATGGGGTATCAGCGTACTCGGGAAAAATTGCACAACAACTTTGGGGTCTAATTTCTCCTGTTACTTTTGGGAAAAAAAATTGGGGACTAAAAAAGCTATTTTTGTGGAAAAAAAATGATTTTTTATTTTCACGGCTGTTAGGGTTTGATTTCCTGCTGCTGCACAAGGAGAGTCTCAAACCCGTACCGCTGCGGTCTCCCATTCATCTCCGGCCGCAGTGGAGCCTGCTCAGCAGAGACGTCGGTCCAAGCGTCTTGCCCACTCCACTACTGTGCAGTGACTTGCTGCTGCCTTTCCTGGATCTGCTATTATAGCCAGTGCTGGAGCAGACGTCTTTGGGACAAAGTCCTGCGTTTTCCCTTCTGAGCATGCCCAGAGTGAGATCTCTCATTGGAGATCAGGGGTCACATGTTCAGGTGCTGCAGCGGCTCCTATTGGTCTGCCAGGAAGGTCATGTAGCTACATGTGTTTGTAACAGTTTCTCATTGGTCCTTGTTCCTGGAAGGTCCTGTAGCTGTTGCTATAAAAGGGTAGCATGGCTGGGCCGCCATGCGCTAATATCAACCATTGTATGCTATGCGCCAGTGTGGTCATGTGTATGTGTGGATAGGGACCCGGCTGAAATAAGCCACTAGAATACCGACTTAATCGGTGAGGAGTTTGGTATGGTAGCTGGTCAGGGTCGGTGTCCTAGATGCCCTAGATTACTGGCATAACCGGTGAGGAGTTTTGATTGCCGTATTCAGGGTCTGGCGTTCAGACGCCATAGATTGCGGGTGACTCCCGCGAGGACATTAGCACATGATCACGCTTTATGTACGCTTAGCACTTAACTGTGTACCTGAGAGCCTTACAGGACACAGTGCTTTTTCTCAGCGGCCCTGTGATGTAACAGGGTTCGCTTTCAACGCTAGTCAGCGCCCTAGCGTGTTTTCTTTGCCACTCAGTTGTGTCTAGTGAGTGCGCACACATCGCCATATAGCGCTGCGGCTCTCCTTCTAGCGGCTCTGTGGAGTAACAGAGTTCGCACTCATTGCCACAGCGCATTACGGCGTTTATGTTGGCGACTCTGCGGGATAACAGAGTTTGCTTCTCGCGCCATTTTTACTAGCAGCAGGCTCCGCTTGCACGGTGGACCCCGGGCTGCGAACGCACCTTTCTACATTATATATTTGGTGTGTTCCGCAGACCCATAACATAATATTAGCGCCAGGGTCTGGCTAGTAAAATGGCGGATGAACAGCGATTACAGCTGTACATCCAGCAGCTGGAGGGTAGGTTGGCGGCTCTTGAGCGCACAACCTCAGCTGTGGATGTTACCGCAGTCGCTGTTCAGGCTGCTAGTGTAGCTGCAGCCAGTTTGTCCTCTGCCACCTCTGTCCCTACATTGTCCCACCTCCCGCTTCCAGACAAGTTTGCTGGTGACAGCAAGCAATGTTGGGGATTCGTAAGTCAGTGCTCCTTACACCTCGAGCTTCTGGCTGCACGTTTCCCCACGGATCGGGCACAAGTGGGCTTTGTGATAGCTCTTCTATCGGGCAGAGCGTTGGAGTGGGCAACGCTGCTGTGGGAGCGCGACGACCGTGTGGTGCAGAGCGCTTCTCGTTTTCTGGAGGCTCTGAAAAAGGTTTTTCTAGGACCTCAGGTCACCCACGATGCGGCGCTCAAACTGCTGGCAAGTACCCAGGGTTCGGCTTTGGTCAGCCATTTTGCTGTCCAATTTCGGACTCTGGCCTCGGAATTAGAGTGGCCAGATAAAGTCCTCATTCCCGTATTCTAGAGAGGACTGGCGGGTCATGTGAAAGACGCCTTGGCTACCAGGGAGATTCCTGCCACACTGGAGAAGCTTATCGCTATTTCCACCCGCGTCGACCTCCGTTTCCACGAGCGGAGGCTGGAACGTGTCCAGTGTAGGCAGAGGGTCCAGTTGGCTCCTACCTTCACCAACCCTCTGGAGTCGCCTGTTCAGGCGCCTGACCTTCAGGAGGTTGCTCCTGCAGGATCTAAATCTCGGGTCACTCGTCCATCCCCGATTTGTTATATTTGCCAGCAGCAGGGACATTTTGCCAACCGATGTCCACAGCGGCTGAATAAGCGGTCGTGCCCAGTAACCGTAGGAACAGGGTCACTGGACGCCATGAGTTTTGCCCCTAAAGTGCTCCTCAAGGGGATAATTACCCACGGTTCTACCACCCTACCCGTCAAGCTGTGTGTGGATTCTGGGGCAGAGGGAAATTTGATGTCATCCTCCTTTACTTCTCGCCACACCATGCCTTTGGTGTTGCTGGCTGAACCAGTATCGGTTCGGGTGTTGAACGGAGCAATTCTGCCCTCACAAATCACCCATCAGTCTGTTCCACTCACCTTGTCTATGTCTTCTTCCCATCAGGAGAATATATCATTTTTTATCCTCCCTGAGGGTATAGATGAGGTTTTGTTGGGATTACCCTGGCTTCGCCACCACTCTCCCCATATTGAGTGGGCTTCAGGGAGAATTCTGGGTTGGGGTAATTTATGTAAAGGCAGATGCATTAGGGACAGCGTGCAGGTCAACACCACTGAGATACCCATAGACCTCTCTCCTCTTCCCAAAGTCTATTGGTCTTATGCCGACGTTTTCTCAAAGAAGGCTGCGAAGACTCTTCCGCCTCATCGCCCCTATGACTGTCCTATCGACCTCTTGCCTGGAGCTGAGCCTCCTAGAGGAAGGGTCTATCCCCTCTCTCTTCCTGAGACAGAGGCCATGTCCCAATATATTCAGGAGAACTTGGCAAGGGGATTCATTAGGAAGTCGGTGTCACCAGCGGGAGCGGGGTTCTTCTTTGTGCAGAAGAAGAACGGAGAACTACGTCCGTGCATTGATTATAGGGGTCTCAACGCTATCACCGTGAAAAATAAGTATCCTTTGCCGCTAATCTCTGAGCTTTTTGACAGGCTTCGGGGAGCAAGGGTATTTACTAAGCTAGACCTGCGGGGTGCGTATAACCTGATTCGCATCCGTGAGGGGGACGAGTGGAAGACGGCATTTAACACCAGGGATGGGCATTATGAATATCTGGTAATGCCCTTTGGGCTCTGTAATGCTCCAGCTGTCTTCCAAGACTTTGTGAACGACATCTTCCGGGATATGTTGACCACCTCGGTGGTAGTCTATCTGGATGACATTCTCATCTTTTCTCCAGATATGGCCTCCCACCGGAGAGATGTCTGCAAGGTCTTCGACCTCTTGCGAGCAAATTCCCTATATGCGAAGTTGGAGAAGTGCATGTTTGAGCAGGAGTCTCTACCTTTTCTGGGCTATATCATCTCCACCCAGGGATTGGCTATGGATCCTACCAAACTACAGGCTGTGATGGATTGGCAAGAACCCCACTCCCTTAAGGCGGTGCAGCGCTTTATGGGGTTCATTAACTACTATCGCCAATTCATTCCCCACTTCTCCACTTTGGGAGCTCCCTTGGTAGCCCTCACCAAGAAGGGAGCTAATCCCAAGTTGTGGTCAGAGGAGGTCACCAAGGCGTTCTCCTCCATCAAGTCGCATTTCGCCAGTGCTCCCATCTTACATCGCCCCGATGTCGATAAACCGTTTATCTTAGAGGTGGATGCCTCTTCTGTTGGTGCTGGAGCAGTCCTTTTTCAAAAGGATGCCAGGGTCGGAAGCATCCCAGCTTCTTCTTTTCCAAAACCTTTACACCAGCAGAGAGGAATTATTCCATTGGGGACAGGGAGTTACTGGCTATGAAGTTGGCCTTCTCCGAGTGGCGACATCTTCTGGAGGGGCTCGCTTCCCCTTCCAAGTGTTCACAGACCACAAGAACTTGGTGTATTTGCAGACAGCCCAGCGGCTAAATTCCCGTCAGGCCAGATGGTCCTTGTTTTTCTCCCGGTTCCATTTCACCCTCCATTTCCTCTCCGGTGAGAAGAACATTCGCGCAGATGCTCTATCCCGCTCCGTGGTGTCCTCTGAGGAGGTGGAGGAGGAGCCTCGGCTGATTGTCCCCACAGAAAGCCTAAGAACGGTGGCTCCGGTTTCGCTTGAGTCTGTGCCTTCGGGCAAGACTTTTGTGCCCACCAATTTGCGACCGGAAGTACTCTCTTGGGCACATTCGTCCAGGGTGGGTGGACATTTTGGGACCAAAAGGACTTCTGAGTTGCTGGCGAGGACATACTGGTGGCCGCAGATGGCCCGTGACATCAGGGAATACATTCAGGCGTGCGTCTCCTGCGCCAAGAATAAGTCCTCTCGACAACGCCAGCTGGGTTACTTTTTCCTTTACCGGTGGCAGACAGGCCTTGGGAGATGGTCGGGATGGATTTTGTGGTGGGCTTACCCAAGTCTCGGGGCTGCACCATCATCTGGGTGATAACCGACCACTTCTCCAAAATGGTGCACTTAGTGCCGTTACCACGGTTACCGTCTGCACGGGCCTTGGCAGCATTATTCATTAGGCATATTTTCTGCCTACACGGTATGCCAGACAAAATTGTCAGTGATCGAGGTCCCCAGTTTGCGTCTCGGTTCTGGAGAGAGCTGTGTCGTCTACTCAGCATTGAGTTGAATCTCTCCTCTGCATACCATCCCGAGACGAATGGGTTGGTAGAGAGGGCCAACCAGACCTTGGTCACATACTTGCAACATTTTGTCTCTGCCAGGCAGGATGACTGGGCATCCTTGCTACCGTGGACTGAGTTCGCTCTAAATAATGCTGTGGCTGACTCCACCGGACAGACCCCATTCCTCCTGAACTTACGGTCAGCATCCGCGGGTACCAGTGCCTATGCCCGTGTCTTCCGCCATTTCCAGGGTGGCAGACTGGGCTGTGGAGGCACGGGACATTTGGGACCGCACTCAGGATGCCATTCAGGCCTCCAAAGAGAGGATGAGGTCTTCGGCCGATGCCCATCGGCGCCCCGCTCCTACATTTGCTCCGGGTGACCTAGTGTGGCTTTCTGCCCGAAACATCAGGCTTCGGGTAGAGTCCACCAAGTTGGCACCTTGCTTTTTGGGCCCCTTTAAAGTTCTTGAGCAGGTGAACCCGGTGGTTTACCGCCTAGCCCTTCCGCCTCGCCTTGGTATCACCGACACCTTTCACGTGTCCCTCCTGAAACCCGTGGCCATTTCCCGGTTTTCCGAGTCATCTGCCGGGACGTCGGGTTCATCTACCGACGATCATGAGGTGAACGCCATTGTTGGGTACAAGGTGGTACGAGGCAAAACATTTTATTTGGTGGATTGGAGGGGTTATGGGCCTGAGGATAGGTCCTGGGAGCCTGCCGAGCATGTTCACGCTCCGCAGCTCATCGCTGCCTTTGAGCGCAGCGAGGCCCAAAGAAGGGGGGGCCCTAGGAGTGGGGGTAATGTTAGGGTTCGATTTCCCGCTGCTGCACAAGGGGAGTCTCGAACCCGTCCCGCTGCGGTCTCCCATTAATCACCGGCCGCAGTGGAGCCTGCTCAGCAGAGACGTCGGTCCAAGCGTCTTGCCCACTCCACTACTGTGCAGTGACTTGCTGCTGCCTTTTCTGGATCTGCTATTATAGCCAGTGCTGGAGCAGACGTCTTTGGGACAAAGTCCTGCGTTTTCCCTTCTGAGCATGCCCAGAGTGAGATCTCTCATTGGAGATCAGGGGTCACATGTTCAGGTGCTGCAGCGGCTCCTATTGGTCCGCCAGGAAGGTCATGTAGCTACATGTGTTTGTAACAGTTTCTCATTGGTCCTTGTTCCTGGAAGGTCCTGTAGCTGTTGCTATAAAAGGGTAGCATGGCTGGGCCGCCATGCGCTAATATCAACCATTGTATGCTATGCGCCAGTGTGGTCATGTGTATGTGTGGATAGGGACCTGACTGAAATAAGCCACTAGAATACCGACTTAATCGGTGAGGAGTTTGGTATGGTAGCTGGTCAGGGTCGGTGTCCTAGATGCCCTAGATTACCGGCATAACCGGTGAGGAGTTTTGATTGCCGTATTCAGGGTCTGGCGTTCAGACGCCATAGATTGCGGGTGACTCCCGCGAGGACATTAGCACATGATCACGCTTTATGTACGCTTAGCACTTAACTGTGTACCTGAGAGCCTTACAGGACACAGTGCTTTTTCTCAGCGACCCTGTGACGTAACAGGGTTCGCTTTCAACGCTAGTCAGCGCCCTAGCGTGTTTTCTTTGCCACTCAGTTGTGTCTAGTGAGTGCGCACACATCGCCATATAGAGCTGCTGCTCTCCTTCTAGCGGCTCTGTGGAGTAACAGAGTTCGCACTCATTGCCACAGCGCATTAGGCGTTTATGTTGGCGACTCTGCGGGATAACAGAGTTTGCTTCTCGCGCCATTTTTACTAGCAGCAGGCTCCGCTTGCACGGTGGAGCCCGGGCTGCGAACGCACCTTTCTACATTATATATTTGGTGTGTTCCGCAGACCCATAACAACGGCTCTGCGTTATAAACTTCTGTGAAGAACTTGGAGATTCAAAGTGCTTACCACACATCTAGAGGAGTTCCTTGGGGGATCTAGTTTCCAAAATGGGGTCACTTGGGGGGCTTTCTACTGTTTAGGCACATCATGGGCTCTGCAAACGTAACATGACACCCGCAGACCATTCCATCAAGTCAGCATTTCAAAACGTCACTACTTCCCTTCCGAGCCTCGACGTGTGCCCATACAGTAGTTTTCTCCCACATATGGGATATCAGCGTACTCAGGACAAATTGGACAACAACTTTTGGGGTCTAATTTCTCCTGTTACCCTTGGGAAAATAAAAAAATTGGGGACTAAAAGATCATGTTTGTGGAAAAAATATGATTTTTTTATTTTCATGCCCCGGCGTTATAAACTTCTGTGTAGCCCTTGGGGGTTCAAAGTGCTCACTGCACATCTAGATAAGCTCCTTGGGGGGTCTAGTTTCCAAAAAAGGGTCACTTGTAGGGGGGTTTCTACTGTTTAGGCACATCAGGGGCTCTGCAAACGCAACATGACGCCCGCAGAATATTCCATCAAGTCTGCATTCCAAAATGGTGCTCCTTCCCTTCTGAGCTCTCCCATGCGCCAAAACAGTGGTTCCCCCCTACATATGGGGTACCAGTGTACTCAGTAAAAACTGTACAACAACTTTTGTGGTCCAATTTCTCCTGTTACCCTTGTGAAAATAAAAAATTGCGGGTTAAAAAAATCAGTTTTTGAGGAAAAAAATGATTTTTTATTTTCACGGCTCTGCATTACAAACTTCTGTGACGCACGTGGGGGTTCAAGGTGCTCACCGCACATCTAGATAAGTTCCTTGAGGGGTCTAGTTTACATAATGTGGTCACTTGTGGGGGGTTTCTACTGTTTAGGCACATCAGGGGCTCTGCCCGCCCGCAGACCATTCCATCAAGTCGGCATTTCAAAGCGTCACTACATCCCTTCCGAGCCCTGACGTGTGCCCAAACAGTGGTTCCCCCCCACATGTGAGGTACTAGCGTACTTAGGACAAATTAGACACAACTTTTGAGGTCCAATTTCTCCTGTAACCATTGTGAAAATAAAAAATAGTGGGCTGAATAATCATTTTTTGAGAAAAAAAAAATATTTTTTATTTTCACGGCTCTGCGTTATAAACTTCTGTGAAGCACCTAGGGGTTCAAAGTGCTTACTGTGCATCTAGATAAGTTCCTTAGGGGGTCTAGTTTCCAAAATGGGGTCATTTGTGGGGGAGTTCCAAAGTTTAGGCATACAGGGGCTCTCCAAACATGACATGGTGTCCGCTAACGATTGGAGCTAATTTTCCATTCAAAAAGTCAAATGGCGCTCCTTCCCTTCTAAGCCCTGCCGTGCACCCGAACAGTGGTTCCCCCCCACATATGGGGCACCAGCGTACTCAGTAAAAACTGGACAACAACTTTTGGGGTCCAATTTATCCTGTTACCCTTGGGAAAATAAAAAATAGTGGGCTAAAAAATGATTTTTGAGAAACTAAAAAGATTTTTTTATTTTCACTGCTCTGCGTTTATAAACTTATGTGAAGCACTTGGGGGTTCAAAGTGCTCACTACTCATCTAGATAAGCTCCTTGGGAGGTCTAGTTTCCAAAATGGTGTCACATGTGGTTTTTTTTTTACTGTTTAGGCACACAGGGGCTCTCCAAAGGCGTGGTGTCCGCTAAGGATTGGAGCCAATTTTCCATTCAAAAAGTCAAATGGCGCTCCTTCCCTTCTGGGCCCAGCTGTACGCCCAAACAGTGATTTATGAGCACATATGAGGTATCTGTGTACTCAGGAGAAATTGCCCACCAAATTTTAGGATCCAATTTATACTGTTGCCCATGTGAAAATGAAAAAACTGAGGCTAAAAGAAATTTTTGTGAAAAAAAAAGTACTTTCTTTTTTTTATGGATCAATTTGTGAAGGACCTTGGGTTTCAAAGTGCTCACTATGCATCTAGAGAAGTTCCTTGGGGGGTCTAGTTTCCAAAATGGGGTCACTTGTGGGGGAGCTCCAATGTTTAGGCACACAGGGACTCTCCAAATGCGACATGGCAACCGCTAAATATTCCAGCATATTTTCCATTCAAAAAGTCAAATGGCGCTCCTTCCCTTCTGAGCCCTGCCGTGCGCCCAAACAGTGGTTTATGACCACATATGAGGTATCTGTGTACTCAGGATAAATTGCCCAACAAATTTTAGGGTCCATTTTATCCTGTTGCCCATGCAAAAATGAAAAAATTGATGCTAAAAAAAAATTTTGTTGGAAAAATTAAAATGTCCATTTTTTTCCTTCCACGTTGCTTTAGCTCCTGTGAAGCACCTGAAGGGTTAATAATCTTCTTGAATGTAGTTTTGAGTACCTTGAGGGGTGCAGTTTTTATAATGGTGTCACTTTTGGGTATTTTCTGCCATATAGACCCCTCAAAGTGACTTCAAATGTGAGGTGGTCCCTAAAAAAAATGGTTTTGTAAATTTTGCTGTAAAAATGAGAAATCGCTGGTCAACTTTTAACCCTTATAACTTCCTAACAAAAAAAATGTTGTTCCCAAAATTGTGCTGATGTAAAGAAGACATGTGGAAAATGTTATTTATTAACTATTTTGTGTCACATAACTCTCTGGTTTAACAGAATAAAAATTCAAAATTTGAAAATTGCGAAATTTTCAAAATTTTGGCCAAAGTTCCATTTTTTTCACAAATAAACGCAAAAATTATCGACCTAAATTTACCACTAACATGAAGCCCAATATGTCACGAAAAAACATTCTCAGAATCGCTATGATCGGTTGAAGCGTTCCTGAGTTATTACCTCATAAAGGGACACTGGTCAGAATTGCAAAAAATGACCAGGTCATTTAGGTCAAAATAGGCTGGGTCATGAAGGGGTTAAATCTCTCCCTATGCTATTTCCACCTAACAAAGAACTAATCTACACCCCATTCAGCTCTTAAAAGAGCTTTTTGGAATCAAAACATCTCCCTATATACTTCTTTCACTATCCCTACGCTCACACTTCGCTCTCCCTACGCTGTTACTGGCTGCAATGTATACAAGATGGCACCAGCAGGGATTAAATATCCCCTATGATGCTGTAAGGCCAGCCAATTACAGTAATGCCACACCAAAGATGGTGCCGGCATTACTGTGATTGGCAAGCCAGCCCAGCATACTCATTTGCTGCAAATAAAGCGCCAAACATGGGTGGGTCACTCAAATATACTAAGGAGCAGGGCCGGCGTCAGCACCCGGCACACCCGGGCAAGTGCCGGGGCCCTGAGCAGGCGGGGGGCCCACTCGCAGTCTGGCACCCACGCGCCCGTTAGCGGAGGAGAGCGGTGTCAGCGCCGCCACTGGGCCCCCCCCCACTTGCTCAGGGCCCCGGCATCAGCTGGCACAATACTTACCTCTCCCGTGCCTCCGCTGCAGCAGCTCCGGGCTCCAGGGGGCGCCGGCGCTTCCTCTCACAGCCGGCGCTGAATGACGTCATCATTCAGCGGCCGGCTGTGGCACAGAGCGCGGGGACGCCGGACAGGTCTGACGTGTGTGTGTGTGTCTCTGTGTGTATGTAGTGCGGTAATTTGTGTGTGTATGTATGTGTGTATGTGTGTGTGTATGTATGTGAGTGCTTGTGTGCTGTCTGTGTGTGATGATGGGCAGGCATTGCTGATAATGGGGAGGCATTGATGATGATGATGGGGAGAAGATGATGATAATGGGCAGGCATTGATGATAATGGGCAGGCATTGATGATGGGGAGAAGATGATGATGGGCAGGCATTGCTGATAATGGGAGTCATTGATGATGGGGAGGAGATGATGATGGGCAGGCATTGCTGATAATGGGGAGGCATTGATGATGATGGGGAGAAGATGATGATGATGGGCAGGCATTGATGATAATGGGGAGGCAATGATGATGATAAGGAGGCAATGATGATGATGGGGAGACAATCATGATGATAATGGGGAGTCTTTCCACAGCGCCCTTTCCTGAGCCGTAACAGTGCAGAACGCAGTACAGCGCAGAGGAGAGCTCCTATTTTGTATGGAGCATTATATGGGGACCAGTATCCTGTTTGGAGCATTATATGGGACCAGTATCCTGTATGGAGCATTATTTTGGGTCCAGTATTCTGTATGGAGCATTATTTTGGGTCCAGTATTCTGTATGGAGCATTATATGGGGGGTGACATCCTGCATGGGGTATTATATGGGTGATGAGGGGGAGACTGTGGTGCCCATAATATTGTATGGAGGACTGTACTGTCCAGTCTGTTCTGTGCGCTGTGAGGATTTGGCGGTTTTTGAGCTATTGTACAATTTACAATAGATATCACTCATGTAATGGAAGAAGTGAAGTATTTGGCATTGTACTGTACCTATATTTCTCTGCTGTATCTGTGCATCATGAATCGTGGTCTGTGTTAAAGGGGCCCACTGAGGCTCTTTCGCCCGGGGCCCATAAAAACCTGGAGCCGGCCCTGCTAAGGAGAATACCATATTACTCGCCGAGTAACGAATAGCCCGAAAGCGTACTATTCGATGCGAGTAATGAATAGTGCCGAGTGTATTCGCTCATCACTAGTTATTAGTATTCATGCATTGTAACAATATAATTGGTTCATCTTATCTCTAAATATGTGCTGGCATTAGCATACATATACACGTGGTCAAAATTGCTGGTACCCTCGTTTAATGACAGAAAAAAAAACAGAATGGTGACAGAAATAACTTGAATCTGACAAAAGTATAATAAATAAAAAATCTCTGAAAATGAACAAATGAAAGTCAGACATTGCTTTTCAACCATGCTTCCACAGAATTTAAAAAAATAAAACTCATGAAATACACCTGGACAGAAATGATGGTACCCTTAACTTAATATTTTGTTGCACAACCTTTTGAGGCAATGACTGCAATCAAACAATTCCTGTAACTGTCAATGAGACTTCTGCACCTCACAACAGTTACTTTGGTCCACTCCTCAAGAGCAAACTGCTCCAGTTGTCTCGTGTTTGAAGGTTGCCTTTTCCAAATGGCATGTTTCAGCTCTTTCCAAAGATGCTCATTAGGATTTAGGTCAGGCCTCATAGAAGGCCACTTCAGAATAGTCCAATATTTTCCTCTTAGCTTTTCTTGGGTGTTTTAGCTGTGTGTTTGGGTCATTATCCGGTTGAAAGACCCATGACCTTGGACTGAGACTAAGCTTTTTGACACTGGGCAGCACATTTCTCTCTGGAATCCCTTGATAGTCTTGAGATTTCATTATACCCTGCACAGATTCTAGGCACCCTGTGCCAGATGCAGCAAAGCAGCCCCAGAACATAACAGCCTCCTACATGTTTCACAGTAGGGACAGTGTTCTTTTCTTTATATGCTTCGTTTTTCCATCTGTGAAAATAGAGCTGATGTGCCTTGCCAAAAAGTTCCAATTTTTTTCTCATCTATCCATAGGACATTCTCCCAGAAGCTTTGTGGCTTGTCAATATCTAGATTGGCATATTCCAGTCTGGCTTTTTTATGATTTTTTTTTCAACAATGGTATCCTCCTTGGTCATCTCCCATGAAGTCCACTTTGGCTCATACAACGACGGATGGTGCAATCTGACACTGATGTTCCTTGAGCTTGAAGTTCACCTTTAATCTGTTTAGAAGTTTTTCTGGGCTCTTTTGTTACTATTTGAATTATCCATCTCTTTGATTTGTCATCAATTTTCCTCCTGTGACCACGTCCAGGGAGGTTGGCTACAGTCCATGGAGCTTAAATTTCTGAATAATATGTACAACTGTAGTCACAGGAACATCAATCTACTTGAAGATGGTCTTATAATTTTTACCTTTAACATGTTTGTTATAATTTTCTTTCGAGTCTCCTGAGACAAGTCTTTCCTCCGCTTCCTTTGGTCCATGTTGAGTGTGATGCACACCATGTCACCAAACAGCACAGTGAGTATCTGTAGCCCTCTATACAGGCCCACTCACTGATTCCAAGATTGTAGACACCTGTGATGCTAATTAGTGGACACACCTTGATTTAACAAGTCCCTTTTGTCACATCATTTTCAGGGGTACCATCATTTCTGTCCAGGCCTATTTCATGAGTTTTATTTAAAAAAAAAAAAACTGTTGAAGCATGGTTGAAAAGCCATGTCAAGTTATTTCTGTGACCATTGTGAGTTTTTCTGTCATTAAACGATTAGTACCAACAATTTTGACCGTGTATTAGGGATCGAGTTCCCGCTGCTGCACAAGGGGAATCTCGAACCAGTCCCACTGTGGTCCCCCATACATCTCCGGCCGCATTGGAGCCTGCTCAGCGGAGACGTCGGTCCCAGCGTCTCGCTCGGTCTAATACTGTGCAGAGGCTTGTTGCTGCCTCTTCTAGTTCCTCTATTATAACCAGTGCTGGAGCGGGCAGTCTTGGGACTAAGTCCTGCGTTTCCCCTTCTGAGCATGCCCAGGGTAAGATCTCTTATTGGAGATCAGGGGTCACATGCTCAGGTACTGCAGCAGCTCCTATTGGTCCGCCAGGAAGGTCCTGAAACTGCTTGTATTCTGAAACAGTTTCTCATTGGTCCTTTTCTGGAAGGTCTTGTAGTTGCTGCTATAAAAGGGTTGCATGGCCGCTCGGCCATGCGCTAGTATCAATTGTTTTATGTGCTTTGCACCAGTGTGATCATGCACGCATGCGGTTAGGGCTCGGCTGAAATAAGCTCCTAGAATACCGGCACCTCGGTGAGGAGATTTGTATGCACGTGTTCAGGGCTTGGCAGAAATAGCCTGTAGAATACCGGCTACTCCGGTGAGGAGTTGCTTGCTTGCGTTGCTGACTGCATGACCACAGACTGCTGTCCGCACAGCAGTTATCTGTGTACCCCTGTGGTGTTAACAGGACACAGTCTCTATCTCTGCGTCTCTACCTCAGCGACTCTGTGGTGTAACAGAGTTTGCTTATACCGCCATATAGTGCCACAGCATCTATGTTTGTGACTCTGTGAAGTAACAGAGTTCACTTATACCGCCATCTTACTAGCAGCAGGCTCTGCCTGCACGGTGGACCCCGAGCTGCGAATGCACCCATTATTTATATTTACTTGGTGCATTCCGCAGACCCTAACATAATACTAGTGCCAGGGTCTGGCTAGTAAAATGGCGGACGACCAGCGCATAGGGCAGTTCATCCAGCAGCTGGAGGGTAGGTTGGCGGCTCTCGAGCTCACAACCTCAGCTGTGGATGTTACTGCAGTCGCTGTTCAGGCTGCTAGTGCAGCGGCAGCCAGTTTGTCCTCCGCCACCTCTGCCCCGACCTTATCCCATCTCCCGCTTCCAGACAAGTTTTCTGATGACAGTAAACATTGTCGGGGATTCGTAAGCCAGTGCTCTATACAGCTTGAGCTTCTGGCTGCACGTTTTCCCACGGAGCGGGCAGAAGTCGGTTTCATAGTATCACTTCTGTCGGGCAGAGCATTGGAATGGGCAACGCCGCTGTGGGAGCGCGATGATCGTGTGGTGCGGAGTGCTCCTCGGTTTCTGGAGGCTCTTAAAAAGGTCTTTTTAGGCCCTCAGGTCACCCACGATACGGCACTCCAACTGCTGGCAATGTCACAGGGTTCGTCCATGGTCAGCCAGTTTTCGGTCCAATTTCAGACTATGGCCTCTGAGTTAGAGTGGCCAGATAAAGTCCTTATTCCGGTATACTGGAGAGGTCTGGCTGACCATTTCAAGGACGCTTTGACCACCAAGGAGATTCCTGCCTCACTGGAGAAGCTTATCTCCATATCTATCCGCATTGACCTTCGTTTTCACGAGCGGAGGTTGGAGCGGGCCCAGTGTATGCAGAGGTTCCGGCTGGCTCCCACCTTTGCCAAACCTCTAGAATCTCCCATTCAGACGTCCGACTCCCAGGAGGCCATGGAGGTTGCTCGAGCGGGACCTAAGTCTCGGCCCGTATATCTTGGTGCTCGCTTGCCCTGCTGGTAGTGTGCTATCAGAAAGAGTCTGCAGTGCTGCTGGATCAATCCTGACAGAAAGAAGGACCCGGCTGTCGACCCAAAATGTAGGTGATCTCACCTTCATTAAAATGACCCATGCCTGGGTTTCAAAGGATTTGGTACCACCTTCCCCTGATGACATATTGGTTGCCAGCAAAATGGCTCGCTTTGTCCTCCTCTTCCTCCGACTTCTCCAATTCCTCCAATTGCAGCTGCTGAACGTTCAGCCTACACCTCAACATATGCCAGTTTTTCCACCTCCCTAACTGGGCTGTACCCCCCCAGGGCCGGCGTCAGCACCTGGCGCACCCGGGCAAGTGCCGGGGCCCTGAGCAGGTGGGGGGGCCCACTTGCCATCAGAGACACTTGCATACTATGAGGGGCCCTGTGCTAGTGCCGGCGCCCACGAGTGTGCCCCCCCTGCTTGCTCAGGGCCACAGCATTTGCAATACTTACCTCTCCCTGCTCCACCGCTGTCACATCTTCCGCGTTTTCTGACAGTGACATTCAGGTCAGAGAGCGCGATGACGTCACGTCTGTGTGCCCTCTGCCTGAACAGTCACAGTACAGAGAGCTGGAAGATGGCGATGCTGAGCAGTCCAGAGTAGAGCAATGGCCAGCGAGGAGAGGTATTTCATTTTTTAAATGTTTGGTGCAATATATGGGGAGCATTATACACTGGAGCATTATATATGCGGCACATCATACACTGGAGCATTATAAATGGGGTCCATCATACACTGGATCATTATATACGGGGCCCATTATACACTGGAGCATCATAATGGGTCCATTATATATGGAGCATTATATAGGCCCATCATACACTGGAGCATCATCCATGGGGCCCATCATATACTGAAGCATCATATGGGGCCCATTATATATGGAGCATTATATAGGCCTATTATACACAGGAGCTTCATATGGGGCCCATTATATATGGAGCATTATATAGGCCCATCATACACTGGAGCATTATAAATGGGGCCCATCATACACTGGAGCATCATATACGGGCCCTTTATACACTGGAGCATCATATGTGACCCATTATATATGGAGCATTATATAGGTGCATCATATGTGGCCCATTATATATGGAGCATTATATTGGCCCATCATACACTGGAGCATCATCCATGGGGCCCATCATATACTAGAGCATCATATGGGGTTCATTATTTATGGGGCATCATATAGGGCCCTTTATATATGGAGTATGATATGAAGCACATATGGGGCCTATTCTGTATGGAGCATTATATGGAGCCCATTCTGTATGGAGCAATATATGGAGCCCATCATATACTTTATGGAGCTTTATATGCGACTCATTATACTGTATGGAGTAATATGTGGGGCTCATTATACTCTATGGGGACCGTCCTATACTTTATGGCACATTATATGGGGACCATCATATACTGGAGCATTATGTGGAGCTCATCATATACTGTATGGAACATTATATGGGACCAATTATGTATGGAGCAATATATGGGGCTCATTATTTTGTATGGAGCAATATATGTGGCTCATTATACTGTATGAAGAATTACATTGGGCCATTTTTCTGTATGGAGCATCATATATGGGACTCATTATTCTGTATGGTGCACTATGTTGTGCCCATAATACTGTATGGAGGACTATACTGTCCCGTTTTTCAGCTATTGTAGAATTTGCAATAGATATCACTCATGTAATGTAAGAAGTGAAGTATTTGGCATTGGACTATACCTATATTTCTCTGCCGTATCGGAGTATCATGAATTGTGGTATGTGTTAAAGGGGCCCACTGAGACTCTTTCACACCGGGGCCCACGAAAACCTGGAGCTTGCCCTGCTCCCCCCACAACTTTAGCCAAATGACCCCCAGTTTTCAATGTGTAACTATTATTATAAAGTAAAAATAAGGTTGACAAGCTTAAGTAATAAAAATTGATGTCGTTAGCATTGAAATGGGCACTGTAGGTGTGTTTACTGTCCTCCACTCCCTGCCGACTTTTCTTCACCATTGACTTGCATTGGGGTCAGTTCGAGTTTCTGTCAGACCTTCGACTTTTCCCGATAGTCGGCCGATTTCGTTTGACTCGACTTTTGGGAAAGTGGGGTGGTCCGAAACCCGATTCAACCCTCCCGGAGGCAAAGTCGCTCATCTCTACCAATTGCGTCAATGTACACGTGAGGGTCGAAAAGAGTAGGAATACTGGTGTCACACTTGTGTCTCTGGTTTTCCGTTGCATATTTGTGAAGCTTGACTGTATTTGGAGTCTCAATCTGGAGTGGTATCAAGAATTTAATACATGTACCATCCCATCCTACTAGCAATACTGGATGAGTCACCATTTCCACACATCCACTACAAGTCATCTCGTTAGCTTGTGTCGTTGTCGTGATCGCTAGTGCGATCGCTTAGTGTGGCAGTACCTTAAGTTACTGTCTGATTCAGGAGAGCATGTCCTCCTATCAAGTTAGTGGTGGTGGTGGGAATGCAGTATGAGGAACCTAAGAGCTTTAGGTCAATGGTACCTGTTAAACTCTGGAAAAAACTGTAATTCCAAGGATAGAGACTAACTCCATTTGCCATTAAGGTTTATGAGGGAGATAATGCAAATGTCAGCGCAGATTGCACTCTGTAGCATTTTCTCCTTCTGTGGCAGAAAATAGCAGAATTAGGCAGGAGAAAGCAAAGCAGTTTGTCTGGTTGCTTATAGGGAAGGGTACCAGGAATGAGTCTATGGGAAATAAGGTTGCGGGGTCACAGTTTCATTTAGAATAAGTCCTATCTATTATTCTCATGTATAAATCCTGATTGATTCTATACCTATCAATCCCTGAGCATCATTGTGCGGCCATCATATCACTTTTTTATTATTTAATCTTTTGTTGAATATTATCTAAGGCCAATGGGGATATGTGCAATCGAGATTTTGCAAAATATTAGTCAATTTTTCTAGCCATTGTATCGCATCTCCCTCTCCTACTCAGTGTACCACTCATCTCACATGTGCATTCTGGTTTTGACCCCTATACTACCCTCTATTGAATATCCTGATAAATAACTTAATAAAATATATATCTTTTATTCATATGGACCGTCTTTGGGATTTTTCTGTCGTTTCTTTTGGTTCTTTAGTATCATAATAGTCTTTGCGATTTTCCCTACATGTCCTATATTCAATGCCCATATGATTCAATGTTTAATGCTAATTGTTATTGTGATTTAAGTACTGGACAATCGTTTCCAAGAAGTATATATAGGCTTCATCTAGCGCACGGAGTTCAGCTTCCTGGATGGACATGTGTCAGTGAAGCGGTTTCTGCTCTTATGGTTTCATGAAAGGGTCCAGCAGCATATCCAGTGCTGGCCATCTATATCATACCGCGAACCATCCTCAAAGAGCTCATGGTCTGGGTTATATAGTGGGACATCGGTAGCCTGAATGAAACCCCTGTGGAACATTAGTTGTACACAGTCATGTTCCTCTTGTGGCTCAACTAGCAGGTCACCCAGATTACCACTACCAGCCCCTACAGAGGCCACAAGGTGGCTGGATTCAGTAGTGCAATGGTAAATGGTGAGGTTATCAGACATAAGAAGGGCACATTGAAACTTGAGATGTCAAGCAATACTTGAGAAAGAATAAGGGATAAAGTTAGGACAATTACAGCATTCATGACCTTGACTCCTCCCACTGGAGAAAGGCGAAGGAGGGGGGTTAAAATGCTCTCCGTCTAGGAGACAAACTACTCGGTACTCTGAGCAGTACAAAATTAGTAGCTGTCTAATCATGGGCTTTAAACCTTCAAGAAAGGTACAGGACAGTAAGTGTTCTGCCCATCTGAGTACAGGGCAGAATGTTTTGTAATGTGTGATGTTTTGTTTGTTATAGCACCATCTAGTGGTGGCTGAATTTATAGCCTGTGCCTGTAACAAGCAGATAGTGTGTTGCATTGTGGGATTGAAGCAAGGTATGCTTGGAAGAAGAAGCTCCATTTTCTTCTGTGTACTTCAGGGAATACACATGTTTCATGTGCTCTCTTGTAACCTCTCCAACTTGAGCTTGCTATCCTGGTAAAGCATATCTGGTAAGATCAAAATCTTCTCTAGCATAGCAGTGTTTAGGAGGTTATTAACTGTATAGCAGCCAGTGCATAGGAGATGTTATTAGAATCATGTGTAAAGTTTGCATCATACTGTATACTTTCCTGTTAATTGTAAAGTGTCAGTTGTGTGCCCAATACTTATCTATGTCATTTGTGTTTTTATAGTTTTACCGCGCATGTTCTAGACTGTTCACCAATAAACAAGTTAGACTACAGAGGACAGTCTGCTTATTTGGAGTACGGAATCGTGGTTTAGGCTGTATGCTAGATTGCACACCGTGTCAACGTGTATGAAGGCAGAACAGTAAGCACATGAGAACCTCGGATGTGCTGTTGTATCCTAAGTCCTACCATGTTTGACAGAGCCGTATAATATTTTTCTACAGATTCTGTGTCATCCTGTTGGATATCTTGAAGGATGGCTGACTGGGAGGCTAAAATGTCCTGATCCCACCGGGTGAGTTTTTTTTCTCATATACTGCTTCCTCCAATCTAGTGAAGTATCATCTGTGAGTGGGGCTCCTATTGCCCCTGTCACAAGGGGGTAGAAGGTGTCCCCTTCCTCTGCTGACACCAGGGCCTTTAAATCCTGTCAACAACAGGAGAAAGCTATTTTTATTTCTCTATACAAAATCATGGGAATCTATATAACATTTATAAACTATATAACATATAACATTTATAAACTATATAACATTTATTTCTCCATAACATGGGAAACATTTCAGGGTCTGACATTCTACTCATCATGGTCATCATAGACTGGGGCGTGAGGTCTGATGGTAGCAATCTGGGTGAGCACAGCAGGCGAACAGCAGGGGTTGAGGTGAGCTGCCCTCCCTGACTAATTGTACTAGTGAGCCTCGGATGGCAGGAAAAGACTGACGTATAACTGCTGCATCTATTTGGGTTGTGTCAGGGAAGGAGCTGGAGGGCAGGACAGCTTGAAGGGGCGTTGGTGCCATTCAGTACAGGCATGATGTTTATTGGGGGGCATGGCTTAGCCTTATGGGGGCGTAGCACTTGGGGCACTGACCAGGGGGCCACACTAGGCAAATGGATTGTGGGGCAATAACAAAGGATACAATCCCGTCTTAGGAGTGGGTGGTTTAATGGTTCCTATGTGCCGACATGGGGCACCACATACACGACAGGTCCCCACCAAAACTAAATTCTGGTTCCTACATACACAACATTTTCATCCTTCAGGGATAATGTAAGGGGGTAGAGTTGTAAAGCAGGTGTCTGGATACAACAAACAGAGATCATGATATATTGGTATTTTTATACAACAATAACTGTTAAACAATTAGGGTTAATAGATATTCAATTTAACAAAACAGGGGATCTCCAACAGGTTATGAATAAGGAAGAAAGTCTCTCATTACTTAACGTTGGTGGTGCGCCAAGTCTTGGGAGTCACAACGTGAGTTGTCACTTGAAGATCTGACCCTAGTGGGGGTCACCGTGGTTTCCCGCTAAGCCGCAAGTCTCTTCCTGACATAGTCTAATAATGCCCTTTGAGCCTGCCACGCACCAACCGGCCCCCTCCCAACCTGTAATCCTAGTCCCAGCCGACCCCGTTACCGTAGGTGAAAGCTGGAAGTGACAGCACTGCTCACTCGCACTGTTAATCCTCTCTTGCAGATGTGCCTCTCCTGTCACATTCGCCGCATGGCTCTTCTCGGCTTGACCGTCGGCGGTAGTCTCTCAGGTTCGGGGCAAAGAGGACCGGGCCTCAGCTTTTGAGAGGCATAGTTGGACCTTTGAGGCCTGATCCACGCAGGGTGCAGATTCCAGCTCTGACCAGCATAAGCCGTACTATGGGATATCTTCCAGGGAATCTGGACCTTGCTAGGTGGTGACCGACACCCGGGTAGCACAGACTCCCTGCTGAGGCCTGTCACGTTGATCTCAGCGGTGTCTCTGGAGCACATCTGCCCTGCTCTCTTCCCTGGTGCCAAATGTTCCTTGTGGTTGGGCATGCAGGGCTTTTATATCAGGGAAGTCCTTACTCAGGGTCACCTGATCTAGTCCAGCACACAAGGTCCTTCTCCCAGCAAAACTTCTAGCACACTTTGTTTCCACTTGATTTCGGCTGGCCCACAGATGGTAGTCTCTCCTTATCAATGGCACATCCTGCACTAATTTTCCAGCGGTCTCATGGCTTTTTGTTATATTCCTCCCCCACTTTTGCTCACCTGTCCTTGGGCAAGTGGAATTCTTGTCACAAGATGACATTTTCAGCGGTACCATGTGTTTTTATATTCGTCTTTTTGATCACGTTTTATTCCACTTTTTGTTTCAGCGGTATTATGATAAAGCATAGTTTTTTGCCTTGTTTTTATTTTTTTTTTTGGTGTTCACTAAAGGGATTAACTAGTGGGGCAGTTTTATAGGTTGGGTCGTTCTGGTTTATTTATTTATGGGTATAAAATATATTCATTATAATTATTTTGTGATTTTTTTAAAATATTTTTATAACTTTTTTCACTTTTTTCTTACTTTTTGACTTAGTCGTACTATGGGACTTTCATTTTGTACAGTCTGATCGCAGTTAAAAGGTATAGCAATGCAAGAGCAATGCTATAGCTTATAACTGCCAGCCCTGCAGATGCAGGTTAGTTAGATCATGCACTGTGCATGCATGTGTTCTACTTTCTCCAGTATGTTATAACTGCTTGTGATTGGTCAGCTCAGCATCAGAAAAATTTAGAAGTATATGCCCCCAGTAGGGTTGAGCATTCCGATACTGCAAATATCGGGTATCGGCCGATATTGGCTGTATCGGAATTCCGATTCCGATTTCCGATATTTTCGTCATATCGGATACCGGAATCGGGATTGTCACTGTCACTGTCAGTGTCCGTCGGTCGGGTCTGTCAGGAGTCAGCGGCACTTACCTGGCAGAAGATCTCCGGCGGTCACGAACTGGACTGCTTCATGGCCGCAATCTTCTTTCCCCGGCGGTCACATGCAGTTTCTCGCGATAACTGCAGTGACTGCTGGGTAATCCCGGCCGTAAAGCAGTCAGTCCGATGACGTCACCGCCGGGGAAGCAGGTAATCAGCTGTGCTGCGTCGCGATGACAGGCTCTGCCTGTCATTGCGATGTAGCAGAGTTGGATCGTCGTGGGACTGTCGTTATGGACTGCGTCGGACAGGTGGTATACTGTTGGTTTGTTTTTTTTTTTTTTTTACAGGAGATCGATGGCGTCGCAGGAATGAGAGAGTAATAAAATTAATGAAAACTGTGTTGTCTCTTTTATTTCATTAAAATACTTTTTTCTTGCTTTGTCTTTTTTTTATACATTTAATAACTTTGGGATTAATAATGGATCGGTGTCTTATTGACGCCTCTCCATTATTAACCGGGCTTATTGTCACCGTGCAATCAACGGTGACATTAACCCCTTATTACCCCGCTTGCCACCGCTACAGGGCAAGTGGGAAGAGCCGGGTAAAGTGCCACAATTGGCACATCTTTTGATGCGCCAAATGTGGGGCTGCTGTAGCCTGGTATTATCAGGCTGTTGAGGGCCAAAATCCATGGGCCTTGACAGTCTTTTAATACCAGGCCGCAGCAGTCTGCATTTTACTTGGCTGGTTAACAAAAATAGGGGGGATCCCCACGCCGTTTTTTTTTCGAGGGGATCCCCTATTTTTGTTAACCAGCCAAGCTAAGCAGACTGCTGTGGCCTGGTATTATCAGGCTGGCAAGGTCCATGGATATTGGATCCTTACCAGCCTGAAAAACCAGGCCTCAGCGGTCTGCTTCATCTGGCTGGTTAACAAAAATAGGGGGGACCCCACGCCAATTTTTTTCGAGGGGATCCCCTATTTTTGTTAATCAGCCAAGATATGCAGACTGCTGTGGCCTGGTATTATCAGGCTGGCAAGGTCCATGGATCTTGGCTCCTTAACAGCCTGAAAATCCAGGCCTCAGCGGTCTGCTTCATCTGGCTGGAAAAATAGGGGGACCCCACGCCAATTTTTTTCGAGGGGATCCCCTATTTTTGTTAATCAGCCAAGATATGCAGACTGCTGTGGCCTAGTATTATCAGGCTGGCAAGGTCCATGGATCTTGGCTCCTTAACAGCCTGAAAATCCAGGCCTCAGCGGTCTGCTTCATCTGGCTGGTTAACAAAAATAGGGGGGCCCCACGCCATTTTTTTTTCGAAGGGAACCCCTATTTTTGTTAATCAGTTCCCTCTGACGTCACTGATTGTGTCCCTGGCTGACCTGAAGTGAAAGTGGAAAGCAATCAATTAAGCTTTCCACTTAAGGGCCCGTCTCACATAGCGATATCGCTACCGAGATCGCTGCTGAGTCACTAGTTTTGTGACGCAGCAGCGAGCTCACCAGCGATATCGCTGTGTGTGACATTCAGCGACGATCAGCCCCCCTGCCGGGTATCGCTGATCGTCGCTGAAATGTCAGGACCTTTTTTGATCGCTGGTTTCCCGCTGACAGGCACACATCGCTGCGTGTGACAGGCGGGAGACCAGCGATCCGCTGGTAACCAAGGTACACAGCGGGTTTCCAGGCGCGGGGCTGTGCCTAGAAACCCGCTGTGTACTTTGGATACCAGCGCCCTGATGCAGGGAGCTGGTATCCAAGGTACACAGCGGGTTTCCAAGCGCTGCGCGGTGCCTGGAAACCCGCTGTGTACCTTGGTTACCAGCGGATCGCTGGTCTCCCGCCTGTCACACGCAGCGATGCGTGCCTGTCAGAGGGAAACCAGCGATCAAAAAAAGGTCCTGACATTTCTGCGACGATCAGCGATACCCGGCAGGGGGGCTGATCGTCGCTGAATGTCACACACAGCGATATCGCTGGTGAGCTCGCTGCTGCGTCACAAAACTAGTGACTCAGCAGCGATCTCGGTAGCGATATCGCTATGTGAGACGGGCCCTTAAGCGATGTTACCCGCAGTGTCGCTGTCCCAGATCGCTGCCTGAGCTGCCTGTTTGGCAGCTCAGCAGCGATCATGTAGCGATACACCAGCGATCCTGACAAGTGCATATCGTTGTCGGGATCACTGGTGTATCGTTATGTGACACCCAGCCTTTACTCTCCTGTCAGGCAGGAGAGGAACTCATTCATTTGGGGTTTACTGTGAGGCTGCAGCATTAGCTGCGGTCCCTGCAGTAAACATTAACCCTTTCTGAAGTATTACACCGTGGGACCTGACTGTGCATGGGATAGGTAAGAATAATTTTGCTTTTTTATTTTATTTTTATTACAGGAAATGGTTTTTCCAGTAAAATAAAAGATGGTCAAAAACATGTGTCTTTATTTCATTAAAATGATTTTTAATTAAAGTGTGTGTGTTTTATTTTTATTTCATGCAATAGGATTAATAATTGATAGTTGTCTAATTGACAGCTCTCAATTATTAACCTGGCTTAAGGTCACCTTTCAATAGCAGGTGGCTTTAACTCCATATTAACCCATTCGCCACCGCTACAGGGCAATGGGAATAGACGGGCAAAGTGCCAGAAAGGGCGAATCTAATTATAGATTTGTCTTTCCTGGGGTGTCTGGGGCAGATGTTAGTAGCCGGGGGGGGGCAAAAATAAATGGTCCCTCTCTGGGCTATTATTATCTGCCCCCACTCACTGGCTTTGTCTGTCTGGTTGCGAAAATAGGGCGGGAGCCCACGCATTTTTTTTCAGCAATTTTACACCTCATATATATATATATATATAACATGTCATTGAATTTGTGACACATATATATATATATTTATATTTGTAGTTCATACACTTCTACATAGTATAATAGCCGCTAATTCAATTGCCGGCTTTTGTGAAAATGCAGAACCCGACATGAAATGACACTTGGTGTACATAGGGTTAACCATGTCTTTTCATGTCCTTTGCTATCTAATTTGCACAAACAATTAAATCAGACTATGTGTGCAAAATTTCACACCTGTAGGGGTTAATTAAAGGTGTAAATTCGTAGCAAAAAAGTCCGTTTTTTTTACAACGAATTTACACCTTTAATTAACCCCTACAGGTGTGAAATTTTGCACACATAGTCTGATTTAATTGTTTGTGCAAATTAGATAGCAAAGGACATGAAAAGACATGGTTAACCCTATGTACACCAAGTGTCATTTCATGTCGGGTGCTTCTGTCTTTTCACTGAAGCCGGCTTTACCGGCAATTGAATGAGAGGATATTTTACTATGTAGAAGTGTATAAACTATACATATATGTATATATATATGTCACAATGACATGTATATATATATATATGTATTCTATGTGTGTATATTTAGTGTTTACAAGGAAAGAATGGGGTTTTTTTAGTTGCGATATTTTGTTCCCATAGACTTACATGGGACTTCCGGTATCGGTATCGGGTATCGCCGATATTTTAGTGATATCGGCGATACCATTCCGATTCCGATACTTTAGGATATCGGAAAGTATCGCTCAACTCTAGCCCCCAGTAAAACCTCTGTGGTAATGCTGACTTGGACTTAAAACAAATTAACTGTTTAAGTGACAAATACTTTGATTGCTAATATCTCTTCAACAGCAAAGTGAAGTGTATATATATATATATATATATATATTATATATATACATATACAGTACAGACCAAAAGTTTGGACACACCTCATTCAAAGATTTTTCTGTGTTTTCATGACTATGAAAATTGTAGAATCACACTGAAGGCATCAAAACTATGAATTAACACATGTGGAATTATACATTACACTTTACAAAAAAGTTTTTTGAATAAATCCCTAACAGTGTAGAATCTATCCTTTCACCTTTTCTGCATGCAAAGCAGTAATCAAAGCAAAAGGTGGCTACTTTGAAGAACCTAGAATATAAGACATATTTTCAGTTGTTTCACACTTTTTTGTAAAGTGTAATGTATAATTCCACATGTGTTTGTTAGGGTTCGAGTTCCCGCTTCTGCACAGGGGGAGTCTCGAACCAGTCCCGCTGCGGTCCCCCATTCGTCTCCGTCCACAGTGGAGCCTGCTAAACTTAGACATTGGTCCCAGTGTCTCGCCCAGTCTAACAGTGTGCAGAGGATTACTGCTGTTCCACCAGGCTCTGCTATTGTGGCCAGTACTGGTTAGCGGCGAGCAGACGTCTTTAGGACAAAGTCCTTGTTTTCTCCTTCTGAGCATGCCCAGAGTGAGATCTCTCATTGGAGATCAGGGGTTACATGCTCGGGTATTGCAGCGGCTCCTATTGGTCCGCCAGGAAGGTCCTGTGACTACTGGTGTTCTGGAACAAGTTCCATTGGTCCTTTGTTTCTGGAAGGTCCTGTAGCTGTTGCTATAAAAGGGTAGCATGGCTGGGCCGCCATGCGCTAATATCAATCTTTATATGCTATGCGCCAGTGTGGTCATGCGTGTGTGTGGTTAGGGCCCCGGCTGAAATAAGCCCCTAGAATACCGACTTAATCGGTGAGGAGTTTGGTATGCTAGCTGGTCAGGGTCGGTGTCCTAGATGCCCTAGATTACCGGCATAACCGGTGAGGAGTTTGATTGCCGTATTCAGGGCCTGGCATTCAGACGCCATAGATTGCGGGTGACTCCCGCGAGGACATTAGCGCATGATCACGTTCTATGTTCGCTTAGCACTTAACTGTGTACCTGGGTGCCTGACAGGACACAGAAGTTTGTCTCAGCGGCTCTGTGACGTAACAGGGTTCGCTTTCAACGCTAGACAGCGCCCTAGCGTGTTTATTTTGCGACTCAGTTGTGTTTAGTGAGTTCGCACACATCGCCATATAGCGCTGCGGCACTCCTTCTAGCGGCTCTGTGGATTAACAGAGTTCGCACATATTGCCACAGCGCGTTACGGCGTTTATTTTGGCGACTCTGCGGGATAACAGAGTTTGCTTCTTGCGCCATTTTACTAGCAGCAGGCTCCGCCTGCACGGTGGACCCCGGGCTGTGAACGCACCTCTCCACAACATATATTTGGTGCGTTCCGCAGACCCTAACATAATATTAGCGCCAGGGTCTGGCTAGTAAAATGGCAGATGACCAGCGTCTACCGCAGTACATCCAGCAGCTGGAGGGTAGGTTGGCGGCTCTTGAGCGTACAACCTCAGCTGTGGATGTTACCGCAGTCGCTGTTCAGGCTGCTAGCGTGGCTGCAGCCAGTTTGTCCTCTGCCACCTCTGCCCCTACATTATCCCACCTCCCGCTTCCTGACAAGTTTGCTGGTGACAGCAAGCAATGTCGGGGATTCGTGAGTCAGTGCTCTATACAGCTCGAGCTTCTGGCTGCACGTTTCCCCACGGATCGGGCACAAGTGGGTTTTGTACTGTCTCTACTCTCGGGCAGAGCGTTGGAGTGGGCAACGCCGCTGTGGGAGCGCGACGATCGTGTGGTGCGGAGTGCTTCTCTTTCCTGGAGGCTCTTAAAAAGGTCTTTTTAGGACCTCAGGTCACCCACGATATGGCGCTACAACTGCTGGCATTGGCACAGGGTTCGTCTTTGGTCAGTCAGTTTTCCGTCCAGTTTCGGACTCTGGCCTCAGAGCTAGACTGGTCAGATAAAGTTCTCATTCCAGTCTACTGGCGAGGACTGGCTGACCATGTTAAAGACGCTTTGGCTACCAGGGAGATTCCCGCCACACTGGAGAAGCTTATCTCCATATCTACCCGCATCGACCTCCGTTTTCACGAGCGGAGGTTGGAGCGGGCCCAGTGTAGGCAGAGGATTCGGTTGGCTCCCACCTTTGCCACACCTCTCGAATCCCCCGATCTGGCATCCGAACCCCAAAAGGCCACAGAGGTTCCTCGTGCAGGACCTAAGTCTCGAGTCGTCCCAGTATCTGTGGTCTGTAACCTTTGTCAGCAGACAGGACACTATGCCAACAAATGTCCAAAGTGATCGGGGAAGCGATCGCGTCTAGTGGCCCTGGGAGGAGGTTCACTAGAGACAGCGGCATTTTCCTTCAAGTTGACATTTAAAGGGACAGTCACTGTGGAATCTTCCACAATTACGGTCGAGCTTTGTGTGGACTCAGGAGCAGAGGGGAATTTCATGTCATCCACCTTTGCTCTTCGCCACGCAATACATCTGGTAGCGCTCGACAAACAAGTGACTGTCCGGGTAGTGAATGGGTTGACATTGCCCTCGCCAATTACACATCAGACTGTCCCTCTTACTTTGTGTGTACCCCCTTCCCATCAGGAAATTATTTCCCTTCTCGTCCTTCCCGAGGGAATAGACGAAATCCTACTGGGAGTACCCTGGCTCCGTTCCCACTCCCCTCATATTGAGTGGACCTCCGGTAGGATACTGGGTTGGAGTGAGTCATGTAAGGACAGATGTGTCAGGGAGTGCATTCAGGTTACCACTACAGAGATACCCGCAGATCTTTCTCCTCTTCCAAGTGTTATCAGTCATATGCAGACGTGTTCTCTAAAAAGGCTGCGGAGACTCTGCCGCCCCATCGTCCCTACGACTGTTCTATTGACCTCTTGCCTGGAGCAAAACCCTCCTCGTTGAAGGGTCTATCCCTCTCTCTTCCTGAGACGGAGGCTATGTCTCAATATATCCAGGAGAATCTGGCAAGAGGGTTCATTAGGAAGTCGGTGTCACCAGCAGGAGCGGGGTTCTTCTTCGTGCAGAAGAAGAGTGGAGAATTACGTCTGTGTATAGATTACAGAGGTCTTAACGCCATCACCGTTAAGAATAAGTTCCCGTTGCCCCTGATCTCTGAGCTCTTTGATAGGCTCCGGGGAGCAAGGGTATTTACTAAATTAGATCTGCGTGGTGCTTATAACCTGATTCGCATCCGTGAGGGGGACGAATGGAAGACGGCTTTTAATACCAGGGATGGGCATTATGAATACCTGGTGATGCCCTTCGGGCTCTGTAATGCTCCAGCCGTTTTCCAAGACTTTGTCAATGATATCTTCCGGGATATGCTTTCCACCTCTGTAGTAGTCTATCTGGATGATATTCTCATCTTTTCTCCAGATATTGACTCTCACCGGAGGGATGTCTGCAAAGTCTTCGACCTGTTACGGGCGAACTCCCTCTATGCAAAGTTTGAGAAATGCATGTTTGAGCAGGAGTCTTTACCTTTCCTGGGCTATATCATCTCCGCCCAGGGATTGGCTATGGGTCCTGCCAAACTACAGGCTGTGATGGATTGGCAAGAACCCCATTCTCTTAAAGCGGTGCAGCGCTTTATGGGGTTCATTAATTACTATCGCCAATTCATTCCCCACTTCTCCACTTTGGTAGCTCCCTTGGTAGCCCTCACCAAGAAGGGAGCCAATCCCAAATTGTGGTCAGAGGAGGTCTCCAAGGCCTTTACTTCAATTAAGTCCCATTTTGCTAGCGCTCCCATCTTACATCGCCCCGAGGTTGATAAGCCTTTTTTATTGGAGGTCGATGCCTCGTCCGTTGGTGCTGGAGCAGTCCTTTTTCAAAAGGATGCCCAAGGTCGGAAACATCCTTGTTTCTTCTTTTCCAAGACCTTCACACCAGCGGAGAGGAATTATTCCATTGGGGATAGGGAGTTGCTAGCCATGAAGTTGGCCTTTTCCGAGTGGAGACATCTCCTGGAGGGGGCTCGCTTTCCCTTTCAAGTTTTCACTGACCACAAAAATTTGGTCTATTTACAGACCGCCCAGCGGCTAAATTCTCGTCAGGCCAGATGGTCCCTGTTTTTCTCCTGGTTTCATTTCACCCTCCATTTCCTCTCCGGTGAGAAGAACATTCGGGCCGATGCGCTTTCTCCTCCGTGGTGTCCTCTGAGGAGGTGGAGGAGGAGCCTCGGTTGATTGTCCCCACAGAGAGCCTAAGAACTGTGGCCCCGGTTTCGCTTGAGTCTGTGCCTCCGGGCAAGACTTTTGTGCCCACCAATTTGCGACCGGAGGTACTCTCTTGGGCACATTCGTCCAGGGTGGGTGGACATTTTGGGGCAAAAAGGACATCTGAGTTGCTGGCGAGGACATACTGGTGGCCACATATGGTCCGTGATGTCAGGGAATACGTTCAGGCATGCGTCTCCTGTGCCAAGAATAAGTCCCCTCGACAACGGCCAGCTGGGCTACTTTTCCCTTTACCGGTGGCAGACAGGCCTTGGGAGATGGTCGGGATGGATTTTGTGGTGGGCTTACCCAAGTCTCGGGCTGCACCATCATCTGGGTGATAACCGACCACTTCTCCAAAATGGTGCACTTAGTGCCGTTACCACGGTTACCGTCTGCACGGGCCTTGGCAGCATTGTTCATTAGGCATATTTTCCGCCTACACGGTATGCCAGACAAAATTGTCAGTGATCGAGGTCCCCAGTTTGCATCTCGGTTCTGGAGAGAGCTGTGTCATTTACTCAGCATAGAGTTGAATCTCTCCTCTGCATACCATCCCGAGACGAATAGGTTGGTAGAGAGGGCCAACCAGACCTTGGTCACATATTTGCGACATTTTGTCTCTGCCAGGCAGGATGACTGGGCATCCTTGCTACCGTGGGCTGAGTTCGCTCTAAATAATGCTGTGGCTGACTCCACCGGACAGACCCCATTCCTCCTGAACTATGGTCAGCATCCGCGGGTACCAGTGCCCATGCCTGTGTCTTCCGCCGATTCCAGGGTGGCAGACTGGGCTGTGGAGGCATGGGACATTTGGGACCGCACCCTGGATGCCATTCAGGCCTCCAAAGAGAGGATGAGGTCTTCGGCCGATGCCCATCGGCGCCCCGCTCCTACATTTGCTCCGGGTGACCTAGTGTGGCTCTCTGCCCGAAACATCAGGCTACGTGTAGAGTCCACCAAGTTGGCACCTCGCTTTTTGGGCCCCTTTAAAGTTCTTGAGCAGGTGAACCCGGTGGTTTACCGCCTAGCCCTTCCGCCTCGCCTTGGTATCACTGACACCTTTCACGTGTCCCTCCTGAAACCCGGCCATTTCCCGGTTTTCCGAGTCATCTGCCGGGACGTCGGGTTCATCTACCGACGATCATGAGGTGAACGCCATTGTTGGGTGCAAGGTGGTACGAGGCAAAAAATTTTATTTGGTGGATTGGAGGGGTTATGGGCCTGAGGATAGGTCCTGGGAGCCTGCCGAGCATGTTCATGCTCCGCAGCTCATCGCTGCCTTTGAATGCAGCGAGGCCCAGAGAAGGGGGGGCCCTAGGAGGGGGGGTAATGTTAGGGTTTGAGTTCCCGCTTCTGCACAGGGGGAGTCTCGAACCAGTCCCGCTGTGGTCCCCCATTCGTCTCCGTCCGCAGTGGAGCCTGCTCAACTTAGACGTCGGTCCCAGCGTCTCGCCCAGTCTAACAGTGTGCAGAGGATTACTGCTGTTCCACCAGGCTCTGCTATTGTGGCCAGTACTGGTTAGCGGCGAGCAGACATCTTTAGGACAAAGTCCTTGTTTTCTCCTTCTGAGCATGCCCAGAGTGAGATCTCTCATTGCAGATCAGGGGTCACATGCTCGGGTATTGCAGCGGCTCCTATTGGTCCGCCAGGAAGGTCCTGTGACTACTGGTGTTCTGGAACAAGTTCCATTGGTCCTTTGTTTCTGGAAGGTCCTGTAGCTGTTGCTATAAAAGGGTAGCATGGCTGGGCCGCCATGCGCTAATATCAATCTTTATATGCTATGCGCCAGTGTGGTCATGCGTGTGTGTGGTTAGGGCCCCGGCTGAAATAAGTCCCTAGAATACCGACTTAATCGGTGAGGAGTTTGGTATGCTAGCTGGTCAGGGTCGGTGTCCTAGATGGCCTAGATTACCGGTGAGGAGTTTGATTGCCGTATTCAGGGCCTGGCGTTCAGACGCCATAGATTGCGGGTGACTCCCGCGAGGACATTAGCGCATGATCACGTTCTATGTTCGCTTAGCACTTAACTGTGTACCTGGGTGCCTGACAGGATACAGAAGTTTGTCTCAGCGGCTCTGTGACGTAACAGGGTTCGCTTTCAACGCTAGACAGCGCCCTAGCGTGTTTATTTTGCGACTCAGTTGTGTTTAGTGAGTTCGCACACATCGCCATATAGCGCTGCGGCACTCCTTCTAGCGGCTTTGTGGATTAACAGAGTTCGCACATATTGCCACAGCGCGTTACGGCGTTTATTTTGGCGACTCTGCGGGATAACAGAGTTTGCTTCTTGCGCCATTTTACTAGCAGCAGGCTCCGCCTGCACGGTGTACCCCGGGCTGCGAACGCACCTCTCCACAACATATATTTGGTGCGTTCCGCAGACCGTAACAGTGTTAATTCATAGTTTTGATGCCTTCAGTGTGATTCTACAATTTTCATAGTCATGAAAATACAGAAAAATCTTTAAATGAGAAGGTGTGTTCAAACTTTTGGTCTGTACTGTATATATATATATATATATATATTCAGTGCCTACAAGTAGTATTCAACCCCCTGCAGATTTAGCTGGTTTGATAAGATGCAAATAAGTTAGAGCCTTCAAACTGCAAACGAGAGTAGGATTTATTAACAGAAGCATAAATCTTACAAAACAAAAGTTATGTTGCTCAGTTGAATTTTAATAAATTTTAAACATAAAAGTGTGGGTCAATTATTATACAACCCCTATGTTTAATATTTCGTGGAATAACCCTTGTTTGCAATTACAGCTAATAATGGTCTTTTATAAGACCTGATCAGGCCGGCACAGGTCTGTGGAGTTATCTTGGCCCACTCCTCCATGCAGATCTTCTCCAAGTTATCTAGGTTCTTTGGGTGTCTCATGTGGACTTTAATCTTGAGCTCCTTCCACAAGTTTTAAATTGGGTTAAGGTCAGGAGACTGACTAGGCCACTCCAACACCTTGACTTTTTCCCTCTTGAACCAGGCCTTGGTTTTATTGGCTGTGTGCTTTGGGTCGCTGTCTTGTTGGAAGATGAAATTACGACCCATCTTAAGATCCTTGATGGAGGAGCGGAGGTTCACCAGATGTAGCCTGACTGCCATTAGGAACCGAGATGAGATCCTCAAACCCCTTGTGAGACCATATTCTGGTGCAGTTGGCCCTGGGTTCCTCCTAATGCAGGACAATGACAGACCTCATGTGGCTTGAGTGTGTCAGCAGTTCCTGCAAGATGAAGGCATTGAAGCTATGGACTGGCCCGCCCGTTCCCCAGAACTGAATCTGATTGAGCACATCGGTGGCAGCATGTCTCGCTCCATCCACCAATGTCACGTTGCACCACAAACTGTCCAGGAGTTGACGGATGCTTTAGTCCAGGTCTGGGAGGAGATCCCTCAGGAGAACATCCACAACCTCATCAGGAACATGCCCAAGCATTGTAGGGAGGTCATACAGGCATGTGAAGGCCACACACAATACTGAGCATCATTTTGACTTGTTTCCACTTTAATTTTGTCTTGTTTTGATTTTCATTTTGACTTGTTTCCACTTTCATTTTGGGGGTCTCTCCAAATCCTTGCCTCCATTGGTTAAAAAATTTAATTTCCATTGATGATTTTTGTGTAATTATGTTGACAGCACATTCAACTTTGTACAGAACAAAGTATTCATTGAAAATATTTATTAATTTAGATCTAGGATGTGCTATTTGAGTGTTCCCTTTATTTTTTTGAGCAGTATATATATATATATATATATATATATATATATATATATATATAAATTGTGCTCTGCAGTGACTTTTAGATTATGTGTGTACTTCAACATGAAAAGTTTGGTGAAATGTCCTCTTTAAGTAAGATGTGTGCCCCTTAGACATATAGTGACAACATTTAACTAACGACAGGCATATTAAATGTCAAATGTCAAAATATTTTGTTGTAAAATTTGGTTACTTTAATCAAAAACAGAGTGGTTTTGCTATACTGATGGTTGAGCTCTTAATGTTATGTTTTGCCTTCTATTTCTGGAATTTATGGACAATATTATGAATAAATTACGTGTCTGACTGTTCATGACTGAAAATTACATTTTTATTCCCAGAGCTCAAATGAAACAAATTCTGTTTTAGAAAGATTTGACATCAAATATGTGCTGCAGTTAAGGTGCATCCAGACAACAGAAAAGCATTTTGTTTTTCACATCAAACTTAGAAGGTGTTGATACAGAAATTCAACAGGGTTCTGCTAGATAAAGAAACACTACTACAAGGTCATTATCACATATTTGGCAGCACAGGGCGTCCAAAGGACTGATCCTTTGAGACCTTATCATTTTCATTTTACTTATGAACTTTTTATTTGGTATAATATCAAACTATTTTGAAAAAAATCTAAAAAAAAACAAGATCTGCAGATTTATCAAAGAAGAAAAAATATTCTTGATTAAATTCCTGTTATAGGAGTAACAAGTTCAGAGATGAGTGAACCTTTTGAAATTTGAATTAGTGCACTTCACCAAAGTTTTAAAAGAATGTTATTTGCAGCAAATTGATTTGAGGTGGATCGCAAATACTCTGAAAGACACGATAAGGTCTCCAAGGGCTGTATCCAGATAATATTAAAGGGAACCTGTCATGTCCTTTTTAGCATGTTAACTGTCTCCAATGCGTGGTTAGTGATGTACGTAGTTCGACGAACGTACTCAAACCTCGTTAGATTCAATGGGAGGCAAAAATAAACACAAAGACACACCTTAAGGGGTGACAAAAAGCTTCCCAAACAGCTAAAATTAGGGGCAGACACCAGGAAAAGTGGCATCAATTGACCCACAGTAGAAATTTGCAAATGGCGCAGCAGCAGTCAGCCATGGGCCATGCATGAGGTATCAGCTTGGAATTTAAGTTTTAATGAGGACCTGGAGGTTAAGGGAGCTATGTAAGCCTTCTTAGCTGCAAGACCTCATACCTCAAGCAACACTTCCAAATTTTTTTTTCTTTTTATTCCAGCCACACTCAGATGGCACAAACATCAGTTTTGTAGACTGTTATTGGTAGAAAAATGTAATAAAGTAGCACAGGTAGTTGACTGAAAGAAAGTGCAGGCCTGCCTTTTTGGGAGACCTACCGTATATACTGAGTATAAGCCGAGATTTTCAGCCCATTTTTTAGGGCTGAAAGTCCCCCTCTCGGCTTACTCGAGTCATATACAGGGGGAGGCGGGCGCGCAGCTGTTCTATATACTTACCCCTCCACCGGCGCGGTCTCTGCAGCCCTGCTCTTCTCCCACAGTCTCCGGCGCCAGTGTTCAGCGGTCAGGTGGTACCGCTCATTAAAATATATGCATAGTCATGACTTTAATGAGTTGTACCACATGACCGCTGAATACTGACGCCAGAGACTGTGGGAGAAGAGCAGGGCAGAGACGTGCCGGCGGAAGGGTGAGTATAAGCGATATTTACCTGTCCCGTTCCACCTCTGCTCACCGCTGTGTCCTCGGGTCCTCTTGCTGCGATGTTCAGGCAGAGGGCGCGATGACGTGGTTAGTGCGTGCCGCACCCTCTGCCTGATTATTCACTGTTGGAGGACCCGGAAGACAGCGGCGGAACGGGTGACAGGTAAATATCGCAGGTGCCGGGGCCCTGAGCGAGCGGTGACAACGGCACCTGTCCCTCATAGCGCACCAGTGTCCCCGCCTGCTCAGGACACCGGCACCTGGCCCCCAGCGACGAGAGGTGAGTATGTCTTTTTTTTTTTTGCAGCAGCAGCTGCGGCAGCATAAGGGGCCTATTCAATGCAGCATCTATGGGGGCATAATCTATGGAGCATCTATGGGGGCATAATACATGGGGCATCTATGGGGGCATAATCTATGGGGGCACAATCTATGGAGCATATATGGGGGCATAATCTATGGGGGCATAATCTATGTTGGCACAATCTATGGAGCATCTATAGGCGCATAATCTATGGGGGCATAATACATGGGGGCACAATCTATGGAGCATCTATAGGGGCACAATCTATGGGGCACAATCTATGGAGCATCTATAGGGGCATAATCTATGGGGGCATAATACATGGGGCATCTATGGGGGCATAATCTATGGAGCATCTATGGGGGCATAATACATGGGGCATCTCTGGGGCATAATCTGTGGAGCATCTATGGGGCATAATCTTTGGAGCATCTATGGGGGCATAATCTGTGGAGCATCTATGGTGGCATAATCTATGGAGCATCATGGGGCATAATACATGGGGCATCTATGGGGGCATAATCTGTGGAGCATCTATGGGGGCATAATCTATGGGGGCACAATCTATGGAGTATCTATGGTGGCATAATCTATGGAGCATCTATGGGGCATAATACATGGGGCATCTCTGGGGCATAATCTGTGGAGCATCTATGGGCATAATCTTTGGAGCATCTATGGGGGCATAATCTGTGGAGCATCTATGGTGGCATAATCTATGGAGCATCTATGGGGCATAATACATGGGGCATCTATGGGGGCATAATCTAAGGAGCATCTAAGGGGGCATAATCTAAGGAGCATCTATGGGGCACAATCTATGGAGCATCTATGGGGCACAATCTATGGAGCATTTATGGGGCATAATCTATGGAGGCATCTATGGGCGGGCATAATCTATGGGGGCACAATCTATGGAGCATCTATGGGGGCATAATACATGGGGCATCTATGGGGGCATAATCTAAGGAGCATCTATGGGGGCACAATCTATGGAGAATCTATGGGGGTACAATCTATGGAGCATCTTGTGGGGCATAATACATGGGGCAGCATATAGGGCATAATCTCATTTTCCACCCTAGGCTTATACTCGAGTCGATACGTTTTTCCAGTTTTTTGTGGCAAAATTAGGGGGGTCGGCTTATACTCGGGTCGGATTATACTCGAGTATATACGGTACTTAGGTCCAGATACTCCTGCACCATCCTCTCCAGTCATTCACAATGTGATAGATTCGTACTCTGTTCTGCTGGTGCATGGGCTGGTCTAAAAATGTGCTAAACAACTCACAGAAATTGCTTTTGCACCTTACACTACTGCTGCTGCTGCTAATGTTTTGGAGACAACGTCTTGACATTCCTGGGATTGGACGTCCACAACTGGGATGCACACTTTGTACCTCACTGCTGTCTTGGGGAAAACCACTCTTAAGATTGTCTAAAAGAGTATTTCGATACCTTCCAGCTAAATATATTCTAGTATCGTGGATCCAACAGAGTGGCAACCTAGTAGTCAGCACTATTTCTAATTCTAAGAATACGGGCATCATGTTGAATATAGTGCAGCAAGAAGGCGCTCATATGTTGGGCCTTCCATGAGGTCCAATTACTTGCTGTGTTGATGATGGGGGTAACACTCAAGGTTGCTTCCTCAGTCCCCTACTGTTATGAATGTGCTAGAGATGGTTTCTGAGCAGAGGCTCCCTCTGGTGGTTACAGACAGTACTGAACCGTTCAGCGAGGAGTGGCAATCTGGAATCACGGACTGGTCTGATATAAGGGAGGTTCCCATGATGGTTGCCGGTGATCAATTGTTCTTGTCTCAATTGTGGTTCCTGGTTCATTTGGAAGTTTGCTGGAGTCTTGCCTGCATCTCCTGCTTTCAGATAAGATATTGTTTGCTTTTCTTTTTGGTGCTTGCTTTTTGCATTGTTTTCTGCACTTTTGTGGAGGTCAGCCAGTGTAAAGGTACTGCCACACTACGCTATCCGCTAGCGATCTCGTTAGCGTTGCATACTAATGAGATCGCTAGCGGGATTGTTTCTATATCGCTAAATGCGGCCACATTTAGCGATATAGTTAACGACGCTATCGCCGTTAGCGATCTTCTTAACGACTTTAGCGGTACAAAAGTACCGCTAAATCGCTAAGAAAAGGTGCCACACAGCGATTAGATACTTACCCAGCGGGAGCGCCAGCGATGAAATAGGGTCCGGAGCGATTCCAGCGACGAGCGAGATCACAGCAGGAAGCTCGTCGCTGGAAGCTGCCGCACTGAACAATATCGCTACGGATGCTTGCTTTTTGCATTGTTTTCTGCCTTTTGTGGAGGTCACCCATTTTAAGGTTCTTTGTCTCTGTTGACATGTTCCTTGAAACTCAGTTTTTCGTCGGCCATTTTGCTTTCTGTCTTTCTGCAGCTCTTGCCCTCAGTTAATATGGAGTTTCCAGTTTTCATGTTCCCGCCCTGATTCTTCCCTCTTGCTTCTTAAGCAGCCTCAGCTGAACAATCAGTGCTCCTGAATCAAGCCTCAGTCAGTCTGTGACCTGACTCCTGGAAGCCTTGGACTTGTACTCCAGCTATTTCCTACTGAGGAACCTTGGAACACTTTTGGACTCTGGAAACCTGCTGTTTTTTGAATCCATGTTTGCAGAGGAATTACGGTACAGAGAAGAGATCCTGAACCTGTTTTGGAGATTTATTGTAGTGCTTGAAGTTACTCTGGCCTGCTGTGTCTCCTGTCGCTGTTCCTGCAAACTGTGTGAACTTTTCAGCATGCTTGTATGAAGTAATACAAGTCATTTCATTTCAACCTATGTCTCCTGTGTTTTCCTCGCACCCAAGCACAAGACGCTATAGGAACTGTACACTATACATGACAAGATTCAGGAGCCAATGTTTAGTGTCTGCTGGGTCTGGGAAAGCCGTGTCTGCTGTGACTGTGGATATCAGATGTCCGTTTAATACCTTATGTGATGACAGTGGTTGTGACTTCTCACAACCATTCCAGGTGAGCGCATTCCCTTAAAATTTTACTCTGGAGTGTTACCACAGGTAAACACTATTGTTTTTTTGTTTTGTTTTTTTTCCTTTCCTATTCTAGCACTTCTGCCTTAAAAGATCTGGAAGATGGAGGCCCGCATAAAGGAACTTTGCGGAGTGACTGATACAATCCTTTCAGATGTACAGACTTTAAAAACCCGTTTTGCAAGCCTACAGGACCTCACTAATCATAATTTGCAAGTGTTTGGACAGACTACCCAGGAATTGCGAGCCAGGATTGAGGCTCTAGAGGAACGAGCCCAGGCTCCTGCCATAACCCCGAGTTCTGGGATCCCCAAATTACCTCCTTTTCGTTTTGGCGGTGAACGTGAGAAATTCAGGGGATTTATTAATCAATGCAATTTATTTTTCTCTGCACATGCTTCACAATTTCCCACTGAACGATCCAAAGTGCTTACTATAATCATGTTGCTTACCAATAAGGCTTTGATGTGGGAAAACCCTCTGATTGAGACTGAGGATGATTGTTTGAATCACCTTGATGCTTTATTTCAGCCATGGGGCAGGTGTTTGATGACCCCAATCGAGGTGCAACAGCTGAAGCAGCCATGTTAACTTTGCGCCAAGGTAAGCGTTCAGTAGCCGAATATGCCCTGGATTTCAGGAGATGGGCTCTTGATACCACTTGGGACACTTCCGCTAAAAAATCTATTTTTCGGAAAGGGTTGTCTCCACTGATTAAGGATGAACTTGCTCGTGCCGACCCTCCCACTGCGTTAGGTGACTTTATTAACTATTGTATCCGTATTGATGCTCGTCTGACTGAACGCAGACAAGAGAGATGGTTCGAAAATAATCGCACTAACCTTTTACTACCTCCCTCCTCAGCTAAGGAACCTTTGAGTAGGATCACAAGGGAACCAGAACCTGAACCCATGCAGGTGGACTCTTTACAAAGACGGGTTAGTGATGCACGCAAAGAACATCGTATAAAGGAAAATCTATGTTTCTACTGTGGTAAGTCAGGGCACTTCATTATAAACTGCCCCAGCCGTTCTCGTAAGACTACTGCAGCAGTCATTCACTGTGAGTGTTGCGAGAGAAGCTCTGTCATGTCCGAGCCTCAGGCTCCAGAGAGATCTGCTGCAAGAGATCTTGATTTTCTGACTTAAACTCTGTTAGTTCTGGGGACGATGACGGTATAAACGCTGCAATTTTTCAAGTTTCCTCAGCGGTGTCCAAGCTGAGTTGTAAAAGAAACAATTCTCATTGCTTCCTTTCCATCAAACTCTGGGTTGACTCAGTCTGGGTGTCTAGCTCTGCTATGATCGACTCAGGAGCAAGTGGAAATTTCATGGATATCTCCTTTGCTCTGAAACAGGGGATACATTCAGTGAAGAAGGCTACTCCAGTACAGATGGAGACTGTGGATGGCTCTCTACTGACTTCTGGACCAGTGGATCAAGAAACAGAGCCTTTGAGGGTCCTTATGGGTAAAGATCATCAGGAGAAAATGTCTTTTTTGCTTATCTCTTCTCCCCACTTTCCCATTATTCTAGGGCTACCATGGCTGCAGGCGCAGAATCCTACGATTAACTGGGAGACCAAGGAATTACACTTTCCGGAGAAACAGATGAGTCAAGGAGTTTCAGCTTGCTCTGTTCCTAAAGGAACCATGTCAGTCCCTGAACTACCAGCTGTATACCAGGACTATGTGGATTTATGTGACAAGAAGAACGCTGATCAGCTTCCTCCTCACCGTCCATATGATTGTCCAATTGAATTATTGCCTGGAGCCGAGATACCTTTTGGTAAGATCTACCCCTAGCGGGGCCCGAGCTAAAAGCTTTGAAGGATTATATAGACGAAAATTTAGCCAAGGGCTTCATACGCCCCTCTTCATCTCCCGCAGGTGCACCCATCTTCTTTGTGAAGAAGAAAGATGGATCTCTGAGACCCTGCATAGACTATAGGGAACTCAATAAGGTTACTATTAGAAACCGTTATCCATTGCCTTTAATCCCTGAGTTGTTGGAGAGAGTGCGGCATGCCAAAATTTTCTCTAAATTGGATCTCCGTGGGGCCTATAACTTGGTCCGTATTAGACCTGGGGATGAATGGAAGACTGCTTTCAGGTCACGCTATGGACACTTTGAATATCTAGTTATGTCTTTTGGTCTGAGTACCGCCCCAGCCACTTTCCAACACTTCGTGAATGATATCTTCAGGGATCTCCTAGATACATTTGTGGTGATTTATCTGGATGATATTCTAATTTTTTCTAACTCCACAGAGGAACATCATGGACATGTGAGAATGGTCTTAGAACGCCTAAGACAAAACCATCTCTACATCAACTGAAAAATGTGAATTCCATAGGACCGAAATTCAATTTCTGGGGTATGTACTATCTACGCAAGGGATTAGTATGGATGGAAGCAAGACCCAAGCCATCAAGGATTGGCCAATTCCTAGAAATGTGAAGGAGGTGCAGCGTTTCATCGGGTTTGCCAACTTCTATAGACGTTTCATTAAGAATTTTTCTGAGGTAGTGTCACCTATCACCCAACTTACCCGGAAACAGTCTAGGTTCTCCTGGACCCCGCAAGCTCAGGAAGCATTTTCCTGTTTAAAGGATAAATTTACCACCGCACCTATCTTAGTACATCCCAACCCCGAGCTTGCCTTCATAATAGAGGTGGATGCTTCAGACTGTGCCGTTGGAGCTATACTCTCTCAGAGAACAGGTGAGAAGAATGTCTTGCATCCCTGTGCCTTCTTTTCCCAGCAGTTGTCTTCGGCTGAGAGGAACTACGATGTGGGCAATAGAGAATTGTTGGCCATTATTGCCGCCTTCAAGGAATGGAGACACCTTCTTCAGGGAGCTGCACAGCAAATAGTCGTCCTGACAGACCATCGTAACCTTGAATTTATCAGGTCGGCTAAGTGCCTGACTCCTCGCCAGGCTCGCTGGAATCTTTTCCTAAACCAATTTAATTTTGTCATTTCTTATAGACCAGGATCGCGCAATGGAAAGGCTGATGCACTCTCTAGGATTCATTCAGCAGAGACACGTCCACTTACTCCTCCTAAGACTATTCTTCCTGACTCTAGATTCCTGGGAGTGATTCATAATCAAGACCTACTTAAGGACATCAAGGAAGCATACCATGCGGATTCTTTGTTGGCTCAACCCCCAAGGGACGTAAGTCTTGTCTTTAAGAATGGTGTGTGGATTCAGGGACAACGTCTGTATATACCTGAAACAGTCAGATTGAGAGTATTGCAACTCATCCACGATTCCAAGATAGCCGGGCATAGGGGAATTCTAAAGACACAAGAATTTCTTTCTCGTTTCTTTTGGTGGCCCACTTACAGGAAAGATGTCTTAAACTATGTCACTTCATGTGAAGTCTGTGCAAGATGCAAAACACCTCGCTCCTCACCAACTGGTCTGTTGCAACCTCTTCCCACCCCATCCCGCCCGTGGGGATCCATTTCTATGGACTTCATTGTGGAGTTACCAACCTCTCAAGGGAAGAACACCATTCTAGTGGTGGTTGACCGTCTAACAAAGGCAGCTCATTTTATCCCTTGTGTCGGCTTACCCACTGCAAAACAGACATCAGACTTGATGATTAAGAATGTGTTTCGCTTACATGGAGTAACCGGATGAGGTCATTTCGGATCGAGGGGTGCAATTCACTTCAAGGTTTTGGCAAAATTTCTGTGCAGCATTGGACATTAAAGTAAACCTTTCTTCTGCTTTTCATCCCCAGACTAATGGACAGACAGAACGAACCAATCAGACCCTGGAGCAGTATCTCCGCTGTTTTATCTGCCACCTACAGGATGATTGGGTGGATCTACTTCCACTGGCAAGTTCTCTTATAACAACTCTCAGAGGGCCTCCACTAAGCAGTCTCCTTTTTACTCCAATCTAGGTTATCATCCTAACATTCTTCCTCGATTTCCCATAGATACGCCCTTGCCGGCAGTGGCTGAAAGAATCACTTCTTTACAAAAGAATATGGATCTTCTAAAGGAAAATCTAGAATTGGCTCAGGAAAGGTACAAGAAAGCAGCAGATAAATTTCGTAAACCTGCACCAGCTTTCAAGGTAGGAGATTTGGTCTGGCTGTCAACCAGAAATCTTAAATTAAAGATTCC
>JARQOD010000005.1:435447381-435572792 GCA_033576555.1 Oophaga sylvatica | reverse complement strand
TTTTCCGCGGTAAAAACGCGATAAAAACGCAAGCATTAAGCATCCTATACATGTTAATTGATTCCGCATGTTTTGGCCACATGTTGCGTTTTTTTTCCGCGAAAAAAACGCTTCGCGGAAAAAATAGCAACATGTTCATTAATTTTGCGGAATGTAAGCGGTTCATGTGCGATGGTACCCAGGGTCTGGAGGAGAGGAGACTCTCCTCCAGGCCCTGGGTACCATATCCCTGGTAAAACAATAATTAAAATAAAAAATAATGATATTCTCACCTTCCGGCGGCCCCCGCAGCCTTCCCGCGGCCCCCGCAGCCTTCCCATCTTCAGCGATGCTCCCGGCAACTCCGGTCCCAGGAGTGCTTTGCGAGAATCACCCAGATGGCGTAGCGGTCTCGCGAGATGCTACGTCATCGGTGTGATTTGTCGCAAAGCACTCCTGGGACCGGAGTTGCCGGGAGCGTCGCTGAAGGCGGGAAGGCTGCGGGGGCCGCCGGAAGGTGAGAATATCATTATTTATTATTTTTTTTATTATTTTTACATTAGATCTTTTTACTATTGATGCGGCATAGGCGGCATCAATAGTAAAAAGTTGGTCACACGAGTCAAACACTATGTTTGACTCGTGTGACCAACCTGTCAATCAGTTTTCCAAGCGATGCTACAGATCGCTAGGAAAACGCTAGCATTCTGCAAGCTAATTACGCTTGCAAAACGCTATTATTCTGGCGGGAATCAGCATACAAAAAACGTGCGTATTTCCCGCGGGAGAAGTGCGGGATTGCCGCGGAAATTTCCGCGGCAATTCCGCAGCGTGTGAACTTAGCCTTACACTTTCACCACATTGCTGCATGGTAAAGAGTCAGAATACAGTTTTGTGACGACATAAATCGCAAGTTCTAAGAAAACACCTGCAGTTCTCTATACATAATAGATTTATTACCATTATGTTCCAATGTCATGATCCTAGAATAAGGAACATGGCTTAGTGAATAACATTCGCCGTCTATAAATTTATCTTCAGCAAGTTAAAAATATTAATAGAATCTGTTGCCTATCGATTATTCTCTACAGCTGGGTAGAGAACAAATAATGAATATAGTCCCAGATACATGTGATATACAGAACAGTGGCCCAATGTGCCCAAAAAAAAATGTACTTTGATAGTCAAGAAAATATTTTCCTATCTGTTGCCAAGAGGTGTAACTGAGGGCTCTGTACAAAACAATGCATGTGAGTGAGAAACTCTCTCAATGTTGTTCCCCTACCAGTGGAAACCATAAACAGGCAATACTACAAAAAGCTTACAATAGTATGCTGACTTTTTCCTATCTGTTGCCAAGAGGTGTAACTGAGGGCCCTGTGCAAAACAATGCATGTGAGTGATAAAAATTCTCTATATTGTTCCCCTTACTGGTGGAAACCATTAACAGGCAATGCAATAAAGAGCTTTAATTATTATGCTGAGTTATTCACACAAGATAACCGCTATGATGACTCAATGAATAATGCCATGTGGTAACAATTCTTTACCTTTATCCCAGCAACTATATCTGTATGTGCGATGGGAGTCCCGTCCCTCTTCCCCCCTTAACATAAGCAGTGCAGTTCCGTGAAAGGTTCACATTGCACAACAGATAAGATGCACTTACATCTGTCTCTTCTGCTAAGAGAATCACTGCCTTGTGATATATGAATCTGAGGAACCAGGCAGCAGCCAGGGGCCGCTGCTGTGCCTGTGGGCCCTAGTCAGCTGCCTGGTCTGCCTGCCCATAACGCCGGGCCAGGACCTGGTGCTGTGGAAGATTCTATAGCGGTAGCCTGCTCGTTGATGTAAATGTTGAAGAGCATTGGACTTCTGCTACTCCCTTTCGACATGTTCAAATATAGATGTGAATATGTCATCAGGAATATACAGCTGTACTGTACGTACTTATACAGTTCACTTTCGTGCTTAGCAGAATTGGGTGTTAGCCAGACTGGGCCTCTGGCTACCATTTTTTCTCCGTAAATAGATACGGAGCAGAACAATTGACACAACCATATCTACAGGTGGACTGTAGTTGTACAGTTCTCTTTCCTGCTTTGCCGAATTGTGTGGTAGCCAGACTGGGCCTCTGGCTACCAGTTGTTCTCCATAAATAGATACGGAGGTGAACAATTTACACAGCAATATATACAGCAGGACTGTAGTTACAGAGTTCACTTTCCGGCTTTGCAGAATTTGGTGTTAGCCAGACTCTGCCTCTGGCTAACATTTTTTCTTCGTAAATAGATACCGAGATGACCAATTCCACCAGCAATGTATACAGCTGCATTGTACTGATAAAGTAAACTTTCATGTTTTTCCAATTTGGTGTTTGCCAAACTGGGGCTCCAAGTATGGTTGTTCCTGCGGAAATAGATACGGAGCTGAAAAATTGACACAACAATATGTACAGCTGGACTGTAGTTGTTACAGTTCACTTTCATGCTTTGCTGAATTGGGTGGTTGCCAGACTGGGCCTCTGGCTACCAGTTTTTCTCTGTTAATACATACGGAGCTGAACAATTAACACAGCAATATCTACAGCTGAAAATTTTCACCCAGCTGGTGATCAGATGAAACTGAGATCTCATGGAGTCATCACCGGTAAATTGGGAAGGCAACTTTCACTGATTCCTTTAACCCCTTAGTGACAGAGCCATTTTGCAGCTTAATGACAGGGCCAATTTTTACAATTCTGACCACTGTCACTTTATGAGGTTATAACTCTGGAACGCTTTAACGAATCCCCCTGATTCTGAGATTGTTTTTTCGTGACATATTGTACTTCACGTTAGTGGTAAAAATTCTTTGATATGACCTGTGTTTATTTATGAAAAAAACGGAAATATGGCGAAAATTTTGAAAATTTAACAATTTTCAAACTTTAAATTTTTATGCCCTTAAATCAGAGAGATATGTCACACAAATTTCTTAATAAATAACATTTCCCACATGTCTACTTTACATCAGCACAATTTTGGGACCAAAATTTTTTTTCGTTACGAAGTTATAAGGGTTAAAAGTTGACCAGCGATTTCTCATTTTTACAACACCATTTTTATTTTAGGGACCACCTCACATTTGAAGTTACTTTGAGGGGTCTATATGATAGAAAATAGCCAAAAGTGACACCATTCTAAAAACTGCACCCCTCAAGGTGCTCAAAACCACATTCAAGAAGTCTATTAACCCTTTACGTGCTTCACAGGAACTGAAGCAATGTGGAAGGAAAAAATTAACATTTAACTTTTTTTGCAAAAACTTTACTTCGGAACCTATTTTTTTTATTTTCACAACTGTTAAAAGAAAAAATGAACCACAAAATTTGTTGTGCAATTTCTCCTGATTAAGCCGATACCCCATATGTGGGGGTAAACCACTTTTGGGCGCACGGCAGAGGTTGCAAGGGAAGGAGCAACATTTGACTTTTTCAACGCAGAATTGGCTGGAGCCATGTCGCGTTTGTAGAGGCCCTGATGTGTCTAAACAGTGGAAACCCATCACAAGTGACCCCATTTTGGAAACTAGACCCCCTAAGGAACTAGATGTGTGGTGAGCACTTTGAACCTCCAAGTGCTTCACAGAAGTTTATAACATAGAACAGTGAAAATAAAAAATCATATTTTTTCCACAAAAACAATCTTTTCACCCCAATTTTTATTTTCCCAAGGTAACAAGACCCCAAAAGTTTTTGTGCAATTTGTCCTGAGCATGCTTATACCCCATATGTGGGGGTAAACCACTGTTTGGGTGCAAGGCAGAGCTTGGAAGGGAAGGAGCGCCGTTTGACTTTTTCAGCGCAGAATTGGCTGGACGTCATGTCGTGTTTGTAGAGGTCCTGATGTGTCTAAACAGTGGAAACCCCCCACAAGTGACCCCATTTTGGAAATTAGACCCCCTAAGGAACTTATCTAGATGTGTGTGAGCACTTTGAACCTCCAAGTGCTTCACAGAAGTTTATAACATAGAACCGTGAAAATAAAAAAATCATATTTTTTCCACAAAAACGATCTGTTCACCCCAATTTTTATTTTCCAAAGGGTAACAAGACCCCAAAAGTTGTTGTGCAACTTGTCCTGAGCATGCCGATACCCCATATGTGGGGGTAAACCACTGTTTGGGCGCACGGAGGGCTTGGAAGTGAAGGAGCGCCGTTTGACTGTTTCAAACCAAAATTGGCTGGAATTGAAATTGGACGCCATGTCGCGTTTGGAGAGCCCCTGATACGCCTAAACAGTCGAAACCCCCCACAAATCACACCATTTTGGAAACTAGACCCCTTAAGGAACTTATCTAGATGTGTGGTGAGCACTTTGAACCCCCAAGTGCTTCACAGAAATTAATAAACGTAGAGCCGTGAAAATAAAAAATCTTTTTTTTCCTCAAAAATGATTCTTAAGCCCGCTATTTTTTTTATTTTCCCAAGGGCAACAGGAGAAATTGGACCCAAAAAGTTGTTGTGCAATTTTTCCTGAGTACGCTGATACCCCATATGTGGGGTGAAACCACTGTTTGGGTGCATGGGAGTGCTTGGAAGGGAAGGAGCGCCATTTTGTAATGCAGACTTTGATGGAATGTTCTGCGGGCGTCATGTTGTGTTTGCAGAGCCCTTGATGTACCTAAACAGTAGAAACCCCCTGCAAGTGACACCATTTTGGAAACTAGACCCCCCAAGGAGCTTATCTAGATGTGCGGTGAGCACTTTGAACCCCCAAGTGCTTCACAGAAATTTATAAACGCAGAGCCGTGAAAATGAAAAATCATTTTTCTTCTCAAAAATGTTTTTTTAGCCAGCTATTTTTTATTTTCCCAAGGGTAACAGGAGAAATTAGAACCCCAAAATTGGTGTGCAATTTGTCCTGAGTACGCTGATACCCCATATGTTGGGGTAAACCACTGTTTGGGCGCACGGCAGGGCTCGGAAGGGAGGAAGCGACATTTGACTTTTTGAAAGCCACGTCGTGTTTGGAGACCCCCTGATGTGTCTAAACAGTGGAAACCCCCCACAAGTGACCCCATTTTGGAAACTAGACCCCTTAAGGAACTTATTAGAGTGTGGTGAGCACTTTTAACCCCCAAGTGTTTCACAGAAATTTATAAATGCATAGCTGTGAAAATAAAAAATCATTTTTTTTCTCAAAAATTATTTTGATTTTTTTAGCCAGCTATTTTTTATTTTCCCAAGGGTAACAGGAGAAATTAGAACCCTAAAATTGGTGTGCAATTTGTCCTGAGTACGCTGATACCCCATATGTTGGGGTAAACCACTGTTTGGGCGCACGACAGGGCTCGGAAGGGAGGGAGCGCCATTTGACTTTTTGAACGCCACGTCGTGTTTGGAGACCCCCTGATGTGCCTAAATAGTGGAAATCCCTCAATTATAGCTCCAACCCTAACCCCAACACACCCCTAACCCTAATCCCAACCCTAATCCTAACCTAAATCCCAACCCTAATTTCAACCCTAATTGTAACCCTAACCTTAATTGTAACCCTAACTCTAATTGTAACCCTAACCCTAATTTTAACCCTAACCCTAATTGTAACCCTAACCCTGATTCTAACCCTAATTATAACCCTAACCCTAAGGCTAGGTTCATTTTGCGTTTTACCAGCCCGTTCAACACATAGCGTTGACGGGCTGGTAACGGTATAGCATAACACGGTCGCGTTATGCTATACCCACTAGCGCAGAGGAATCAGCAGATGATTCATCTGCGCTAGCGGTGACGGAGCCCAGACGCTGCAGCCCGCGTCCGAGGCTCCGTCACTGAATGATGGCACGTTGCAAACGCATGCCGCTTTACGGCATGCGTCGCGATGCGCCCTCAAATGGGGGTGAATGGCAGCGTTAACGGACTGCGTTACACCGCGTCATACCGCGGTGTAACGCAGTCCGTCTAACGGACTGCCATAACGCAGTATGAACCCAGCTTAACCCTAACCCTAATGTAACCCTAACCCTAATGCTAACCCTAACCCTAATGCTAACCCTAACCCTAATTATAACCCTAACCCTAATTATAACCCTAACCCTAACAGAAAATTGAAAATAAATATAATTTCTATTTTTTATTATATGTCCCTAACTAAGGGGGTGATAAATGGGGGGGGGTATGTACTGTTTTTTTTATTTTGATCACTGTGATAGTTTATCACAGTGATCAAAATGCACTTTCTGGAGAATGAATGAAACTTTTTTTTAATCTGCCGCCAAGCAGATCGGCGGGCGCACTGCGCATGAGCCCGCCATTTTTTTTTTGCAGGAAGAAGACGCCGGGATCCTGGGGCCTGCGGGAGGACGGAGGACACCGGTAAGTATACGGGGGGGCGATCGGGGGACGGGGGACCCTCATTTTCTCCCCTCTGATGTGCGATCACATCAGAGGGGAGAGAAATCTTTTTTTTTTTTTTTGCGATCGCATTTATGCTTGCATAGACGCGATCGCAACACCGGGATCGGTGAATACCGACCCGGATCATGTTCTCTGGGGTCTCGGCTACCCCCGGTAGCCGAGACCCCAGAGAATATTTGCCCATCCCCCCACCAGCACAGCGGCACTTAGCGGCGGGCGCACTGAGCATGCGCCCGCCATGTTCTTCATCGCGCCGGCCCCGGGGGACACCGGAGGGCCCTGGGGCCACATACAGGACATCGGGGGCCACACGGGACCCTTTTTCTCTGTCCTCTGATGTCCGATGACATCAGAGGACAGAGAAATTAAATGGCACAACTTTTTTTTTTTGTGTTGCGGTCGCCGTTATAGGGTTAATAACGGCGATCGCAACATGGTGTCGGTAAAAACCGACCCGATTCATGTTCTCTGGGGTCTCGGCTACCCCCGGTAGCTGAGATCCCGGAGAAAATGCGCCTCTGGGGGGCGCTATTCACTTTTTCCACAGCGCCGTTAATTAACGGCGCTGTGGTTTAAGTACCCTTAATGACCGCCTTTAAAAGGCGTATCGGCGGTCATTAAGGGGTTAAATATGTTCCTTTCTCTGTTGTCTCACGGTGTAGTATTACTCTTTGGTCCTTCCTGACAAGACCTTGCAATCATTGTCCCAAGCCAGTAGCCGCGGAACCTGTGGTATAACATCTGCTCTTCTTTTCCTTGCTATTATATAGACACGTTTTCGGCAAACATAATTGATGTTCAGTAGCTGAGACTCCTATTATTATTATTATTATTTATTTATATAGCGCCATTAATTCCATGGTGCTGTACAGGAGAAGGGGTTACATACAAAGTTATAAATATCGTTCACAGTAAACAAATTTACAATGACAGACTGGTACAGAGGGGAGAGGATCCTGTCCTTGCGGACTTACATTCTACGGGATAATGGGAAGAAACAGAAGATCGGGGGTGCGGCAGCTCTGGAGGTGGTGGCGGCGAGGCGGCAGCTCTGGTGGTGGCGGCAGCTAGGGTGGTGGCAGCGAGGCGGCAGCTCGGGTGATGGCGGCGAGGCGGCAGCTCGGGTGGTGGCGGCGAGGTGGGATGGTTATTGCAGGTTGTAGGCTTTCCTGAGGAGATGGGTTTTCACTTTCCGTCTGAAGGATCCAAGGGTGGTGGATAATCGTACATGTTGAGACTCCTAGAGATGACACTGCCTCCGGCTTGCTATGTGAGTACGGAAGTTATATAATAGGCTAATGGCCCGGTGTCCCTTCTGCGACCTGGGTGAATGTGTGCATGCAGTGTCCACAGGGGAAAGTGGGGTTGGGATAGTACTGTCTAGACCTGTCACGGGTGTGTCGCTGCGAAGATCGTCGCGATTGCACACCCTGACTTCTCACAGCTGAGTTTCTGCTGCTGGGTGTTTTTCGGCAGTGAGAGAGTTAATTCTCCCTCTCTCTGTGCTGGACAAGACCAGCCTCGCTCAGCTGCAATTAATGTTGCGATAATTGGATTTCTTCATATACCTGCCTGTCTGCTAGGGAAGTGTCGGTGAAAGCATTCATGCAGACCAGCAGAGCGGATCATATTGAGAAGTCTAAAGCTAAGAGTACCTGTTGTGGTTTTCTCCTCTCCTCGCTTTATTATTTATCTCCTTACCATTTGGTGTTCCCTCTGTAGTTGTTGTTTTGTATGCAAGGTGTCTTTTGTTTTACCCCCTGTACTGTTCGTCTTATACTGTGTGTAGGCAGTTACCTTCCCATTCCCTGTGGTGGTAATCAGGGTCCTTCTCAGGACTAGATTACAGTTGTCAGGGATTCACAGGAGATAGGGTTACGCTGGCGGCCTGGACCTCTGTACCATCAACAGTACCTCCAGGTAGAGGGATTAGTCAGGACCCCAGCTTAGGGTCAGCATAGACCCCGGTCCTCCTTATGCAGAGACAGAGTGACAAGACCACAGTATAGGCAACAGGGATCTTCGATGCTCTCCGTAGCCGATGCCGGGGAGGATAAGTTTTCATGCTCACAGTATCCAACCACACTGCCACTGTAGTGTTTCAGGTTGGGTTCTCAGGCCAAAGCTTACCTGACCTTTAACCTTGTTTAAAAAAATTACCCATCATGACCAGAATGCCAGGAATACGGGGGGTGGGGTTACTGATGAAAGTCTGATAGGCCAGATGCCGGGTTGCTACAGAGTCCAAGACTTTCCCAGGATGTGACTCAAAGCAAGCTCAGAATCACACCAGGGCAACCAACTCCTGGGGCACTGTTATGTTTTGGTAGCTGAGGAGAGTAAGCAAAAACGGCAATACACCAGAGAGGCTGGAACCTATTGGATTGCAGTAACCTGAACTAACCACACAATTAGAGGAGGCCGTGGAGCGTTCCTACGTTGATCCTAGACGCCTGAGAGATAACTACACCTAAAGGCAGAAAGATGAAAGCTATCTGCCCCGGAGCAGATCCCCAAAGAAAATAGGAACCCCTAAAACATGTAATGGCGGTTAGACAAGAGGAAGCACGGACACAGACAGAAAATAGAATGAGCAAACGCTGGGGCCCATCTGTCTAGACAGAAAAGTACAGGAAAGGATACTCACTGCAATCCAAAAAAAACCCTAAAAAAACCAAACACTATGTCATGTATAGTGTACAGTTCCTATAGCGTCTTGTGCTTGGGTGCGAGGAAAACACAGGAGACACGGGTTGATATGAAATGACTTGTATTACTTCATACAAGCATGCTGAAAAGTTCACACAGTTTGCAGGAACAGCGACAAGAGACACAGCAGGCCAGAGTAACTTCAAGCTCTACAATAACTCTCCAAGCAGGTTCAGGATCTCTTCTCTGTACCGTAATTCCTCTGCAAACATGGATTCACCAAACAGCAGGTTTCCAGAGTCCAAAAGTGTTCCAAGGTTCCTCAGTAGGGAATAGCTGGAGTACAAGTCCAAGGCTTCCAGGAGTCAGGTCACAGACTGACTGAGGCTTGATTCAGGAGCACTGATTGTTCAGCTGAGGCTGCTTAAGAAGCAAGAGGGAAGAATCAGGGCGGGAACATGAAAACTGGAAACTCCATATTAACTGAGGGCAAGAGCTGCAGAAAGACAGAAAGCAAAATGGCCGACGGAAAACTGAGTTTCAAGGAACATGTCAACAGAGACAAAGAACCTTACATTACTCCCCCCTTAGGGACAACCTCCGGATGACCTCAGACCAGGCTTGTCAGGGTACCTCTGATGAAACTGGCGGAGCAGGCGAGGAGCATTTACATTATTGACTGGTTCCCATGAGTTGTCCTCCACTGGGTAGCCCTGCCATTTAATCAAATATTGCAACTGATTTCTGTACAACCTGGAATCTAGAATACTTTCCACCATAAATTCTTCCTGACCATCGACCAGCACTGGGTCAGGGCAAGGAGAAGAACGTCCAGGAAACGTATTGGGTGTTGCAGCCTTTAGTAGGGATACATGAAAGACAGGGTGGATTCTCATAGTTCTGGGCAGTTGAAGACGACAAGCAACAGCACTTATAATATTACTGATCTTATAAGGTCCAATGTACTTATGTCCCAATTTAGACGATGGAATCTTTAATTTAAGATTTCTGGTTGACAGCCAGACCAAATCTCCTACCTTGAAAGCTGGTGCAGGTTTACGAAATTTATCTGCTGCTTTCTTGTACCTTTCCTGAGCCAATTCTAGATTTTCCTTTAGAAGATCCATATTCTTTTGTAAAGAAGTGATTCTTTCAGCCACTGCCGGCAAGGGCGTATCTATGGGAAATCGAGGAAGAATGTTAGGATGATAACCTAGATTGGAGTAAAAAGGAGACTGCTTAGTGGAGGCGCTCTGAGAGTTGTTATAAGAGAACTCAGCCAGTGGAAGTAGATCCACCCAATCATCCTGTAGGTGGCAGATAAAACAGCGGAGATACTGCTCCAGGGTCTGATTGGTTCGTTCTGTCTGTCCATTAGTCTGGGGATGAAAAGCAGAAGAAAGGTTTACTTTAATGTCCAATGCTGCACAGAAATTTTGCCAAAACCTTGAAGTGAATTGCACCCCTCGATCCGAAATGACCTCATCCGGTACTCCATGTAAGCGAAACACATTCTTAATCATCAAGTCTGATGTCTGTTTTGCAGTGGGTAAGCCGACACAAGGGATAAAATGAGCTGCCTTTGTTAGACGGTCAACCACCACTAGAATGGTGTTCTTCCCTTGAGAGGTTGGTAACTCCACAATGAAGTCCATAGAAATGGATCCCCACGGGCGGGACGGGGTGGGAAGAGGTTGCAACAGACCAGTTGGTGAGGAGCGAGGTGTTTTGCATCTTGCACAGACTTCACATGAAGTGACATAGTTTAAGACATCTTTCCTGTAAGTGGGCCACCAAAAGAAACGAGAAAGAAATTCTTGTGTCTTTAGAATTCCCCTATGCCCGGCTATCTTGGAATCGTGGATGAGTTGCAATACTCTCAATCTGACTGTTTCAGGTATATACAGACATTGTCCCTGAATCCACACACCATTCTTAAAGACAAGACTTACGTCCCTTGGGGGTTGAGCCGACAAAGAATCCGCATGGTATGCTTCCTTGATGTCCTTAAGTAGGTCTTGATTATGAATCACTCCCAGGAATCTAGAGTCAGGAAGAATAGTCTTAGGAGGAGTAAGTGGACGTGTCTCTGCTGAATGAATCCTAGAGAGTGCATCAGCCTTTCCATTGCGCGATCCTGGTCTATAAGAAATGAAAAATTAAATTGGTTTAGGAAAAGATTCCAGCGAGCCTGGCGAGGAGTCAGGCACTTAGCCGACCTGATAAATTCAAGGTTACGATGGTCTGTCAGGACGACTATTTGCTGTGCAGCTCCCTGAAGAAGGTGTCTCCATTCCTTGAAGGCAGCAATAATGGCCAACAATTCTCTATTGCCCACATCGTAGTTCCTCTCAGCCGAAGACAACTGCTGGGAAAAGAAGGCACAGGGATGCAAGACATTCTTCTCACCTGTTCTCTGAGAGAGTATAGCTCCAACGGCACAGTCTGAAGCATCCACCTCTATTATGAAGGCAAGCTCGGGGTTGGGATGTACTAAGATAGGTGCGGTGGTAAATTTATCCTTTAAACAGGAAAATGCTTCCTGAGCTTGCGGGTCCAGGAGAACCTAGACTGTTTCCGGGTAAGTTGGGTGATAGGTGACACTACCTCAGAAAAATTCTTAATGAAACGTCTATAGAAGTTGGCAAACCCGATGAAACGCTGCACCTCCTTCACATTTCTAGGAATTGGCCAATCCTTGATGGCTTGGGTCTTGCTTCCATCCATACTAATCCCTTGCGTAGATAGTACATACCCCAGAAATTGAATTTCGGTCCTATGGAATTCACATTTTTCAAGTTTGATGTAGAGATGGTTTTGTCTTAGGCGTTCTAAGACCATTCTCACATGTCCATGATGTTCCTCTGTGGAGTTAGAAAAAATTAGAATATCATCCAGATAAATCACCACAAATGTATCTAGGAGATCCCTGAAGATATCATTCACGAAGTGTTGGAAAGTGGCTGGGGCGGTACTCAGACCAAAAGGCATAACTAGATATTCAAAGTGTCCATAGCGTGACCTGAAAGCAGTCTTCCATTCATCCCCAGGTCTAATACGGACCAAGTTATTGGCCCCACGGAGATCCAGTTTAGAGAAAATTTTGGCATGCCGCACTCTCTCCAACAACTCAGGGATTAAAGGCAATGGATAACGGTTTCTAATAGTAACCTTATTGAGTTCCCTATAGTATATGCAGGGTCTCAGAGATCCATCTTTCTTCTTCACAAAGAAGATGAGTGCACCTGCGGGAGATGAAGAGGGGCGTATGAAGCCCTTGGCTAAATTTTCGTCTATATAATCCTTCAAAGCTTTTAGCTCGGGCCCCGCTAGGGGGTAGATCTTACCAAAAGGTATCTCGGCTCCAGGCAATAATTCAATTGGACAATCATATGGACGGTGAGGAGGAAGCTGATCAGCGTTCTTCTTGTCACATAAATCCACATAGTCCTGGTATACAGCTGGTAGTTCAGGGACTGACATGGTTCCTTTAGGAACAGAGCAAGCTGAAACTCCTTGACTCATCTGTTTCTCCGGAAAGTGTAATTCCTTGGTCTCCCAGTTAATCGTAGGATTCTGCGCCTGCAGCCATGGTAGCCCTAGAATAATGGGAAAGTGGGGAGAAGAGATAAGCAAAAAAGACATTTTCTCCTGATGATCTTTACCCATAAGGACCCTCAAAGGCTCTGTTTCTTGATCCACTGGTCCAGAAGTCAGTAGAGAGCCATCCACAGTCTCCATCTGTACTGGAGTAGCCTTCTTCACTGAACGTATCCCCTGTTTCAGAGCAAAGGAGATATCCATAAAATTTCCACTTGCTCCTGAGTCGATCATAGCAGAGCTAGACACCCAGACTGAGTCAACCCAGAGTTTGATGGAAAGGAAGCAATGAGAACTGTTTCTTTTACAACTCAGCTGGGACACCGCTGAGGAAACTTGAAAAATTGCAGCGTTTATACCGTCATCGTCCCTGAACTAACAGAGTTTAAGTCCGAGAAATCAAGATCTCTTGCAGCAGATCTCTCTGGAGCCTGAGGCTCGGACATGACAGAGCTCCTCTCGCAACACTCACAGTGAATGACTGCTGCAGTAGTCTTACGAGAACGGCTGGGGCAGTTTATAATGAAGTGCCCTGACTTACCACAGTAGAAACATAGATTTTCTTTTATACGATGTTCTTTGCGTGCATCACTAACCCGTCTTTGTAAAGAGTCCACCTGCATGGGTTCAGGTTCTGGTTCCCTTGTGATCCTACTCAAAGGTTCCTTAGCTGAGGAGGGAGGTAGTAAAAGGTTAGTGCGATTATTTTCGAACCATCTCTCTTGTCTGCGTTCAGTCAGACGAGCATCAATACGGATACAATAGTTAATAAAGTCACCTAACGCAGTGGGAGGGACGGCACGAGCAAGTTCATCCTTAATCAGTGGAGACAACCCTTTCCGAAAAATAGATTTTTTAGCGGAAGTGTCCCAAGTGGTATCAAGAGCCCATCTCCTGAAATCCAGGGCATATTCGGCTACTGAACACTTACCTTGGCGCAAAGTTAACATGGCTGCTTCAGCTGTTGCACCTCGATTGGGGTCATCAAACACCTGCCCCATGGCTGAAATAAAAGCATCAAGGTGATTCAAACAATCATCCTCAGTCTCAATCAGAGGGTTTTTCCCACATCAAAGCCTTATTGGTAAGCAACATGATTATAGTAAGCACTTTGGATCGTTCAGTGGGAAATTGTGAAGCATGTGCAGAGAAAAATAAATTGCATTGATTAATAAATCCCCTGAATTTCTCACGTTCACCGCCAAAACGAAAAGGAGGTAATTTGGGGATCCCAGAACTCGGGGTTATGGCAGGAGCCTGGGCTCGTTCCTCTAGAGCCTCAATCCTGGCTCGCAATTCCTGGGTAGTCTGTCCAAACACTTGCAAATTATGATTAGTGAGGTCCTGTAGGCTTGCAAAACGGGTTTTTAAAGTCTGTACATCTGAAAGGATTGTATCAGTCACTCCGCAAAGTTCCTTTATGCGGGCCTCCATCTTCCAGATCTTTTAAGGCAGAAGTGCTGGAAGGAGAAGAGGAAAGGAAAAAAAAAAAAAACAATAGTGTTTACCTGTGGTAACACTCCAGAGTAAAATTTTAAGGGAATGCGCTCACCTGGAATGGTTGTGAGAAGTCACAACCACTGTCATCACATAAGGTATTAAACGGACATCTGATATCCACAGTCACAGCAGACACGGCTTTCCCAGACCCAGCAGACACTAAACATTGGTTCCTGAATCTTGTCATGTATAGTGTACAGTTCCTATAGCGTCTTGTGCTTGGGTGCGAGGAAAACACAGGAGACACAGGTTGATATGAAATGACTTGTATTACTTCATACAAGCATGCTGAAAAGTTCACACAGTTTGCAGGAACAGCGACAGGAGACACAGCAGGCCAGAGTAACTTCAAGCTCTACAATAACTCTCCAAGCAGGTTCAGGATCTCTTCTCTGTACCGTAATTCCTCTGCAAACATGGATTCACCAAACAGCAGGTTTCCAGAGTCCAAAAGTGTTCCAAGGTTCCTCAGTAGGGAATAGCTGGAGTACAAGTCCAAGGCTTCCAGGAGTCAGGTCACAGACTGACTGAGGCTTGATTCAGGAGCACTGATTGTTCAGCTGAGGCTGCTTAAGAAGCAAGAGGGAAGAATCAGGGCGGGAACATGAAAACTGGAAACTCCATATTAACTGAGGGCAAGAGCTGCAGAAAGACAGAAAGCAAAATGGCCGACGGAAAACTGAGTTTCAAGGAACATGTCAACAGAGACAAAGAACCTTACACACTACTGATTGCAAAAACACCTGAGATCACACGACCTCTACCACCTAAATCATTTCTCTGGTGTAACAAAACTAAGCTGCAGCCACTGAAAAAACAGGAAATAGCAAATGAACAAACAACAGTGGCTCCAGATAAACTGAGAGGAGCGCAAGCCCCCCGGAGGGGACCTGGCTGACCTCCACAGAAGTGCAGGGAATAATGCAAAAAGCAAGCACAAAAATAAAAGCAGAAAATATCTTATCTGATAGCAGAAGATGCAGGCAAGACTCAGCAAGCTTCCAAATGAACCAGGAATCACAATTGAGAAAAGAACAATTGATCACCGGCAACCATCATGGGAGAGAACCTCCCTTATATCAGACCAATACGTGATCCCAGATTGCCACTCCTCGCTGAAAGGTTCAGTACTGTCAGTAACCACCAGAGGGAGCCTCTGCTCAGAAACCATTTTTAGCACATTCACAACAGTACCCCCCTTGAGGAGGGGTCACCGAACTCTCACTTGTGCAACCAGGTCGATCAGGATGAGCTCAGTGATAGGCACGGATCAGTCTCCTAGCATGGATGTCCGAAGCAAACATCCAAGAATTGTCCTCCTGACCATAACCTCTCCACTTAACCAAATACTGGAGTTTCCGTCTAGAAAACCGAGACTCCAATATTTTCTCAACCACATACTCCAGATTGCCCTCAACCAAAACAGGGTCAGGAGGCGCAGCCATAGGAACCACTGGCTCGACAAACCTCTTCAATAAGGACTTGTGGAACACGTTATGGATCTTAAATGTCCCTGGAAGAAGCAAACGGAAGGAAACAGGATTAAGAATCTCCATGACCTCCTGAGAGAGAGACAACCTCTCCACTACCTGGTCCCAAATCTGCTGCATTCGTTCCACAAGAGTCAACACCCGGACAGACAGAAGCTTCTGCCTGTCTCGAAGAAAATCGAGAGTGAAACCCAAAATTGCACAAAAATGGAGACATTAAGGTGGCAGAGCTAGCCCTATTATTAAGAGCAAACTCAGCCAAAGGCAAAAAAGAGACCCAGTCATCCTGATCAGCAGACACAAAACATCTCAAATATGTCTCCAAGGTCTGGTTTGTTCTCTCGGTTTGTCCATTGGTGTGAGGCTGAAAAGCAGAGGAGAAAGATAATTGAACACCAAGTTTAGAACAAAATGTCCTCCAAAATTTGGAAACAAACTGGACTCCTCTGTCAGACACAATGTCCTCCGGAATGCCATGTATCCGAACCACGTGCTGAAGGAACAAAGGCACCAATTCGGAGGAGGAAGGTAACTTAGGTAATGGCACAAGATGTATCATCTTGGAAAACCTATGACAGATTACCCAGATAACGGTCATTCTCTGAGAAACAGGGAGGTCGGAAATAAAATCCATAGAGATATGGGTCCATGGCCTCTTGGGCACAGGTAATGGCATTAACAAACCACTAGAGCGAGAGCAAGGCTTGGAGCGAGAGCAAGTCCCACAGGACTGCACAAATTCCCTGACATCACGAGACAAAGTAGGCCACCAAAAGGACCGACTCACCAAGTCTCTGGTACCAAAAATCCCGGGATGACCAGCCAACGCGGAACAATGAATCTCAGACATCACACTCTTCTTCCACTGGTCTGGGACAAACAATTTTCCAATAGGGCAGCGCTCAGGTTTATTCTCCTGACACCCTTCCAGAGCCAGTCTCAAATTGGGCGAGATGGCGTAAAGAACTACACCCTCTTTCAAAATAACAGTAGGATCTGATAACTCAGGAGAGTCTGCAAAGAAACTCCTCGAGAGGGCATCAGCCTTAACATTCTTAGTGCCAGGAAGAAAAGAAACCACAAAATTAAAACGTGTGAAAAACAAAGCCCACCTGGCCTGTCTAGGATTAAGTCGCTTGGCTGATTCGAGATAAACCAGATTCGTATGGTCCGTGAGGACCACCACCTGATGTGTGCTCCTTCCAGCCAATGTCTCCACTCTTCAAAGGCCCACTTCATGGCCAATAACTCCCGATTACCCACGTCATAATTACGTTCAGTTGGAGAAAATTTTGAGAGAAAAAAGCACAAGGGTTACTCTTAGAGGTCTCTGGATCTCTTTGGGACAAAACGCACCTGCCCCAATTTCAGAAGCATCAACCTCCACCTGAAACGGTAGAGAAACATCAGGCTGCCGTAGAACAGGAGCAGAAGTGAATCTCTGCTTAAGTTCCTGAAACGCAGAGACTGCCTCAGGAGGCCAATTCACCACATCAGAACCCTTTTTGGTCAAATCAGTCAATGGTTTAACAATACCAGAGAAATTACCAATAGATTTACGATAAAAATTGGCAAAACCCAAAAATCTCTGAAGAGCCTTTAACCCCTTCACCCCCAAGGGTGGTTTGCACGTTAATGACCGGGCCAATTTTTACAATTCTGACCACTGTCTCTTTATGAGGTTATAACTCTGAGAACGCTTCAACGGATCTTCGCGATTCTGAGATTGTTTTCTTGTGACATATTGTACTTCACGTTAGAAGTAAAATTTCTTCGATATAACTTGCGTTTATTTTTGAAAAAAAACGCAAATATGGCGAAAATTTTTAAAATTTTGCAATTTTCAAACTTTGAATTTTTATTCCCTTAAAACAGAGAAATATATCACACAAAATAGTTAATAAATAACATTTCCCACATGTCTACTTTACATCAGCACAATTTTGGAACCAAATTTTTTTTTGTTAGGAAGTTATAAGGGTTAAAAGTTGACCAGCGATTTCTCATTTTTACAACAAAATTTACAAAGCCATTTTTTTAGGGACCACCTCTCATTTGAAGTCACTTTGAGGGGTCTATATGGCAGAAAATACCCAAAAGTGACACCATTCTAAAAACTGCACCCCTCAAGGTACTCAAAACCACATTCAAGAAGATTATTAACCCTTCAGGTGCTTCACAGGAACTAAAGCAACGTGGAAGGAAAAAATGAATATTTAACTTTTTAGCTACAAAAATGATCTTTTACAAACTTTTTTTTTATTTTCACAAGGGTAAAAGGAGAAAATGGACAGATAAGGTTGTTATGCAATTTCTCCTGAGTACGCCAATACCCAATATGTGGGGGAAAACCACTGTTTGGGCACACGGCAGAGCTCGTAAGGGAAGGAGCGCCGTTTGGCTTTTTCAAACTAAAATTGGCGGGAATTGAGATTGGACGCCATGTCGTGTTTGGAGAGCCCCTGATGCGCCTAAACAGTGGAAACCCCCACAAGTGACACCATTTTGGAAACTAGACCCCCTAAGGTACTTATCTAGATCTGTTGTGAGCACTTTGAACCCCCAAGTGTTTCACAAAAGCTTATAATGCCTGGGTGTGAAAAAAAAAAAAAAATTTTTCCACAAAAATGATTTTTTAGTCCCAAATTTTTGAATTTTCCCAAGGAAATTGGACCCCAAAAGTTGTTGTCCAACTTGTCCTGAGTACGCTGATACCCCATATGTGGGGGGGGAACTGTTTGGGTGCACGTCAGGGCTTGGAAAGGAAGTAGTAACGTTTTGGAATGCAGACATTGATGGGGGTCATGTTCCGTTTGCAGTGCCCCAGATGAGCCTAAACAGTGGAAACCCCCCACAAGTGACCCCATTTTGGAAACTAGACCCCCTAAGGAACTTATCTAGATCTTTGGTGAGCACTTTGAACCCCTAAGTGCTTCACACAAGTTTATAATGCCCGGGCATGAAAATAAAAAATCCTATTTTTTTCCCACAAAAATTATCTTTTAGTCACTATTTTTTTATTTTTTCAAGGGTAACAGGAGAAATTGGACCACATAAGTTGTTGTCCAATTTGTCCTGAGTACGCTGATACCCCATATGTGGGGGGAACCACTGTTTGGGCGCACGGCAGAGCTCGGAATTGAAGGAGCACCATTTGACTTTTTCCAACCAAAATGGGCTGGAATTGAGATTGGATGCCATGTTGCATTTGGAGAGCCCCTGATGTGCCTAAACAGTGGAAACCCCCAACAAATGACCCCATTTGGGAAACTAGACCCCCTAAGGAACTTTTCTAGGTCTTTGGTGAGCAATTTGAACCCCCAAGTGCTTCACACAAGTTTATAACGTAGAGCCGTAAAATTTAAAAATCATATTTTTTCCACAAAAATGATCTTTTCACCCCAATTTTTATTTTTCCAAGGGTAACAAGACTCCAAAAGTTATTGTGCAATTTGTCCTGAGTGCGCTGATACCCCATATGTGGGGGTAAACCACTGTTTGGGTGCATGGCAGAGTTTGGAAGGGAAGGAGCGCCGTCTGACTTTTTCAACGCAGAATTGGCTGGACGCCATGTCGTGTTTGGAGAGCTCCTGATCTGCCTAAACAGTGGAAACCCCCATAAATGACACCATTTTGGAAACTAGACCCCTCAAGGAACTTATCTAGATGTGTGGTGAGAACTTTTAACCCCCAGGTGTTTCACTAAAGTTTATAACGTACAGCCGTAAAATAAAAAATCCTTTTTTTTTTTACAAAAATGATTTTTTCGCCCCAAATATTTTATTTTCACAAGGGTAACAGAAGAAATTGGAACCCAAAAGTTGTTGTCCAATTTGTCCTGAGTACGCTGATACCCAATATGTGGGAGAAAACTACTGTATGGGCGCACGTCAGGGCTCGGAAGAGAAGTAGTGACGTTTTGGATTGCAGACTTTGATGGAATGGTCTGGGGGCATCATGTCACATTTGGAGAGCCCCTGATGCACCTATACAGTGGAAACCCCCCACAAGTGACCCCAGTTTGGCAAATAGACCCCACAAGGAACTTATCTAGATGTGTGGTGAGCACTTTGAACCCCGAAGTGCTTCACAGAAGTTTATAACGTACAGCCGTAAAAATAAAAAATCTTTTTTTTTTACAAAAATGATTTTTTCGCCCCCAATATTTTATTTTCACAAGGGTAACAGGAGAAATTGGTCCCCAAAAGTTGTTGTCCAATTTGTCCTGAGTACGCTGATACCCAATATGTGGGAGAAAACTACTGTATGGGCGCACGTCAGGGCTCGGAAGGGAAGTAGTGACGTTTTGGATTGCAGACTTTGATGGACTGGTCTGGGGGCGTCATGTCGCATTTGGAGAGCCCCTGATGCGCCTAAACAGTGGAAACCCCCCACAAGTGACCCCATTTTGGAAAATAGACCCCACAAGGAACTTGTCTAGATGTGTGGTGAGCACTTTGAACCCCGAAGTGCTTCACAGAAGTTTATAACGCACAGCCGTAAAAATAAAAAATCTTTTTTTTTTTTTTTGCAAAAATGATTTTTTTGCCCCAATATTTTATTTTTACAAGGGTAACAGGAGAAATTGGACCCCAAAAGTTGTTGTCCAATTTGTCCTGAGTACGCTGATATCCAATATGTGGGAGAAAACTACTGTATGGGTACACGTTGGGGCTCGGAAGGGAAGTAGTGACGTTTTGGATTGCAGACTTTGATGGAATGGTCTGGGGGCGTCATGTCGCATTTGGAGAGCCCCTGATGCGCCTAAACAGTGGAAATCCCCAACAAGTGACCCCATTTTGGAAAATAGACCCCACAAGGAACTTATCTAGATGTGTGGTGAGTGCTATGAAGCCCCAAGTGCTTCACACAAGTTTATAATGTACAGCCGTAAAAACAAAAAAATAATTTTTTTTGTACAAAAATGATATTTTCGCCCCAGTTTTTTATTTTCCCAAGGGTAACAGAAGAAATAGGACAAATTGCACAATAACTCTTGGGGTCCAGAGTACGCTGATACCCCATATGTGGGGATAAACTACTGTTTGGACGCATGGCAGAGCTGAGAAGTGAAGGAGCACCGTTTGACTTTTTCAACGCAGAATTGTCTGGAATTGAGATCAGACGCCATGTCACATTTGGAGAGCCCATGATGTGCCTAAACAGCGGAAACCCCCAATTCTAACTCCAACCCTAACCCCAACACACCCCTAAACCTAGTCCCAACCCTAACCACAAACCTAACCCTAACACACCACTAATCCCAACCCTAACCCTAATCCTAACTTTAGCGCCAACCCTAACCCTAACTTTAGCCGCAACCCTAACCCTAATGGGAAAATGAAAATAAATACTTTTTTTTAATTTTATTATTTTTCCCTTACTAAGGGGGTGATAAAGGGGGGTTTGATTTACTATTTATAGCGGGTTTTTATGATTGGCAGCTGTCACGCTAAAAGACGCTTTTTATTGCAAAAATAGTTTTTGCATCATCACATTTTGAGAGCTATAATTTTTGCATATTTTGGCCCACAGAGTCATGTGAGGTCTTATTTTTTGCGGGACGAGTTGTCGTTTTTATTGGTACCATTTTTGAGCACGTGACGTTTTTTGATCGCTTTTTATTTTGATTTTTGGGAGGTTAGAATGAACAAAAATCAGCAATTCATGAATTTCTTTTGGGGGAGGCGTTTATACCGTTCCGCGTGTGGTAAAATTGATAAAGCAGTTTTATTCTTCGGGTCAGTATGATTATGGCGATACCTCATTTATATCATTTTTTCATGTTTTGGCGCTTTTATAGAATAAAAACAATTTTATATAAAAAATAATTATTTTTGCATCGCTTTATTCTGCGAGCTATAACTTTTTTATTTTTTTCGCTGATGATGCTGTATGACAGCTCGTTTTTTGTGGGACAAGATGACGTTTTCAGCAGTACCATTTTTTTTATATCGGTCTTTTTGATCGCGTGTTATTCCACTTTTTGTTCGGCGGTATGATGATAAAGCATTGATTTTTTGATTCGTTTTTTTTTTTTTTTTTTAAGGGGTTCACTAAAGGGTTAACTAGTGGGACAATTTTATAGGGGGGTCATTACGGACGCGGCGATACCAAATATGTGTACTTTTATTGCTTTGTTTTTTTTATTTACAGGAAGAAGTGAATTTATTGGGGAATATATTTTTTTTTTATTATTTATTTTGGATTTTTTTTTAAAACATGTTTATTTTTATTTTTTTAACTTTTTTACTTTGTCCCAGGGTGGGACATCACTGTATTTTATCAGATCGCTGGTTGACAGTGTGCACAGCACTCTGTCACACCAGCGATCGCTCAGGCAGTGCAGCAGGCTTCTCAGTGCCTGTTCTCGGCAGGCACTGAGGTAGCCGCCTCCCTCCAGGACCCCGGCGCCATCTTGGATCCGGGTCCTGGGAGGGAGGAAGCCCTCAGAACAGCGCGATCACATCGCGCTGCTCTGAGGGTCTCAGGGGGGCGTGCAGGGAGCCCCCACCCTGCGCGATCCTCCCCTGTGCCCCCAGTACACCGCGATCATGTTTGATCGCGGTGTGCAAGGGGTTAATGTGCCGGGAGCGGTCCATGACCGCTCCTGACACACTGTCATGGGTGTCAGCTGTGATAATCAGCTGACACCCGGCCGCGATCGGCTGCGCTCCCCCCGGGAGCGCGTCCGATCGCACGAGACGTACTATCCCGTCCCCGGTCATACGAGCCCAGGTACCATGGACGGGATAGTACGTCCGATGGCAGTAAGGGGTTAATGAAGTAGGTTGAACCCAATCACAGATGGCCTGAACCTTGACCGGGTCCATTTCAATAACAGACGGAGACTAAATGAATCCCAGAAATGAGACCTTCTCTACCCCAAAAAGACACTTTGATCCCTTCACATACAGTTTATTCTCTCTCAAAATCTGGAACACAGTCCGAACATTTTTCACATGAGAGTCCCAGTCATTGGAAAAAATCAAGATATCATTCAAATAAACAATCAGAAATTTATCCACAAAATCCCTGAAAATATCATTCATGAAGGATTGGAAGATGGAAGGAGCATTAGTGAGCCCAAAGGGCATCACTAGGTACTCAAAATGCCCCTCTGGGGTATTAAACGCCGTCTTCCATTCATCCCCGTGCTTAATGCGAATAAGGTTATATGCCCCCCTGAGGTCAACTTGGTAAACCAACTAGCACTTTTCACCCTGGAAAACAGGTCAGAAATCAAGGGTAACGGATATTGATCATTACTTCAAGTGATCTTATTCAAGAGACGATAATCAATACACGGCCTCAATGAACCATCCTTTTTGGCCACAAAGAAAAAACCGGCACCCAAGGGTGAAGAGGATGGTCTGATATGACCCTTCTCCAATGACTCCTTGATATAAGATCGCATAGCATCGTGTTTAGGTACAGACAAGTTAAAAAGGCGACCTTAGAAATTACACCAGGCACTAATTCAATAGCACATCATAGCCTGAGGGCAAGATGCAGATTACTTCACTAATACATCCGAAATCAGTCAAAAGTCGGGAACATCTAGATGGAGAGCAGAAAAACAGGAGTGTCGGCATTAAACATTGCACCCAACTGTACAGAGACAATTTCCAATCCAACGATTATGAGACTAACCAGGAAACCTAGTACATTATGTCATGCAGATTATACGCACCAGAAATTTGCAATCTATTGATGATCTGGTTCAACTCTCATTATCACCTGAGTAGAAAACTGGGGTTTATTCTCCGCCAATGGGGTAGAATCAATGTCCAGTAGGGGAATAGACTTCCGCAGGGGTATCAAGGGAAACCCACAACGTTTGGCAAAGTCAAAATCCATCAGGTTAATAGCTGCTCCTGAATCAACAAAAGCCTGAGCAGAAAATGTGGACAGGGAGCAAATCAGGGTAACAGTCAACAGAAATTTAGTCTGAACACTACCCAAGACAACTGAGCGTGCAAAACGTCTTCCCCGTTTAGGGCAGACTGAAATAGCATGAGAGGCGTCACCACAGTAGAAACATAACCCATTGCGCTTTCGAAACTCATGACGCTGTGCCCCAGAAGTCACTCTATCACACTGCATGGGCTCAGGAGCTGGCTCACAAGGCAACACTATCTCACGCATACCTCTGCGCTCACGCAAACGTCTGTCAATTTGAATAGCTAATGACATAGAATCATTGTGACCAGAGGGAGCAGGGAATCCCACCATAACATCCTTTACATTCTCTGACAGCCCCTTCCGAAAAAGGGCTGCCAAAGCATCATCATTCCACTTGGTCAGGACTGCCCACTTTCGGAATTTCTGACAGTACAACTCAGTGTGTTCAAGACTCTGATTTAATGCCAACAAGGTTTTTTCAGCTTGATCAGTGACATTAGGTTCATCGTACAATAACCCCAGAGCCAGAAAAAATGCATCAATATCATTCAAAACAGGATCCCCAGGTGTCAGGGAAAAAGCCCAATCCTGAGGATCGCCGCGCAGGAGAGAGATGACAATTTGAACCTGCTGTGCTGTGTTCCCTGAGGACTTAGGCTTTAAGGCAAAAAACAACTTACAGTTATTTTTGAAATTCAGAAATTTAGCCCGATCCCCCAAAAACAAATCTGGCATGGGAATCCTAGGTTCCACAACCGGCAACCTAGCAAGATAGGTAGCAATACTACGAACCTCAGTGGCAAGCTGATCCACACGGCCAAACAACTGTGCAAGCTCCATTGAGAGGAAAAAAAAATCCTCCTCAGCACCCAGAGAGAAAGAGGGAAAAAATGCAACAAACAGGAAAAAAAAATCTCTGACAACTTTTTTTTTCCCACACTATTTTTCCCTTCTGTGAGTACCATATAATTTTCAGTTTTGGGCCTGTGATACTGTTATGTTTTGGTAGCTGAGGAGATTAAGCAAAAACGGCAATACACCAGAGAGACTGGAACCTATTCGATTGCAGTAACCTGAACTAACCACACAACTAGAGGTAGCCGTGGAGCGTTCCTACGTTGATCCTAGACGCCTCATCACAGCCTGAGAGATAACTACACCTAAAGGAAGAAAGATGAAAGCTATCTGCCCTGGAGCAGATCCTCAAAGAAAATAGGAAGCCCCCAAATATGTAATGGCGGTTAGACAAGAGGAAGCACGGACACAGGCAGAAATAGAATGAGCAAACGCTGGGGCCCAATCTGTCTAGACAGAAAAGTACAGGAAAGGATACTCACTGCAATCCAAAAAAAACCTAAAAAAAACCAACACTACTGATTGCAAAAACACCTGAGATCACACGACCTCTACCACCTAAATCAGTTCTCTGGTGTAACAAAACTAAGCTGCAGCCACTGAAAAAACAGGAAATAGCAAATGAACAAACAGTGGCTCCAGATAAACTGAGAGGAGCGCAAGCCCCCGGAGGGGACCTGGCTGACCTCCACAGAAGTGCAGAGAACAATGCAAAAAGCAAGCACAAGAATAAAAAGCAGAAAATATCTTATCTGATAGCAGAAGATGCAGGCAAGACTCAGCAAGCTTCCAAATGAACCAGGAATCACAATTGAGAAAAGAACAATTGATCACCGCAACCATCATGGGAGAGAACCTCCCTTATATCAGACCAATCCGTGATCCCAGATTGCCACTCCTCGCTGAAAGGTTCAGTACTGTCAGTAACCACCAGAGGGAGCCTCTGCTCAGAAACTATTTTTAGCACATTCACAACAGGGCACATTGCAACCTAAGTGCTCATACTTACACAGCCTACTGACTTTGATCCTGGGGGGCCATGCTTTCTACCAGATGAATACATGAGCCACCTGGCGTACTAGCAAGTGCAACAACCCACTGTGTATTGTCTAGGAATGTACACGACTGGTAGGAGCAGGCCACCTTTTGGAAAGATAATACACTTGATCTTAGCCAAAAGTCCTGGTTTATGAATTAGACAGTGGCCTTTTTAATCTTTTTAAATTCTTGTGTAATGGATACTGAGCCTTTGAGCATCATTGTCTGCCTCCTTAAATATATACGGAGATGTTTTATTTTTTCATAATACCACATATATGCCTTTAATATGCTGTTAGAGTTCCCTTTTTATTATTGGAATCTTATGTTATCCATACTCAGCCTGTGAGCGTGTCTGTGGGCCTCAGGAAATATATACAGAGTTTAAAAATTTTTTCATTATACTCCATCTATTCCTTGAATATGATGACACACTACTTTTTTCTTATTATATTATTGTGTTATCCATACTGAGACATTGATCTTTTCTGTGTGCCTCCTAAAATATATACGGAGATTTACAATTACCCAGCCACTGTATAGAGCTGTTGGGTTGTGATACAGTACGCTTTTTCTAATTTTTATCTAATGGATGCTGAGCGTGTCAGCGTCTGTCTGTATGTTATTAATGCAATATAGACGTAGATTGAAAATTAAAACTACACTGTCTAAAGCTGTACGCTTCACATACATTACACTTTTAATGCTTTTTATCTTATTGTGTAATCCATACGGAGTCTGGAAGCGTTGTGTGTGACTCCTGAATATATACATAAAATGTTGTTGACCTCACCTTCATAAAAATTAAACATGCCTGTCGTCACGTGGTCCATCTCCGGTATTACACAGTCAACAGAGCAAGACCAAGACCCAAGACCTTTATTATAGGCAAAACGAAAAGATCCATAAACAAACTACCACACGGTATTCGTGACGCCACCTGTGGTATCTGGTTAGAGATGACCTGACCAGCGCTGCAGTGCAGATCCTCGGAAGGAGACTGATGCTGTGATGCAGCAGAGTTGAAATAGCTTCCCACAAGTGAAGCTTGTCCCAGGGCAGAGAGATGGTATAGAATGGTGCTGAAAGATAGGGCACAGTGGAGTGTGTTTGGCAGGAAGGACTTGAGGAGACACAGTCAGATGCACTTTCCAAAGCCTTACTCACATTTTTGGCTGACAAATTGTCCAAGGCACTGACTACAGATGCTGCTGGAGTCGGTCGGCCTGAAAGCTATTTTGAATCCCCTTACTTGAGGTGGGATGTGAGTCCTCCTTTGTAGGTCTATTTTCTAAGGCACTGCTGCTAGAAGCTCCATCCAAGTTCCTCTGTCTGTCTGTTGTGTAGGTATAAAATTTACTATCATAACAGACAGGTGTAACCTGCTTCAGGAATCACTCAGTTATGGAGTCACCAGCTCATGTGTGCTGCTGCTGTGCAGTAGAGTATTAGTTTGGGCAGAGAATCTGCTATCTACTGTCCTCCGGATTCTGCAGCTGGGACTTTAGTTTACCCACTCAGCCTAGGACTCCGTGGGTCCGGTTTCGGCGCTCCAACCTTGGGGTGAGCTCTCTATAGCCCCCCTTTTCACCAATTTGTATCCACACGTCTCTCCTCTCGTGTCCCTCCAGCCACACTCACTAACTCCTCCCCCAGCCAGAATGTTCTCGAGGAGCTCTCCTGAAATAAGGTGTTGGATCTCCCCCTTCTGGTCCGGAGTATGAAAGGTATATGCTGTGTAACCTGTTAAAGGGATCCTTCCTTGGATTCAGGCATGACATCACTCCTCCCTGGAGGGAGTCAAGGTCACTGTGGCAACCTAAATCCTGGTGTGCCACATACTTGCAAGCGTGGCAGGACTACAAAACATAAAAATAGCCCCCAACTGGTCCAGTGTCAGCACCTGGCGCACACGGGCAAGTGCAGGTTTACTAAGCAGGTGGGGGGGCGACTCGTGTGCAACGGTACTGGCACAGGAACCCTCATAGTACAAACATTTGACTCTGACGGTGAGATGGGCCCTCTCGCCGTCAGACACACTGGCGTACTATGAGGGGCCCTGTGCCAGTGCCGTCGCCCACTAGTCGGCCACCCCTGCTTGCTAAGGGCCACAGCACTTGCAATACTTACCTCTCCATGCTCCACCGCTGTGACGTCTTCCGCGTTTCCTGACAGTAAAATTCAGGTTACAGAGGGAAATTACTTCACGTCTGTACTCCCTCTGCCTAAACAGTCCAAGCGCAGAGACCTGTAAGATGGCGACGCTGAGGAGGGCAGAGTAGAGCACTGCACAGCGAGGAGAGTTATTAAATATTTGTAAATGTTTTCTCTCGAATATATGGGTAGCATTTCACACTGGATCATTAATGATGTGGACCATCATATATGAAGCTTTCTTTGGGCCCATAACACACTGGAGCATCATCCATGGGACACAACATATACAGGAGAATTGTCAATGGGGCAGATCAGAGACTGGAGCAGCAGCCATAGGGCCCATCGTATACAGGAGCATTGTCAATGGGGCCAATCAGAGTCTGGAGCAGCAGCCATGGGGCCGATCAGAGACTGGAGCAGCAGCCATAGGACCCATCATATACAGGAGCATTGTCAATGGACAGATCAGAGACTGGAGCAGCAGGCATGGGGCCGATCAGAGACTGGAGCAGCAGCCATAGGGCCCATCATATACAGTAGCATTGTCAATGGGGCAGATCAGAGACTGGAGCAGCAGCCATGGGGCCCATCATATACAGTAGCATTGTCAATGGGGCTGATCAGAGACTGGAGCAGCAGGCATGGGGTCGATCAGAGACTGGAGCAGCAGCCATAGGGCCGATCATATACAGTAGCATTGTCAATGGGGCAGATCAGAGACTGGAGCAGCAGCCATGGGGCCCAACCCCCCACAATTTGAGCCAAATAACCCCCATTTTTCAATGCGTAAACATTATTATAAAGTCAATTAAGGTTGCCAAGCTTAAGTAATAATGATTGATGTTGTTGCCATTGAAATGGGCACTGTAGGTGTGTTTTCTGTCCTCCACTCCCTACTGACTTTGCTTCCCCATTGAGTTGCATTAGGTTTCGTGTTTCGTTCGACCCGCCGATTTTTCGCGATAGTCAGCCAATTTCACTCGACCCGACTTTTGCGAAAGTCGGGTTCCGTGAAACCCGACTCGACCCGAGAAAAGGGCAAAGTCACTCATCCCTAGTCATAAGTATTCAGACTCTTTGATCAAACACTCATATTTACATCACATGCTGTCCATTTCCTTGTGATCCTTCTTGATATGGTTCTACTCCTTCATTGGAGCACAGCTGTGTTTAATTAAACTGATAGGACTTGATTTGTAAAGGCACACACCTGTCTATATAAGACCTCACAGCTCACAGTGCATGTCAGACTAAATGAGAATCATGAGGTCAAAGGAACTGGTCAGGGAGCTCAGAGACAGAATTGTGGCAAGACACACAACTGGCCAAGGTAACACAAGAATTTCTGAAGTACTGAAGGTTCCTAAGAGCACAGTGGCCTCCATAATCCTTAAAAGGAAGAAGTTTGGGACCACTAGAAGTCTTCCTAGACCTGGCCGTCCAGCCACACTGCGCAATCGTGGCAGAAGAGCTTTGGTGAGAGAGGTAAAGAAGAAACCCAAGATCACTGTGGCAGAGTTCCACAGATGTAGTAGGGAGATGGGAGAAAGTTCCACAAAGTCAACTATCACTGCAGCCCTCCACCAGTCGGGCCTTTATGGCAGAGTGGCCCGACGGAAGCCTCTCTTCAGTGCAAGACATATAAAAGCCTGCATAGAGTTTGCTAAAAAAACATATGAGGGACTCCCAGACTATGAGAAATAAGATTCTCTGGTCTGATGAGACCAAGATAGAACTTTTTGGAAATAATTCTAAGCAGTAAGTGTGGAGAAAAGTAGGCACTGCTCATCATCTGCCCAATACAATCCCAACAGTGAAACATGGTGGCAGCATCATGCTATGGGGATGTTTTTCAGGTGCAGGGACAGGATGACTGGTTGCAATTGAAGTAAACATGAATGTGGCCAAGTATAGCAATATCTTGGATGAAAACCTCTTCCAAAGTGCTCTGGACCTCAGACTTGGCCACAGGTTCACCTTCCAACAAGACAATGACCCTAAGCACACAGCTAAAATAACAAAGGAGTGGCTTCAGAACAACTCTGTGACTATTCTTGACTGGCCCAGCCAAAGCCCTGACCTAAACCCAATTGAGCATCTCAGGAGAGACCTGAAAATGGCTGTCTACCAATGTTCACCATCCAACCTGATGGAACTTGAGAGAATCTGCAAGGAACAATGGCAGAGGATCCCCAAATCTATGTGTGATAAACTTGTTGCATCATTCCCAAGAAGACTCATGGCTGTACTAGCTCAAAAGATGATTCTACTCAATACGTAGTAAATGGTTTGAATACTTATTACCATGTTATTTTCAGTTTTTCTTTTTTAATAAATTTGCAAAAATTTCTACATTTCTGATTTTTATCAGTCAAGATGGGGTGCAGTGTGTACATTAATGAGAAAAAAATGAACTTTTTTGCATTTACCAAATGGCTGCAATGAAACAAAGAGTGAAAAATTTAAAGGGTTCTGAATACTCTCCAAACCCACTGTATATACATAGCTCTGTCAAAAATTTAGAGACCACCACATCAAAACCCTGCCATGGGCAATCCAATCTCCAAACCCAAACCCCATTGAAAACCTCGGGAATGTAATCAAGAGGATGATGGATAGTCACAAGCCATCAAACAAAGAAGAACTGCTTAAATTTTTTAGCCAGGAGCAGTGTGAAAGACTGGTGACGCCTAGACGCATGAAAGGTGTGATTAAAAATAATGGTTATTCCACAAAATATTGATTTCTGAACTCTTCCTACTCTTCCTGAGTTAAAACATTAGTATTGTTGTTTATAAATGATTATGAACTTGTTTTATTTGCATTATTTGAGGTCTTATACACTGGATTTTTTTCCAATTTTGACCATTTCTCATTTAAAAAAAAAAAATACAAAATTTATTGCTTGGATATTTGGAGACATGTTGTCAGTAGTTTATAGACTAAAAGAACAATTTACATTTTACTCAAAAATATACCTATAAAGAGGAAAATCAAACAAACTGAACATTTGAAAGTGCTCTCCTAATTTTTGTCGGAGTTATGTGTATTGTAACATTTCCAGGGGTTATAGCTCTAGGATCGCTGTCTGGGTAGACAGAATGGCATGAAAACAGTTCATTCAGACAGCAGTTCTGGTAAAAACTGGCCGCAACCAGTTTTATTAAAGTCCACAGCAAACAGATAAAACAAAGCATAAACAGAAAACCTAGGCTTGTCTAGCCACTAACTACACATAGATCGATTTCCCTGTCTCTCAGGGTACAGACTCTACCAGTCTGTGCCCAAAACAACACATATGATATATGTTACCAGTACGGAGTTTCCCAGATACTCCTCCTTGTGTCTGAAGGCCCCTTCAGCGTCCAGACTTGAGAGAGATCCACTCCTATTCAGCCGCTATTCACACGGAGACTCACTGAGGCTACTCTTGTGTCCGGGGTACTTCCTGCACCCAGACTGAGATAGCTCACACTCCTGGAGACTGCTTCCTTGTGCCGGGACACCTCCCTGTGTCCAGGCTAAAGACAGCTCACACTCTGACTTGGAGACTGCTTCCTTGTGCCGGGACACCTCCCTGTGTCCAGGCTAAAGACAGCTCACACTCTGACTTGGAGACTGTTTCTCGTGCCGGGACACCTTCCTGGTGTCCAGACTAAACTAGTTCCAGCCCTGTCTGTATTCCCAGACACCTACTTCTGGTTTCCTAATTATCACCTGAGTGGCCACAGGTTTGAGCTGCAAGCGTGTACTTGAATGGATGGTGTAATGACCTTTCTCTACCACTAGGTCTACAAAACCACACATTTCCCTTATACCTAGGTGAAATGTACACCCCATTCAACACATATTCCTTCACTGTCTCACATATCCCCTCCCTCTTCTCCAGACCGGAGGGCTGGTCATCCAGACCGGAGGGCTGGTCAACAATCCCAAAGAGACAGTGAACTCCGGACACTGCATCAGCACTATACACAGGTAGGTCAGGGACACTTGGTTCCCGAGAACCACCATCCTCGTCTCCCAACATAACCTGCAAAGGAATTTCATCTTTATCACGGTCAACACCATTATCAGTATCATCACTATTATGATTAGCATCATCATCATTGTCATCATCATTATGATCATCATCATCATTATCATCATCATCATTATCATGATCATCACATAAGTTTAAGCTTGTGGGGTTGAACACATAATATATCCAATCACCTCAACCCACAGTTCACACAGAGACCATGTACTTGTCCCTTGCTCCGTTCAGCCCCCCGGAATATTAGTCAATGACATTCGCTCATTCCTTAGGGACCTACCGTCTGTCATTGTCACAGACTTCGTCCAGTCACATTTCTGGGACGTAACCTTGTCAGTCTCCCCTTTGCTCCCAGTGGTCAATCGTAACCTTGTCAGGTCTTGCCTGGGTATCTAAGGTCCGGTTAGACTCTGTACTGTCCTGTACTCTATCGGGTCGTCTGTATGGGCCTCTCAAACCTGAGTTACTGGAGGTCTCACTACCTCTAAACCCACGCCCACTACCCTCAGGACATCTTGTAAGGTCCCTAACTTCAGCCGTAGCTGTTCTGTTATTTAGGGGCCCTTTCTCTGTCGGGTCTCACTATTCTTAGACGGCTGCCATCTTCTGCTGCTCAAATGATGCTGTCTATCTACTCGCTGTCTAGCGAGATTCAATTGTTCTACCTCTCGCAGGTAGGTCACACGGTACGCCACCAGCATGCGCACATATTCAAGACTTTCTTTCGTTCCTATAGCGTAGAATGACACCATGCCGTCTTCATCTGGTATCCAGTCCCGACGATCACGTGGACTGCTTACTTTCACCACACCAGACTTCTTCACCATTATCTGCATGGCTCGGCCATTTCTCCCAATCAGCTTTCTCACCAGAACATGAGGCACCCGGATGACCTCTTCCTGTAGACTGTGAGCTTTTCTCATAAGCTTTAGTTGTCTAACGGTTTGTTCTGTCTTCAACCGGAGAAACCGCTTTGTGCGAATACATCGCCAGTGCATGTCACTTAGGATTGCCACCCTCTTCACTGTAACTTCAGTCGTGGACAAGACCACCAGCTGTTTAGCTCCTGAGGTCGAGTACACCTTACAGGCTCCCACGGCCTTCCTAAACGCTTCATGCACAGACTCACGGGTGCATTCTTCTCTCAAGTCCTCGGGTACATCTACGAGGCACTTGTACCGACACGTTTCGGTCTCACCAGTGGTTTCCAGACGATCAATCAGCTCAGGGTTCAGGGACAACTGACTTTCAGCTTCTTCCCCCTTTACACTTCTTCTGAGCTGACTCACAGCTACAATTTCGTGAATTTCCGTCCGGACCACTTCCATTTCACAATTATCTTCCGTTACCACACTCTTAGCTCTCCTCAGGTCTATCTTCTCCTGGCCAAGGGAAGCGAGTGCAACGTGGTTGCCCTTTTCTTTCTCCAAGGAGGCCTTGTTCACCGAGTGACACTGTATCAGGCAACTTTTAAGCCCGAGAACTTCTTCCTCTAGTTCCGCCATTCGCCTCTCAGCTGCCCGTCTCTGAAGCTTCTCTTGCGTCCACTGGGCTTGTAACCACTCCTTGAGCTCCTTGATCTCGGCTCCGACATCCACCGAATCATCCGAACTCACCGCACTCGAGGAAGTATCTGCTTTACACCTCTCATCTCCAGTGGCCAACTCCTGGACCTGGTCTGTAGCTTCTCTGATGGACTCCTCCATCTTTTCCCGCTCAGCTTCCATTTGGCTGAGCTTTTCCTTAAGGCGCATCTCCACCTTCTGGAGAGTATCACAGGACATCTGTAGCTCCTTCACCTGAGCTTCCAGACCTAGGGTCTTTCTGCGCAGATCACCATTTTCATCACGGGTGTCCTGCAGAGTGGTCTCAACCACCTGGCGCATTTGCTCTGCATCCATCTTCTCCTCTTCTAGTTTTTCTTTGACCCTGAGGAGATCTACATAATCTCTCTTCCTCTGTTGCAGTTCCCTACTGCGTTCATCACACTCCTTCCTGGAGTCACACAGCTCCTGGTTGAGCTGTTCGCGCAGTCGTTCTAGGATTTGTTTACTTCCAGAAACTCCATCCTGCAGCGCCTCCTTCTCACGCTTTAACTGCAAAACCTCTTCCTTGATTTTGCGGCGGTCCTCTTTAATGGCAAAGAACATATTCTGCCACAGGATAACTTCCTCTTGCTTCCTTCTAGGACTCGCTGGTCTGAGGACACGTCCTCCAGGTTTTCACATAATTGCAGCATGTCACTCTGATACTGCAGCTGAATAGATTCCAGCTCTTGGCCATCACTGGCCCCCTCCTTTTCTACCTCTAAAGGAGAATCCACACTTGAAGCATGGGCCGACAGTACTACATTCTCTTCATTTTCCTTTTCAGCGAGTACTACCGGAACAACCTTTTTGTGGCCCTTGCGCCGTCTACGACGAGAGGAGGACTCTCTTCCCTCGTCTAGCCTCTCCTGACTGAACTCACTTTTTACCGTCATAGTGTCCCAGTCAGCTACGGGGTCTGTGTCACTCCCCATGGTGTTGTGGACTAACAGGTCACCTCCCACTTTGACGTCACCCCCTTCTACTGGAGCTACCCCGTTATCAACGGTCACATTGTCATTTTTAGGAGGTACCAACCCACCACCAGTAACAATTTTCATGTTTCCACACTCTACACTCTTGTGAAAATCCGCCCCTTTTTTAGACTCCGCCCCCTTTTTAACAACCACACCGGCAGGGTAATTTTTACACAAAAAATCAGCAGTAGTCTTAGGACTCAGTTCACAACATCTCTTACCACCTCCCCGGGCACTCTGTGACAACACTGGCACCCCCGGAGAGTCCATAGAATGGTCCACTGCTGCCATTCCATACGGTGCCCATAGCTCCCCACCATGTCCAGTTTCATGTCCAGTAGACATTTCTCAAATATGCGGTCCGACTTGTCAGACCCATTCGCTGCTCCGTTCACAGCCATCGCGGAGCACTGTTCACACCAGAACTTCACCGCTTTCCCTTGAAAAAATCTTCGTGGCCCCGCCGAGCCACAGCAAAACTGGATTTGAGTGCGACGACAATCTTACCCCGCCGAGTTGCAGCAAGATGCCTTCGTGACCCCACTGAGTCACAGCAAGATGCCTTCGTGACCCCACTGAGTCACAGCAAGATGCTTGTATCCACACTCGTTGTCCATGCTGTCAGATTTCTCTGTCTTCACAACGGCAGACTTCAGTCAAGGCACACACACTACACAGCTTTTTTCCACAGAAAATTCAGCCTTGCTGTGCAAACACCCTTTTTTTTTTTTTTTTCTTTTGCAAAGTCTATTAGGGCTACTGTCTCTTTAAGACTGCTCCACAGACGTTTCTTTTGCTGCTGCACATTCCACAGTAATTTCCACAACAAGTTCAGCTTTGCTATGCATACATTTTCTCTCTGCAGACCCTATCAGGGCCACTGTCTCTCCAAGACTGCTCCAAACAGACGTTTCTGCTGACACACTTTTTTTTTCTCTGCTGCTATTTCAACAGACTTCACCTTATATTGCTGTCTCTAAGCCTCTGTGCTGCATGCACACTCCAGCACTAACTGTATCAGCCACTGCGCTGCCCGCATTCTCCACCAATTGTAACATTTCCAGGGTTATAGCTCTAGGATCGCTGTCTGGGTAGACAGAATGGCATGAAAACAGTTCATTCAGACAGCAGTTCTGGTAAAAACTGGCCGCAACCAGTTTTATTAAAGTCCACAGCAAACAGATAAAACAAAGCATAAACAGAAAACCTAGGCTTGTCTAGCCACTAATCTACACATAGATCGATTTCCCTGTCTCTCAGGGTACAGACTCTACCAGTCTGTGCCCAAAACAACACATATGATATATGTTACCAGTACGGAGTTTCCCAGATACTCCTCCTTGTGTCTGAAGGCCCCTTCAGCGTCCAGACTTGAGAGAGATCCACTCCTATTCAGCCGCTATTCACACGGAGACTCACTGAGGCTACTCATGTGTCCGGGGTACTTCCTGCACCCAGACTGAGATAGCTCACACTCCTGGAGACTGCTTCCTTGTGCCGGGACACCTCCCTGTGTCCAGGCTAAAGACAGCTCACACTCTGACTTGGAGACTGCTTCCTTGTGCCGGGACACCTCCCTGTGTCCAGGCTAAAGACAGCTCACACTCTGACTTGGAGACTGTTTCTCGTGCCGGGACACCTTCCTGGTGTCCAGACTAAACTAGTTCCAGCCCTGTCTGTATTCCCAGACACCTACTTCTGGTTTCCTAATTATCACCTGAGTGGCCACAGGTTTGAGCTGCAAGCGTGTACTTGAATGGATGGTGTAATGACCTTTCTCTACCACTAGGTCTACAAAACCACACATTTCCCTTATACCTAGGTGAAATGTACACCCCATTCAACACATATTCCTTCACTGTCTCACAGTATATATACTGTATATATACAGTACAGACCAAAAGTTTGGACACACCTTCTCATTCAAAGATTTCTCTGTATTTTCATGACTATGAAAATTGTAGAATCACACTGAAGGCATCAAAACTATGAATCAACACGTGGAATTATACATTACACTTTACAAAAAATGTGAAACAACTGAAAATATGTCTTATATTCTAGGTTCTTCAAAGTAGCCACCTTTTGCTTTGATCACTGTTGGGGATTTATTCAAAATTGAAGGCATACTGAAGCAGCATAGCTACCACAGCATCTTGCAGCTGCATGCTATTCCATCCGGTTTGCGTTTAGTTGGACCATCATTTATTTTTCAACAGGACAATGACCCCAAACACACCTCCAGGCTGTGTAAGGGCTATTTGACCAAGAAGGAGAGTGATGGGGTGCTATGCCAGATGACCTGGCCTCCACAGTCACCAAACCTGAACCCAATCGATATGGTTTGGGGTGAGCTGGACCGCTCACCGCTTTAATTTTGAATAAATCCCCAACAGTGTCACCAGCAAAGCACCCCCACATCATCACACCACCTCCTCCATGCTTCACGGTGGGAACCAGCCATGTACAGTCCATCCGTTCACCTTTTCTGCATGCAAAGCAGTAATCAAAGCAAAAGGTGGCTACTTTGAAGAACCAAGAATATAAGACATATTTTCAGTTGTTTCACACTTTTTTGTAAAGTGTATTGTATAATTCCACATGTGTTAATTCATAGTTTTGATGCCTTCAGTGTGATTCTACAATTTTCATAGTCATGAAAATACAGAGAAATCTTTGAATGAGAAGGTGTGTCCAAACGTTTGGTCTGTACTGTATATATATATATATATATATATATAATACACACACACACAGTATATATATGTTGTGTACAATTTTTGCAATTCTATAATTCTATCTAGGCACTATGGAAACCTTGTACTCTGTCAGCTAGGTTCGGAAAATATGTAGAGATATATAATGCAAATGAAGCAGAGAGTTTTGTGAACAGACATTGTCAATAACATCACCAATCACTCTTGATCTAAAACCACAAGCTGCCGTGTTATTGCCATAGTACCCAATTCAATTATTGTTCTATTGTGATCCTGTCTCTTCTTTTATGTTCTTCCATTGGTACTTCTTGCCCATATTAAAATGGTGAATGGAAAGGTCATGCTTTACAAGTCTCCCCAATTGTCTCTGTTAGGCTAACAGTGTATAAAACATCATTCAAATACTAGATACAAGAAAAACAGCAAATTTTGTGCATATATATGAAATATACTGTATATCAGACATTAAGGAATATAATCCTCATTGATTGTAAGCTTGCAAGCAGGGCCCTCATTCCTCTTGGTATCTGTTTTAATCTATGTGTTTATTGTTATGCTCTATTGTCTGTACAAGTCCCCTCTAAAATGTAAAGTGCTGCGGAATATGTAGGCGCTATAGAAATAAAATTATTATTATTATTATTATTATTTGAATATAAGAACTTCAAAACAAATCGATCCAAAATTTCTGAACTGCAGAGATCAACAATTTACAATTATATAACTAAAAGTTCTATCTGAGTTAGAAAGAGAAGTCTTTTCCAACTTTCCATCTTTTAAATAGCATCAATCATATCATCAAATGTATTAAACCGTTTCATCTTCTGGAGAATCTGGGTCTTACCATAGAGAGCATTTTAATATAATCATCTTCAAAGACACTCAGGTCAATAGAAATAAAAAGAAATAGGATACACTCAGAGAAAACCCTCTAAATCCAATTTCCACATGCATTTCTGCAAGTACAGAACACAATCTCTAAGCTACTGAGCAATGGAGAAAATTTAGCCAGATCAGTTTCTTATTCGCAAATCTCACAGAAGAATATTTCACATGTGAGATTACCCGTGAATGAACAAGATGAAAAAATAAAAATATAAATGACAATAATACTGAGCATGATGACTGTCAAAACCAAAGACTGAAAAGCTGTGATACAAAGAGTGGATTTATTTATTTCTATGTTTATAGAGAGACACAGTGGCATCTATAGGTGGTCTTATGAATTATTTCCTCTTCCTTCGTGATGACAACACAGTAAAGGCTCATACTCACTTGCTGGAAAAAAATCGGTCAGTTTTCAGGATGGTCCGATTATGTGCAATTGCATGCGATTTGCATGCGATTTTTTATAGCACCATCTATTGCATTAGCGATTATCATGCCAAAATCGCATCAAATCGCAGCATGTTGCGATTTTTTTCTCACACCGATTTCGGCTGAGAAAAAAATCGCAAATGAGATGTCACCTATTGAATAACATTGGTCCGATTTGAATCAGATTTTTTATCGGCTGAATATCATCCGTTTTCGGCTCAAGTGAGTATGAGCCCTTACTGTGTTTTTAACACACATTAAAGACAGTCACAGTATTAGGGCTCATACTCACTGGCTGGAAAAAAATCGGTCCGTTTTCTGCAGGGAAAAAACGGTACAATTGTTGTAAAAAGGCATGCGATTTGCATGCGATTTTAAATCGCACCATGCATTTTCCATCAGTTTTCCATCAGTTTTCCATCTGTATGCAATGCGATTTTAACATGAAGTTTTACATAGAGCAGTTATCTCTATGTAAAAAGTCATGTAAAAATCACATTGTAAAAAAAAAATGTACACAAAAAGCAAATAATTATATATATATATATATATGATATATATATATATAGTATATATATATATATATATATCATATATATATATGTCATACACTTCTACATAGTATAATAGCCGCTAATTCATCCCCGGCTATACTGTAAAATCACACTGACAGCTTTAATAAAGAATAGAAACAATACATATACACACATAGAATACATATATATATTAATATTATATATATATATATAATATATATGTCATTGTGACATATATATACATATATTTATAGTTCATACACTTCTACATACTGTAATAGCCGCTAATTCAATTGCCGGCTTTTGTGAAAACACAGAAGCCGACATGAAATTATACATTGTTTACACAGTTAACCATGTCATTTCATGTATTTTGATGTGTGGTTTTAACTTACAATTACATAAGTGTATGTGTGCAAAATTTCAGACATGTAGGGGTTAATTAAAGGTGTAAATTCGTTGAAAAAAAATGCGTGGGCTCCCGCTGTATTTTCTCCACCAGAGAGACAAAGCAAGCGAGTGGGGGCAGATAATAATAGCCTAGGGAGGGTACTTTTTTTTTTTGCCCCCCCTGGCTACTAACATCTGCCCCCAGACACCCCAGAAAGGGCAAATCTCTAATTAGATTCGCCCTTTCTGGCACTTTGCCCGTCTATTCCCATTGCCCTGTAGCGGTGGCGAATGGGTTAATAAGGGGTTAAAGCCACCTTGCAATTGAAAGGTCACTTTAAGCCAAGTTAATAATTGAGAGCTGTCAATTAGACAACTATCAATTATTAATCCTATTAAAGTAAATAAAAAAAACACACACTTTAAGAATAAATAATTTTAATGAAATAAAAACACATTTTTTTGACCATCTTTTATTTAACTCTTAATCCCTCGAAGCCCTTGATCTCCTATAATAAAGAAAAAATAATAAAACAACATTATTCTTACCTATTCCGCCGATCTGTCACGTCCCACGCTGTAATCCTTCACAAAGGGTTAACTAGCATTGAGCCAAGCAGCGCAAGTAATACTGCCTCAGCTGAAAGCTCCTGAATGAATGAGCTTATCTCCTGCTGACAGGAGAGGATGTGATTAATGAATGAAGCTTAATTGATTGCGTCCCACTTTCACTTTAGGTCAGGTCAGGGTGACCTGACCTAAAGTGAAAGTGGCAATAAATCAATTAAGCTCCACTCATTAATCACTTCCTCTCCTTTCGCCGGGAGAGGAAGTTATTCATTTGGGGGGTAACAGCTCAGAAGGCAGCATTAGCTCCCTGCGAGCTGTAACCTGTTAACCCTTTCTGATGGATTATAGCGTGGAACCTGACTGTGCATCGGATTGGTAAGAATAATTTTGCTTTTTTATTTTATTTTTTATTACAGGAAATGGTTTTAGCAGGAAAATAAAATATAGTCAAAAACTGTTTGATTATTTCATTAAACTTCTTTTTTATTAAAGTGTGTGTGTTTGATTTTTCTTTCATACAATAGGATTAATAATTGATAGTTGTCTAATTGACAGCTCTCAATTATTAACCTGGCTTAAAGTCACCTTTCAATTGCAAGGTGGTTTTAACCCCTTATTAACCCATTCGCCACTGCTACAGGGCAATGGGAATAGACGGGCAAAGTGCCAGAAAGGGCTAATCTAATTAGAGATTTGCCCTTTCTGGGGTGTCTGGGGGCAGATGTTAGTAGCCAGGGGGGGCACAAAAAATATACCCTCCCTAGGCTATTATTATATGCCCCCACTCGCTTGCTTTGTCTGTCTGGTGGAGAAAATACAGCGGGAGCCTACGCATTTTTTTTCAACGAATTTACACCTTTAATTAACCCCTACATGTCTGAAATTTTGCACACATACACTTATGTAATTGTAAGTTAAAACCATATATCAAAATACATGAAATGACATGGTTAACTGTGTGTAAACAATGTATCATTTCATGTCGGCTTCTGTGATTTCACAAAAGCCGGCAATTGAATTAGCGGCTATTACAGTATGTAGAAGTGTATGAACTATAAATATATATATATGTATGTGTCACAATGACATGTATATATATATATGTGTATTCTATGTGTATATATGTAGTGTTTTGTGAGCTGTCAGTGTGATTTTACAGTAGCCGGGGATGAATTGCCGGCTTTTCAAAGGAGACTGGTGCTTATAAATCGGACAGCACTCGCATGGTGCGAGTGCTGTGCGATGATTTCTCGCACCCATTGACTTGCATTGGCGATTATCATGCCAAAATCGCATCAAATCGCAGCATGCTGCGATTTTTTTCTCACACCAATTTCTGATGAGAAAAAAATCGCAAATGAGAACTCACCTATTGAATAACATTGGTCAGATTTGAATCCGATTTTTTTTCGGCTGAATATCATCCATTTTCGGCGCCAGTGAGTATGAGCCCTTAGACTGACTTTCAAATGGGGCAAATATTTAGTGCAATGCCTAGTCAGCCTTTAAATATTGGCAGCGGCGGCACAGCGGGTCACAGGAGGCTGGAGTCGGCAGCTGCGGTTAACTCCTGCTAAAGAGAAATGAATATTCACTGCATTCTACGTCCATGGGCTGGTTCAGCGCCCTAGCGTTTTACTTTGCGGCTCACTGAAGCTAAGTGAGTTCGCACTTATCGCCATATAGCGCTGTGGCATCCCGTTAGCGGATCTGTGGATTAACAGAGTTCGCACTTACTGCCACAGCACGCTACGGCGTTAATTTTAGTGACTCTGCGGGATTACAGAGTTCGCTACTTTCGCCATCTTACTAGCAGCGGGCTTCGTCTGCATGGTGGACCCCGGGCTGCAAACGCACCTCTCTACTATATCTATTAGGTGCGTTCCGCAGACTCTAACACAGGTGTTGTTAATTAAGAAACTAAATAAAAACTACACAAAAAAAAACAGAACAAAATATATACCATGATTATACATGGGTAACAAGTATATCATATTCACAATAAATAAAACATAAATATAATAAATCAAGAAAAAATAATCAATAGTGCAACTTGAACTTTCTTCTAAGATTTAACCCTGTTGGTACTTGTGTGTCCAAAAGGTAAATCCAAAATGCTTCCCTATCATGTAATAATTGTTCCCCGTTTCCACCATGCACATTTCTTTTGATTTGTTCTATGGTATATACATTGCACTGTGTGATGTCCCTGTTATGGGCAGTAATAAAATGTCTAGATGCATGAGAAATGTGAAGACTAGTGGGTTGTGTTATATCATATAAATGTTCCCGAATCCTATCTTTTAATATTCAGATAGTAAAACCTATATATTTTAAATTGCACTCTTTGCATTCCATCACACACACAACTCAATTTGAGTTGCAATTTAAAAATTCTTTGATTTTATAGGTTTTATTATTAACAGGATTTGAAAAAAAAACAAAGTTTTGGATGAATGGGAACAGGTTTTTCATGGAAATTGACCACACTTGTGGTAACCTATTGTGGACAGCCAATTATTGGTGTTAAAGTTTTTATTAGCATTATAGAAACTAGGGGAAAGAGAATTACCTAAGGTAGGTGCTCGTCTAGAGACAATTCTAATGCCATTCTCTAATACGCTATCCATAATGCTGTCATTCCTCAATATGTTTAAATTGCGGTTAACAATATTGGAAATAGATTTAAAGTGTGCACTAAAGGTTAAAACCAAAGTGGGACGGTCTGGTAAAACATTCTTATTGATATTTTTATTTTTAGATGAATTCAAGTTGAGTGGGGGAATTTTATTAATGAGTGATTCTCTGGATATGTTATTAGTTATATCTATAGCACGATTGATCGTCCAAGTAGACTAACCTTGTCTGTTGAGGCGATGTCTAATTGATTGAATTTCTTTGTTATATAAACTATCACTACTACAGTTACACTTAGCACAAGTTAATTCACACACAGGAATGTATTTAATGGTATGGAAAGGATGGAAACTACGGACATGAAGAATCGTGTTACCTGCTGTTATTTTTGCGAAAGGTGAAATTGTATGTTCATGAAAAAAATGTGTAAAACTCGAATTAAGTTGGTTGGAATTAATATAATTAACCCCTTCATGACCTTGCCATTTTTTGCAATTCTGACCAGTGTCCCTTTATGAGGTAATAACTCAGGAACTCTTCAATGGATCCTAGCGATTCTGAGAATGATTTTTCATGACATATTGGGCTTCATGTTAGTGGTAAAATTACGTTGATAATTTTTGCGTTTATTTGTGAAAAAAATGGAAATTTGGCGAAAATTTTGAAAATTTAGCAATTTTCAAATTTTTAATTTTTATTCTGTTAAACCAGAGAGTTATGTGACACAAAATAGCTAATAAATAACATTTCCCACATGTCTACTTTACATCAGCACAATTTTGGAAACAAAATATTTTTTTTTAGGAAGTTATAAGGGTTAAAAGTTGACCAGCGATTTCTCATTTTTCCAATAAAATGTACAAAACCATTTTTTTTAGGGACCACCTCACATTTGAAGTCACTTTGAGGGGTCTATATGGTAGAAAATACCCAAAAGTGACACCATTAGAAAAACTGCACCCCTCAAGCTACTCAAAACAACATTCAATAAGATTATTAACCCTTCAGGTGCTTCACAGGAACTAAAGCAACGTGGAAGGAAAAAATGGACATTTTAATTTTTCCAACAAAAATTTTATTTTAGCATCAATGTTTTCATTTTTGCATGGGCAACAGGATAAAATGGATCCTAAGATTTGTTGGGCAATTTCTCCTGAGTACACAGATACCTCATATGTGGTCATAAACCACTGTTTGGGCGCATGGCAGGGCTCGGAAGGGATGTAGTGATGCTTTGAAATGCCGACTTGATGGAATGGTCTGCGGGCATCTTGTTACGTTTGCAGAGCCCCTGATGTGCCTAAACAGTAGAAGCCTCCCACAAGTGACCCCATTTTGAAAACTAGACCCCCCAAGGAACTTATCCAGATGTGTGGTGAGCACCTTGAACCCCCATGTGCTTCACAGAAGTTTACAATGCAGAGCCATAAAAATGAAAAATCATTTTTTTCCTCAAAAACTGATTTTTTTAACCCGCAATTTTTTATTTTCACAAGGGTAACAGGAGAAATTGGACCCCAAAAGTTGTTGTACAGTTTGTCCTGAGTACACTGGTACCCCATATATGGGGGGGAACCACTGTTCGGGCACACGTTGGGGCTCGGAAGGGAAGTAGTGACGTTTTGAAATGCCGACTTGATGGAATGGTCTACAGGCGTCATGTTACGTTTGCAGAGCCCATGATGTGCCTAAACAGTAGAAACCCCCCCAAGTGACCCCATTTTAGAAACTAGACACCGCACGAAACTAATCTAGATGTGCGGTGAGCACTTTGAACCCCCAAGCGCTACACAGCAGTTTATAACGCCCGGGCATGAAAAAAAAAATCATATTTTTTCCACAAACATGATCTTTTAGTCCCCAATTTTTTTATTTTCCCAAGAGTAACAGGAGAAATTAGACCCCGAAAGTTGTTGTCCAATTTGTCCTGAGTATGCTGATATCCCATATGTGGGAGAAAACTGCTGTATGGGCACACGTCGGGGCTCGGAAGGGAAGTAGTGACGTTTTGAAATGCCGAGTTGATGGAATGGTCTTCGGGCGTCATGTTACGTTTGCAGAGCCCATGATGTGCCTAAATAGTAGAAACCCCCAAGTGACCCCATTTTGGAAACTAGATCCCCCAAGGAACTCCTCTAGATCTGTGGTGAGCACTTTGAATCTCCAAGTTCTTCACAGAAGTTTATAACGCAGAGCTGTGAAAATAAAAAATCATTTTTTTTCCACAAAAATAATTTTTTTAAGTCTCCAATTTTTTTTCCCAAGGGTAACAGGAGAAATTAGACCTCCAAAGTTGTTGTGCAATTTTTCCTGAGTACGCTGATACCCCATATGTGGGGGTAAACCACTGTTTGGGCACACGTCGGGGCTCGGAATAAAGGGAGCACTGTTTCACTTTTAACAGCCAACCAGAGCGATCGTAGCCACGTGGTGGTTAAGCCAACCCCCCTGTGGTGAAGCACAAAGCGTCTTGTGCCTGCGGGTCGGGTGACCTTTCAGTGACCCGGTCACCCGACCCGCAGGAACGCGATCCTTTCATGACACATACGCTGTGTCACAGGTCGGGAAGGGTTTTGAAAAGGGGAATAAGATGAACATCTCTCTTCCATATCAGAAATAAATCATCTATATATCTAGAATACCATTCTATATGTTCTGAAAAAGCAACTCAGGAATAGGACAGGAGGGGAAGAATCTGACCCTGCGCTTGGACTAGACTAAATCCCTACGATGGGGCGGGCAACCTATTCCTTGTGAATAGACCAACTGTCATTTCCTAGGCTAAACTCAAACGAAGACCTAAAGGTAGGGGAAGGTTATCCCTGAAAGATCTAGGGACTGGGAACAAAAACAGGTAACCTCCTAGCAGGGAAATAGAGGAAGCTGTACCCAACTGCAAACAACGCCTCCCTTCTTTTCTTGTCAAAATATTTCTTAGACCTCCTATTCGCCTTTTTCAGATCATGGCGTACACTGGTCCAATCCCTTTCCAAACTTCCAGAAAAACTCTCCTCCTCAGGCACAGCCTGCCCCAATCTTTAAAAATGGATGGAAAGATGGATGTCTCCCTGTACAGCAAAAAAAAAGAACACCCAGCCGAGGCAGACGTATGATTATTAACAGCAAGCTCGGCTAGTGGTAGCTATTCAGACCACATCTCCTGATTGTCTGCTACAAAACATCTCAAAAACTGCTCAACATCCTGGTTCTCTTCCTTTCGGTCTGTCCATTGGACTCTGGACTGATAACCTGACGAAAATGACAAATGAACCTTTAATCTATCACAAAAAGCACACCAAAAGCGAGCCACAAACTGTGGTCCTCTGTCGGAAACAATGTCCGTGGGAACACCATGGAGCCTGACAATCTCTTTCACAAATGCCTTAGCTATTATTATTGAAGTAATTTATTGAATGGGACCAGATGACACATCTTACTAAACCGGTCCACAACAACCCAGATGACAGAAAACCCTCAGAGACCGGTAGATCGGTGATAAAATTCATAGCAAGATGCATCCATGGTGAGGTAGGAACCTCCAAAGGGAACAGCAATCCTGCAGCCGGGGCATGAGAGGCCTTCGACCTAGCACACACTGTACACTGACGCACCCAATTAATGATTTCTCTATGCCACCCTGGCCACCAGAAACTTTGACCGATCGACTTTCTAGTTTCCGAAATACCTGGATGACCTGCCAACCAAGACTTATGACATTCAGTAAACAATGCTCTCTTCAAGGCTTTGGGCACAAATAATTTACCATACAGAGTGTTTGTTGGTGCAGAATTCTGGGCTTCTAGGATGCTATTCTTCAACTCAGAACCTAATGCTGCAACCACCACCCCTCTCTGCAAAATACATTCCTCCTTCTCAGTAGTAACTGCTGGAGAGAAACTATGAAACAAAGCATCCACTTTAACATTCTTTGTGCCAGGGATATATGTTATGGAGAAATGGAACTGGGCAAAAAACAGTGCCCACCTAGCTTGACAGGCATTCAAATGTTTAGCAGCATCCAGATATATCAGATTTTTATGATCAGTAAAAACCTGTATCGAATGTCTAGCCCCCTCCAAAAAATGTCGCTAAGGCTCAAACACAAGTTTAATAGCCAGCAACTCTCAGTTCCCAACATCATAGTTGAGCCCAATCTCCAAAAATTTTTTAGAAAAGAAAGCACAGGGATGCACCCCATCCTCTCCCTCCTGGGACAGAACTGCCCCCACCCCTACTGATAAGGCATCAACCTCTACCAGAAAAGGCTTGGTCTCATCTGTCTGGATCAAAACAGGAGCAGAGCTAAACCTCTCCTTGAGATGCTCAAGAGCTTTAACAGCTTCAGTGGACCATTGCACAGTATTAGAACCCTTCTTGGTGAGATCAGTTATAGGTTTAGCGATAACAGAAAAATTCTTTATGAATTTTCTATAATAATTGGAAAACCCTAAAAATCTTTGAACAGACTTTAAACATTCAGGCCTAGGCCAATCCAGTACTGCCTGAACCTTCACCGGGTTCATCTCAAACCCATCACTGGAGACCAAGTACCCCAAAAAACTTATTTTTCTGTACCGCAAACTCGCACTTCTCCAATTTAGCAAAGAGTTTGTTTTCGCTCAAAATCTGTAGAACTTCGTGGACTCTCTGCCAATGCAACTGCAGATCAGGTAAATAAGACGGATTACGTACCGGTAATGCTCTTTTAATGAGTCCACGACAGCACCCACTTGGAGAGAGGGATCCGCCCATAGGAACAGGAAACCTACAGAGATAAAAAAGGGCGGTCCGCCTCTCCTCCTCAGTTGGATTTCAGAGTACCCGGAGGACCGCCAATATTAGGCAATTATATTTTTCTATGTTCTTCATCACATTTAAGAAGGTATACATTCAGTCTATTAATTTTCAGGGAGGGAACTGAGTGGGTGCTGTCGTGGACTCATTAAAAGAACATTACCGGTACGTAATCCGGCTTTTTACCCTTCGCCACGACAGCACCCTCTTGGAGAGACTTTCAGAGACCTTCACCTGGGAGGGACCACCATGTTGAGGACCGCTCTACCAAAGGTTAGGTCAGAGGAGGATGATAGATCAAGTCTATAGTGATTGTAGAAAGTGGAAGGAGACGACCAGGTTGCGGCCTTACATATAGACTCGATCGGGACGTCTTCCCTTTCTGCCCAGGAGGATGCCATGGCCCTGGCGGAATGTGCCCTGATGCCTTCTGGAGGATCTTAATTTTTTGCAGTGTATGCCAAACAGATCGCCTCTCTGATCCACCGAGATAGGGTGGCTTTCGTGACTCCGTATCCCTTCATTTGGCCCAGGAAGGATATAAAATGAGCCCTACTCTTCCTCCAGCTAGCAGATCTTTCAATATATATTTAATACTACTCTTTTCACATCTAACATGTGAAATTTTTCTTCTAACGGAGAGGAAGGGTTACTAAAAAATGAGGGTAGGTGGATTTCTTGCGATCTGTGGAATTTCCCGGCCACTTTTGGCAGATATGAGGGGTCAGGTTTTAAAATTAACTGATCCTGAAATGATAGTAGGTATGGAGGATCTATGGATAATGCCTGCATGTCACTGACCCTTCTAGCTGAGGTTAATGCCACCAAAAGTACCATTTTTAGAGATATGTTTTTAAGGGTTATGGAATCTAAAGGTTCAAAGGGTGGACCTGTTAGGGCGTCCAGAACCAGGTTTAGATCCCAAGGAGGAATTCTAGATATATGAACTAGTGTAATTCGTTCACAGGCCTGGATGAATCTGGATATCCATCTGTTACCTGCTAGATTATAACTATAGAGAGCTCCCAGTGCAGATATTTGGACTCTAAGTGTGTTTACCGATAATCCTAGATCTTTCCCTTTCTGCAGAAATTCTAAGATAGATTTTATTGGAATCTCTTTAGAGTTGGGATTTGTATGGAACTCTAAGAACTTCCTCCATATCTTGGTGTAGATTTTGGTAGTAGTTGGCTTTCTACTCTGCAAAAGGGTGTTAATTAATCCCTCAGAGAACCCCCTTGTCCTCAGTATTTCCCCCTCAAGTTCCACGCCGTCAAGTGGAGACTGTCCACTTGAGGGTGGAAGAAAGGACCTTGAGAGAGAAGCTTGGGAGTTGAGGGAAGTATCCAGGGATCTGTCAAGGACATCATCTGAAGGCATGAGAACCAAGGCCTCTTGGGCCAGAATGGAGCTATCAATATTACCCGCGCCTTGTCTGTCCTGATTTTCCTGATGACTTGCGGTAACAATATGATCGGGGGAAAGGCATACGCTAGCCTGAACTGCCACGGGCTTTGGAGGGCATCTAGGATTTCTGGCTGATCTGCCATATTCAGGGAGGCGAATCTTAGCAGTTGCCTTTTCTGTCTGGTGGCAAAGAGGTCTATTTGGGGAAGGCCCCATTTTGTCACAATGTCTCTGAATATTTCTGTGTTTAGGCACCACTCTCCTTGCCGTAGTGTGTGGCGACTCAGGAAGTCCGCTTCTGAATTGTCTACCCCTCTGATGTGAAGAGCTGATAGAGAGACAAATTTTTCCTCGGCTAAGGAAAAAATTTCTCTTGTGGAAGACATTAATTTGTCCGACCGTGTTCCGCCTTGTCTGTTGAGGTATGCCACTACTGTAGTGTTGTCCGAGAGGATTCTTACGTGTTCTCCTTGAAGCTGCGGGAGGAAATGATATAGGGCTTGACTCACTGCTTTTAATTGTTTTAAATTTGAAGAATCGTGTATCTGTTCTCTTCCCCACCGGCCCTGGGAAAAGGCTTCCCCATGTGAGCTCCCCATCCTGTAGGGCTAGCATCAGTAGTAATGATACGAGAAGGTGTTATTACCCAGTCTACTCCTTCCGATAATTTAGTATCATCTAACCACCACTCTAAAGAATCCATGACTACCTGGGATAAGGAGATCTTATCTGTTAAATGACCTCTAGCATAGGCTTCTTCTGATAGTATTTGGTGCTGTAGGTCTCGGGTGTGAATTTGAGCCCACTTACCGTATATACTCGTGTATAAGCCGAGATTTTCAGCCCATTTTTTAGGCTGAAAGTCCCCTCTCGGCTTATACGCGGGTCATATACGGGGGTCGGCGGGGGAGGGGGAGCGGGGGTGTCGGATTATACTCACCTCTCCGCCGGCACGGTCTCTGCAGCCCCCCTGCTTCTCCCACGATCTCTGGCTCCTTCCTGCAGCGGTCACATGGCACCGCTCATTAAAGTCATGAATATGCACATATTCATGACTTTAATGAGCGGTACCATGTGACCGCTGTAGGAAGGAAGCGCTGTGGAGAGCAGCCGGGAGAAGAGGAGAGGCTGCAGGGACGCATATGCTATATTTACCTGTCCCCGTGCCACCGTTGCGCGCTGCTCCCTCTGTCCTGGCTGTAAATGATCAGGCAGAGGGCGCGATGACGTCGTTAGTGAGCGACGCGCCCCCTGCCTGATCATTCACTGCTGAGGACCAGGAAGAAGACGCAGCGCTGCGGTGCAGAGAGGACAGGTAAATATCTCAGGTGCCCCGGCACCTGTCCCCCAGCGACGAGAGGTGAGTATGTCTTTTTTTTTTTTCTTGCAGCAGCATATGGGGCATAATCTGGAACATATGGGGGCATAATATGGAGCATATGGAGGCATAATATGGAGCATATGGGGGCATAATATGGAGCATATGGGGGGGCATAGGAGCATGGGCTATGGAACATATGGGGCATAATCTGGAGCATATGGTGGCATAAGCTGTGGAACAGATGGGGGCATAATCTGGAGCATATGGGGGCATAATATGGAGAATATGGGGGCATAAGCTGTGGAACATATGGGGGCATAATATGGGGGCATAAGCTGTGGAACATATGGGGGCATAATCTGGAGCATATGGGGGCATAAGCTGTGGAACATATGGGGGCATAATCTGGAGCATATGGGGGCATAATATGGAGAATATGGGGGCATAAGCTGTGGAACATATGGGGGCATAATATGGGGGCATAAGCTGTGGAACATATGGGGGCATAATCTGGAGCATATGGGGGCATAATATGGAGCATATGGGGCATAAGCTGTGGAACATATGGGGGCATAATATGGAGCATATGGGGGCATAAACTTGTGGAACATATGGGGGCATAATATGGAGCATATGGGGGCATAAGCTGGGGAACATATGGGGGCATAAGCTGTGGAACATATGGGGCATAATCTGGAGCATATGGGGCATAATCTGGAGCATATGGGGGCATAATCTGTGGAACATATGGGGGCATAATCTGGAGCATATAGGGGCATAATCTGTGGATCATACGGGGCATAATCTGTGGAATATATGGGGCATAATCTGGAGCATATAGGGGCATAATCTGTGGAGCATATTGGGCATAATCTGTGGAGCATCATATGGGGGCATAATCATTTTTCACCCTAGGCTTATACACGAGTCAATAAGTTTTCCCAGTTTTTTGTGGCAAAATTAGGGGGGTCGGCTTATACACGGGTCGGCTTATACATGAGTATATACGGTAATTGCCGGAATACAGAAAGTGAGGGATCCCAACAGGGACATTGCCTCCCTTAGGGTCATGTGTGGTTTCTTTATTGCTGCCCCGACTTTCGTTTTAATCGCTGATATTTTTACCTGTGGCAGTAGACATTTATGCACTGTTGAATCTAATTGGAGGCCTAAAAAGTACTGGACGGATTGCGGCTCAAATCTGGATTTCTTGCTGGTTATGAGCCAGCCTAGAGCCTGTAGGGATAAGATTGCGTCTTTCACCCATGTGGTACATTGTGCTACCGAGTTTCCTATTATCAAAAAGTCATCCAGATAAGGTATTATTAGGGTATCTATTTGTCGTAGGAAGGCCATTACTTCCAGCATCACCTTTGTAAATACTCTTGGTGCGATCGAGAGTCCAAATGGCATCGCTGCCAACTGGAAATGATGTATGATGCCGTCTAAGGAAACTGCCACTCTGAGATATTTTTGGTATCTGGAATGGATTGGAAGATGATAATAAGCATCTTTTAAATCTAAACCTGCCATCATACAATTGGGAAAAAGTAATTTTATTGCCGATCTGATGGATTCCATTTTAAATTTTTCATTTTGGATGAACGTATTCAATTTTTTTAGGTTGAGAATAGTTCTAAATGAGCCGTCTGGTTTATTAACCAGGAAGAGAGGGGAATAAGGCTACTTTCACACTTGCGTTTTTTTGCGCAGCGCATCTTGCGCTATCGGACGCATGCGCAATGTTCCCCTATCTTTAACATGGCGGGCGCAGGGTCTAGCGCTTGCACGCGTTCATGTGCGTTTGTCGTGCGCTGCGCATTTTTCTCGGTGTGCGCCCATACGCGCCAGACGCTACATGTTGCATTTTTTTTTCCGTCCAACCGCTTTAAAAAAACGCGTGCGCACGTGTGCGCATGCTATGCGCAAAAAATAACATTGCAGTCTATGGGGGCGCTGGTGTGCGCATGGCTTTGCGCTCGTCAGCGCTTTTGCACGCACGCAATTTTTCTGTAAATAATGGAGCCAGAGATGATAGAGCCAGAGATGATGGAGGCAGAGATGAAGGAGACAGATGATGGAGCCAGAGATGATGGAGACAGAGATGATAGAGCCAGAGATGATGGAGGCAGAGATGATGGAGCCAGAGATGATAGAGCCAGAGATGATGGAGGCAGAGATGATGGAGACAGCTGATGGAGGCAGAGATGATGGAGCCAGAGATGATAGAGCCAGAGATGATGGAGGCAGAGATGATGGAGACAGCTGATGGAGGCAGAGATGATGGAGACAGAGATGATAGAGCCAGAGATGATGGAGGCAGAGATGATGGAGACAGAGATGATAGAGCCAGAGATGATGGAGGCAGAGATGATGGAGCCAGAGATGATAGAGCCAGAGATGATGGAGCCAGAGATGATGGAGACAGATGATGGAGGCAGAGATGATGGAGACAGAGATGATAGAGCCAGAGATGATGGAGGCAGAGATATGGAGACAGCTGATGGAGGCAGAGATGATGGAGCCAGAGATGATAGAGCCAGAGATGATGGAGACAGATGATGGAGCCAGAGATGATGGAGCCAGAGATGATGGAGACAGATGATGGAGGCAGAGATGATGGAGACAGAGATGATAGAGCCAGAGATGATGGAGGCAGAGATGATGGAGACAGCTGATGGAGGCAGAGATGATGGAGCCAGAGATGATATAGCCAGAGATGATGGAGCCAGAGATGATGGAGACAGATGATGGAGGCAGAGATGATGGAGCCAGAGATGATAGAGCCAGAGATGATGGAGCCAGAGATGATGGAGACAGATGATGGAGGCAGAGATGATGGAGACAGAGATGATAGAGCCAGAGATGATGGAGGCAGAGATGATGGAGACAGCTGATGGAGGCAGAGATGATGGAGCCAGAGATGATAGAGCCAGAGATGATGGAGCCAGAGATGATGGAGACAGATGATGGAGCCAGAGATGATGGAGCCAGAGATGATGGAGACAGATGATGGAGCCAGAGATGATGGAGCCAGAGATGATGGAGACAGATGATGGAGACAGAGATGATGGAGACAGAGATGATAGAGCCAGAGATGATAGAGCCAGAGATGATGGAGACAGAGATGATGGAGCCAGAGATGATGGAGCCAGAGATGATGGAGGCAGAGATGATGGAGACAGCTGATGGAGGCAGAGATGATGGAGGCAGAGATGATAATGTGACAAATAGAAAACGCATGCGCCAAAAAAAACGCAAACGCATGCAAAAACGCATGAAATCGCAGACAAACGCTGCGTTTTTTTATCAAAATGCGCATGCTGATGCGACTAAATATTGCAGCGTTTACAAGCGTTTGCATGCGTTTTTTTAATGCGCTTCATGTGCGCTCGAAACGCAGCGCAAAAAAACGCAAGTGTGAAAGTAGCCTAAAATCCCTTTCTTTCCTGCTCATCAGGTACACTGATCAATACGTTTTTAATTATCAGGCTCCGAATCTCATTCTCAAATGCTTGTTGTTGTACCGGGCAGGCTAAAGATGTTACAATAAATGAATTTTGGGGAACATGATTGAATTTTATTTTTAATCCATCTTTAATTATATCCAGGACCCATAGATTGGAAGAAATTTTTGCCCATTCCTGGAAGAAGGATTTCAGTCTTCCCCTACTGGAGGGACTGGTTGGTGCGTCTTATTTGTCTTTACGGAAGGTAGATCCTCTCAACATAGCACCTTTATTTTTTCCGTCTTACGCAGACCAGCGGTTTTGGTTTTCGGTCGTTCTTCCTCTACCGAATGATCGTCTCTTAAACGCCCTCCTATAAGATGGAAGAGGGGGGTTAGGGAAGGCCTTTTTCCTCTCTAAGGCCTTTTTGAGGATATCGTCCAAAGTTTTTTCAAACAAAAACTCACCATCGCACGGAATAGTACAGAGTTTTGCCTTGGACTGTGTGTCTCCTCTCCAGCTTTTAAGCCATAGACTACGTCTGGCATTATTTAATAGTCCCGTTGTTCTGGCCGCCAGACGCAGTGAATCAGCTGAAGCATCGGCTATAAAAGCGGCCGCTCCTCGGATTAAGGGAATGGCCGCTCGCACTTTGTCCCTAGAAACTTTCTGTTCTATTTGCTGGTCAAGCTGATCGATCGAAACCAGCATAGAACGGGCCGTACAAGTACTGGATATTGCTGGCTTAAACGTGCCGGTAGCTGCTTCCCACGCTCTTTTAAGTGAGGCTTCAGCTTTGCAGTCAAGGGGATCTTTTAATAACCCTGCATCCTCCACTGGTAAAGAGGATTGTTTTGAGGAGGAGGCCACCGCTGCATCAACTTTTGGGACCTTGGACCAATTTGATAGTTCCTCATCGCTGAAGGGGTACCTTCCCTTTGAGGCGGAGGGAAGATAACCCCTCTGGTCCTGTTTATCCCACTCTTTTTTAATTAAGGCTTTAATAGCCGGAATCACGGGAAATGATCTTCTTTTCCTGTCCGTTAGCCCTGCAAACATGATTTCCTGAGTGGTTTGAGGTCCCTTTTGATCTGAACAACCCATCGTATTCCTCACAGATTTTACCAGACTGTCCATATTTTCAAAGGGAAAACATGAGCGTCCCTCTATGTCTGAGGAGGATGAGGACGCGGATGACTGAGCAGCATCTGATAGTACTGCTTCCTCTAGGTCTGAGTCTGAACTGGACATTTTCCTCCTTTTCCCACGTGTGGGTATCTCAGCGGACTGATTTAGCGACTGTAGTTCCTCTCTTATTATGGCTCTAATGTCCGAAGTTGAGATGGATGCTTGCCGCACCGTATCTTTTATATATCTTGCGCATAATCTTTTTGTATAGGCCTGAGCTAGGGGGCAACTACAGAGGCCACATTCTTTGTTTTTTGTTTTCCCTTTTTTCTTAGCCTGATATGAATTACCATAAGGATAAGAGAGAGAGAGAAACTTCGTCAGCTTTATAGGCAGATAGTTATAACTCACCCAGTGAAGCTGCCGGTACCGATTGCGAAGGTGGTGAAACAGGTTTCATGGCGTGAGTTCTGTGGCTTGCGTCTGAGGAACCTCTATTAGAGTTGTCTCTGGACGGAGCTTCAGTATCCTCTGCCAGGGGATGCGTGCCTTGTCCTGGAGACGACATGGTTGCACGCCATCCTTCCTCTTGCAGGGCTTTTTATTAGCCCCACCACATGTTGCCTTCCAGTACCTCCCTCCCCCCCAGCTCCTCGCCTCCTGGGTTAGATGTGGCTTCCATGTATATATAATATATACACATATATACATATGTATTTTCCATGATTTCTGCGTCTCTTGCGCAGCTACTTTCATTACATGTGCTGTTGAAGCCAGCACTTTACTATGCCACTATATCATCATCATTTTCTTTTTTTTTTTTTAGAGGGGGTGGGGTGGGCACGGAGCGTGTCCTCGGCCAAGCGCAGTCCCTCTGTCGGGATCGCGCACGCGTCGTAGCTGGGGAACCTCCGGTGACTCAGAAGTTCCCTCTTACCACTTCCTATCGGCGTTCCATGCTGCTTTCCGACCTGCGCTGCTGTCGGCTCTTCTGAAGGACACAGAGGCTTTCCTCTCCCTCTGGTCCCACGCGGGCTTAGGCGGCTATAACCGGACCCCCACGCACGGTATGGTTCTGGAACTGCGGGCGGCCCTCCCCGGACCCGAGGTTCCAAGCATGCTATATCCCAGACGAGGGGGGAGCCGGATTACAGCACTCCCCCGACGCTGCTTCTGATCCGGAGCCCCTGCCGTTCCCGAGGAGACCGCACAGGCGGCTCCCAGACTAGGTATTTTTCTTTGTAGGAATATTCCTGCGGTCTCCCATGGGAGCAGGAAACCAACTGAGGAGGAGAGGCGGACCGCCCTTTTTTATCTCTGTAGGTTTCCTGTTCCTATGGGCGGATCCCTCTCTCCAAGTGGATGCTGTCGTGGCGAAGGGTAAAAGATCAAAATATCATCCAAATAAACAATAACACTCCTACAGATCAACGGCCTCAGAATGTCATTAATGAAATTTTGAAAAAACGCAGGCACATTAGTAAGGCAAAAAGGCATCACCAGACACTCAAAATGACCCTCCGAGGTATTAAAGGCTGTCTTCAACTCATCGTCCTCCTTCACCCGCAGCAAATTATATGCCTCACAGAGGTCAATTTTAGAGAACCACTTCGCTCCGGTTAGTTGGTTAAACAAATCTGGAATTAGCGGCAACGGGTAAGGATTGCGCACAGTGATCTTATTAATCTCCCGAAAATCCAGACACGGTCTAAGAACCCATCCTTGTTTTTGACAAAAAAAAATCCTACGACCACAGGAGACTTAGAGGGTCTTATATGACCTGCAGCTAAACTAGCCTTCAGGTATTCCTTTAACCCCTTCCTGACCTGTGACACAGCGTATTTGTCATGAAAGGATCGCGTTCCTGCGGGTCGGGTGACCGTGGTCACTGAAAAGTCACCCGACCCACAGGCACAAGACCCTTTGTGCTTCACCACAGGGGGGTTGGCTTAACCCCCACGTGGCTACGATCGCTCTGATTGGTTGTTGAAAGTGAAACCGTGCTCCCTTTATTCCGAGCCCCGACGTGTGCCCAAACAGTGGTTTACCCCCACATATGGGGTATCAACGTACTCAGGAAAAATTGCACAACAACTTTGGAGGTCTAATTTCTCCTGTTACCCTTGGGAAAAAAAAATTGTCGACTAAAAAAATGATTTTTGTGGAAAAAAAATGATTTTTTATTTTCACAGCTCTGCGTTATAAACTTCTGTGAAGAACTTGGAGATTCAAAGTGCTCACCACACATCTAGAGGAGTTCCTTGGGGGATCTAGTTTCCAAAATGGGGTCACTTGGGGGTTTCTACTGTTTAGGCACATCATGGGCTCTGCAAACGTAACATGACACCCGCAGACCATTCCATCAAAGTCAGCATTTCAAACCGTCACTACTTCCCTTCCGAGCCCCAACGTGTGCCCAAACAGTGGTTAACCCCCACATATGGGGTACCAGTGTACTCAGGACAAACTGGACAACAACTTTTGGGGTCCAATTTCTCCTGTAACCATTGTGAAAATAAAAATAGGGGGCTAAAAAATCATTTTTTGAGAAAAAAATATTTTTTTATTTTCAGGGCTCTGCATTATAAACTTCTGTATAGCACCTGGGGTTCAAAGTGCTCACTGTGCATCTAGATAAGTTCCTTAGGTGGTCTTGTTTCCAAAATGGGGTCATTTGTGGGGGAGCTCCAAAGTTTAGGCACACGGGATCTCCAAACACGACATGGTGTCCGCTAATGATTGGAGCTAATTTTCAATTAAAGTCAAATGGCGCTCCTTCCCTTCTGAGTCCTGTCGTGCGCCCAATTTATCCTGTTACCCTTGGGAAAATAAAAAATAGCGGGCTAAAAAATGATTTTTAAGAAACAAAAATGATTTTTTTATTTTCACTGCTCTGCGTTAATAAACTTCTGTGAAGCACTTGGGGGTTCAAAGTGCTCACTACACATCTAGATATGCTCCTTGGGGGTCTATTTTCCAAAATGGGGTCACTTGTGGGGGTTTCTACTGTTTAAGCAAATCAGGGGCTCTGCAAACGCAACATGACACCCGCAGAACATTCCATCAAGTCTGCATTCCAAAATGGCGCTCCTTCCCTTCTGAGCTCTCCCAATGCGCCAAAACAGTGGTTCCCCCCCACATATGGGGTATTTGTGTACTCAGGACAACTTTTGTGTCCAATTTCTCCTGTTACCCTTGTGGAAATAAAAAATCATTTTTGAGGAAAAAAATTATTTTTTTATTTTCACTGCTCTGCGTTATAAACTTCTGTGAAGCACCTGGGGGTTCAAAGTGCTCACTATGTATCTAAATAAGTTCCTTGGGGAGTCTAGTTTCCAAAATGGTGTCATATATGGGGGAGCTCCAATGTTTAGGCACACAGAGACTCTCCAAATGCGACATGGCAACCGCTAAATATTCCAGCATATTTTCGATTCAAAAAGTCAAATGGCGCTCCTTCCCTTCTGAGCCCTGCCGTGCGCCCAAACAGTGGTTTATGACCACATATGAGGTATCTGTGTACTCAGGAGAAATTGCCCAACAAATTTTAGGATCCATTTTATCCTGTTGCCCATGCAAAAATGAAAACATTGATGCTAAAATAAAATTTTTGTTGGAAAAATTAAAATGTCCATTTTTTCCTTACACGTTGCTTTAGTTCCTGTGAAGCACCTGAAGGGTTAATAATCTTCTTGAATGTAGTTTTGAGTAGCTTGAGTGGTGCAGTTTTTATAATGGTGTCACTTTTGGGTATTTTCTACCATATAGATCCCTCAAAGTGACTTTAAATATTAGGTGGTCCCTAAAAAAAAATGGTTTTGTAAATTTTGCTGTAAAAATGAGAAATCGCTGGTCAACTTTTAACCCTTATAACTTCGTAACAAAAAAAACTTTTGTTTCCAAAATTGTGCTGATGTAAAGTAGACATGTGGGAAATGTTATTTATTAACTATTTTGTGTCACACAACTCTCTGGTTTAACAGAATAAAAATAAAATTTTGAAAATTGCAAGATTTTCAAAATTTTCGCCAAATTTCCATTTTTTTCACAAATAAACACAAAAATTATCGACCTAAATTTACCACTATCATGAAGCCCAATATGTCACGAAAAAAAAATCTCAGAATCGCTAGGATCCGTTGAAGCGTTCCTGAGTTATTACCTCATAAAGGGACACTGGTCAGAATTGCAAAAAATGGCAAGGTCATGAAGGGGTTAAGGCCTCCCTCTCGGCAATTGGCAGATTAAATAAACGACTCTTGGGGAGTGTAGCACCAGGGACAAACTCAATCGAGAAATCGTAATCTCTATGGGTGGTAGAGTTTGCGACTCAACTTCTGAAATACCTTCCAGAAATCCTGAATGGCTTCAGGTAGCTCCCTCTTCACAACAGCAGCAATGTGAACATTACAACATTTACCATAACACCCCTGACCCCAGGACCTTATAATACCAGACGACCAGTCCAGCAAAGGATTGTGCATTTTTAACCAGGGTAAACCCAGGACGATTGGAACAGGCAATTTATCAAGTATAAACAAGTCTATACTCTCCTGATGTTCCATATTGACAATAAGTTGGAACCCAGTGACCTTTCGAGAAACGCACCCATGCTCCAGGGGAGTGTTATTAATCGCCACAACAGGAAAAGGAGATGGCAATGGTTCAGAATCAAATTTATATTTGTCTAGAAATTGTTGATCAATCAAATTCAGTGCAGAACTACAATCCACCATGACCTGAAAATCAATGGAATGAACACGATAGGTGGAATTACCAGAAAAAAAACTCCTGCGGACCTGAAATCAGCAATACGAACGGGAGTGTTGCTCCTCCTGACCTTTTTTTTCTTTTCTTTCTTTATGCGAACCTCGAATTGCTTAATAAAATGGTCAGCCTTACCACAATACAAGCATATCCCCTCAGAGAACATCCTCTCCCTCTCCTGGGAACGAGAGGACATCACCCCAAGTTGCATCGGTTCCCCGCTGTCGACGGGGCTATCCTGAGAGACTGGGTCCAGCATTGTGAAAGCCTTCTATTCATTCTGCCTGTCTCTCAATCTTCTATCCACACGAATAGCTAACTAGAGATACCACAACAAATAAGCAGTGCAAAGTCCAAATAACTTAATATAAAATAACAACTTTATTTATATCAAAAGGACAATTAATCAGGGACAAACATGAGGGCTAAAAGCAACACACATAACCGCATTAGCCCAAGCGGCAAGACACAATGCAAATACCTGGAGCCAGCATAATGTTAATGCCAAATACATAAATTAGGGCTAAAGTGTGGTTTGAGCAAAGTAAAATCATATGCTGAAGATGTCCCCACAACATTATCTATAGTCTATCATATGGGAAACATCATTCATATGTTCACAGGCATAGATGTATGGCGGGAGACCCTGTGAGACCTGGTATGTACTACTATTTACATCTACAGTCAGGGCCAGAAATATTTGGACAGTGACACAATTTTCGCGAGTTGGGCTCTGCATGCCACCACATTGGATTTGAAATGAAACCTCTACAACAGAATTCAAGTGCAGATTGTAACGTTTAATTTGAAGGGTTGAACAAAAATATGTGTTAGAAAATGTAGGAATTGTACACATTTCTTTACAAACACTCCACATTTTAGGAGGTCAAAAGTAATTGGACAAATAAACATAACCCAAACAAAATATTTTTATTTTCAAAATTTTGTGGCGAATCCTTTGGAGGCAATCACTGCCTTAAGTCTGGAACCCATGGACATCACCAAACGCTGGGTTTCCTCCTTCTTAATGCTTTGCCAGGCCTTTACAGCCGCAGCCTTCAGGTCTTGCTTGTTTGTGGGTCTTTCCCTCTTAAGTCTGGATTTGAGCAAGTGAAATGCATGCTCAATTGGGTTAAGATCTGGTGATTGACTTGGCCATTGAAGAATGTTCCACTTTTTTGCACTCATGAACTCCTGTGTAGCTTTGGCTGTATGCTTGGGGTCATTATCCATCTGTACTATGAAGCGCCGTCCAATCAAGTTTGCAGCATTTGGCTGAATCTGGGCTGAAAGTATATCCCGGTACACTTCAGAATTCATCCAGCTACTCTTGTCTGCTGTTATGTCATCAATAAACACAAGTGACTCAGTGCCATTGAAAGCCATGCATGGCCATGCCATCACGTTGCCTCCACCATGTTTTACAGAGGATGTGGTGTGCCTTGGATCATGTGCCGTTCCCTTTCTTCTCCAAACTTTTGGCTTCCCATCATTCTGGTACAGGTTGATCTTTGTCTCATCTGTCCATAGAATACTTTTCCAGAACTGAGCTGGCTTCTGGAGGTGTTTTTCAGCAAATTTAACTCTGGCCTGTCTATTTTTGGAATTGATGAATGGTTTGCATCTAGATGTGAACCCTTTGTATTTACTTTCATGGAGTCTTCTCTTTACTGTTGACCTAGAGACAGATACACCTACTTCACTGAGAGTGTTCTGGACTTCAGTTGATGTTGTGAACGGGTTCTTCTTCACCAAAGAAAGTATGCGGCGATCATCCACCACTGTTGTCTTCCGTGGGCTCCCAGGTCTTTTTGGATTGATGAGTTCACCAGTGCTTTCTTTCTTTCTCAGGATGTACCAAATTGTAGATTTTGCCACTTCTAATGTTGTAGCAATTTCTTGGATGGGTTTTTTTCTGTTCTTGCAGCTTAAGGATGGCTTGTTTCACCTGCATGGAGAGCTCCTGTGACCACATGTTTCCTTCACAGCAAAACCTTCCAAATGCAAACACCACACCTCAAATCAACTCTGGCCCTTTCATCTGCTTAATTGAGAATGACATAACAAAGGGATTGCCCACACCTGTCCATGAAATAGCCTTGGAGTCATTTGTCCAATTACTTTTGGTCCCTTTAAAAACAGGGTGGCACATGTTAAGGAGCTGAAACTCCTAAACCCTTCATCCAATTTTAATGTGGATACCCTCAAATGAAAGCTGAAAGTCTGAACTTCAACTGCATCTGATTTGTTTTGTTTCAAATTCATTGTGGTAATGTCTAGAACCAAAATTAGATAAATGTTGTCTCTGTCCAAATATTTATGGACCTAACTGTATGTCTGTGAACATATGAATGATGTTTCCCATATGATTGACTATAGATAATGTTGTGGGGCATCTTCAGCATATGATTTTACTTGCTCAAACCAGCCCTAATTTATGTATTTGGCATTAACATTATGCTGGCTCCAGGTATTTGCATTGTGTCTTGCCGCTTGGGCTAATGCGGATATGTGTGTTGCTTTTAGCCCTCATGTTTGTCCCTGATTAATTGTCCTTTTGATATAAATAAAATTGTTATTTTATATTAAGTTATTTGGACTTTGCACTGCTTATTTGTTGTGATATCTCTATATGAGTTTCAGTGTGTCCCACACAATCCAGTATATGGACTAGTGATATAGCAATACTAACATCTTTATATAATGTGCTGAAATGTTTCATCTCACTGGTCGCATTTGTTTTTCTTGCTGCTAACGAATAGTTTAAACTGCATAGCAGTTTACAATGTAGCAGGTGCAGGATATGCAATGAGAAAATCTTTAACCCTTTCACTCAAACCTGCTAAAAACTGACTCTTGAGCGCTGGGTCATTCCACCTGACCTCTGTTGACCATCGTCTGAACAGGGTGAAATACCTCTCAGCATCACCAGAACCCTGTTTAAGCTGTCTGAGCTCTGCCTTAGCTGAGGTGACCCGATCAGGATCATCATGTAACAACCCCATAACAGTAAAAAAAAAATGCTTCTACTGACGTCAAACAAGGATCACCAGGTGGTAAAGAAAATGCCCAGATTTGGGGTTCACTTCGCAACAAAGACATAATAATCCCCACACGCTGTAATTCATTCCCTGAAGATCCAGGTCCAAGCCGAAAATATAGTAAACATGCATTTTTAAACATAAAAAATTTCTGCCGTTTACCAGAAAAAAAACTCAGGTAGTTCTACCTTAGGTTCTTCACAGTGTACTCCAGGACAATTACTCACGTGCTGTTGCAGGCTGGCTACCTTCAAAGTTAACCCTTGCAAGTGTTGAGCAAGTTCTTGGACGCTGTTCATATTGAAGGACTCCGGGAGAAAAATTTTTAATTTTTTTTTTATGTGCGGACTGGACATACTGTTACATATCTGCAACTCAGAAATAGGACAGGAGGGGAAGAAGCTAACCCTGCACTAGGACTAGACTGAATCCCTATGATGGGGCGGATGACCTAATCCTTGTGAATAGACCCACCGACGTTTCCTAGTCTAGACTTGAGCGAAGACCTAAAGGTGGGGGAAGGGTATCCCTGAAAGATCTAGGGACTGGGAACAAAAAACAGGTAACCTCCTAGCAGGGAAATAGAGGAAGCTGCAAAAATGAATGTTTGATAAGGGGGGCTCAGTAGTGATTATGAACAAATCTGATTATGTTACAGTGGTAAATGATATGGTTTCCAAGAAGAAATTTATACTGTTTTTAAAAGTGATCCCACTTCTTTTTCTAAAGCATGAAAATTTATTATTGATGAAGGTTTAACACAGGGTTTCTTTTCTGAATATCTTTATGTTGATAATCCTGTCATTTCCATTTTACTTTCATTACCGAAAACGCACAAAAATATTTTCCCACCCAAGCTTTCAGCCTCGGTAGTCTACATAGAACCTCAGTGTACCATCTTTCTATCAAACTAACACAATAGGCATCATCCAGGGGCTCTAGCTTTTGCTGATTATGTGTTAGATATCCTTTTTAGCTCCTGCGGGACTCTGTACCTTGTGACGTCACACCCCTTTTCAGTGCCTCCGTCCACCTTGGATTCTGGTATCCAGGGATGCTACAGGCCAGAGAGCCCCTGGCTCTACACATGCAGTCTTTGCCTTCATTTCTGCTGCTTCTCTGCCGGACTGCTTGTTGGAATATGTTGGTGCAACAACTCTATTCCTGTCTATGAGTGTTTAGTTGCTAGATTTGTATGCTGTTTATAAAGTTAAAAAAACTCCCAGAGGCTTACACAGGAAGAGCATGTGACTGCATTTCCTGTTTTTCCTGTGTCTGTGTATGAGAGAAGCACCCTGCTCTAGATAGAGATACACAAATGACTTATTCCTGATATACAGTATTAAGCTTACCATATATTGTTCCTGTTTGTTCCTGAATAAGGAAGCTCTGTTGTTCCACGCTTGGAGAGTATCCTGAATTATCCTCTACCAACAGGTTATGGGCCCAGAGTGACACAGAACCCTAGAGTAACACAGCAACAGAAGCCCAGAGCAAAAGCAGCACAGAGCAACAGAGAAGATGTCCACTAGCAGCAATCCTGAAGTTCTCAGTGCCAAGCCTCACTAACCAGAACTATCAGTCCTGGAAATTCAAGGTGAAGATGCTGCTTATAAGAGAAAGTATGTGGAAATATACTGAGGAACAAGTGCCTCATCCATTACGAGATTATTGGCTAGAGAAGGATCAGAAAGCACAAAGCACGATCTCCTTCACTGTAGATTATAATCAGATTGTGCATATATTCAAGTGTGCAACTGCAAAGGAGATGTGGGATGAGTTACAGATGAATTCAAGAGAAAAATGCAGCATATGAGCAGCAGTAATGAATCCAGAGCAGAAACAGCATTAAAGACACAGGATTTCCTTACATATAAGAGCAATCTAAGAGAACTTGTGAATGTTTTGTCTGTAAAAAGCCTGGCCACCTTGAAGCAGACTGCAGAATTTGGAAAGCAAGAATAAGTCAGCTTAAAAAGCTGAACAGTCATCAAAGGGTTAAAACAGCTGTAAAGTAAGATTCTGCATGTGTTGAAGCTACATTTAATGCCAGTATAAGCCCATATGCAAAGCATATATGGTGTATAGATTCTGGTGCAAGCAGTCATATGACAAATAACAAGGATTTCTTCACTGACCTTAATGAAAGCAAGTCAGAAAAGGTCATCTTAGCTAATGGTCACTATATGACTTCAGAACTTCAGAAGGAATAGGAGGTGGCAGGCCCGGATTGATTGTCTGCCCAGGCAGGCAGATGCCTTCTGGGCAGGCGGCTCTGAGCTTCAAAATGGGCCGTCGGCCATTTAAATCTTCTGCGAAGGCCCTGGTGCGCGCGTACTCTCTCGGTGCATGCGCTAACCAGGGTCGCGGCAGCCAGCGTCAGCTCGTGAGCGTGGCCATCGTTCATTGCGTAGCTGCTGCCCTCGTCAGTGCGGGCAAGCAGGAGAGTGCGCACCAGGGCCTGTGCAGAAGTTTGAAAAGGCAGCCGCCACTGTGCACACATGACGCCTGAGCCTCACTCTGATGCTGGCCAGTAAAAGTGTCAGAGAGCATGGCTCTCCTCACCAATCCGCGGCCAGCATCCGCTCCAAGTCCTAAGCACCTCCAACGCTGGCTGGACAGTGGACCTACCTTATTCTCTCCCCATCTCAGGTGAGTACTAAGACGGAAGCATTTTTATACGTTATACAACATTGCAGTTTTACCTATATAATGTATATAACGGCTATATGTACAATATATAGGTGATACTACTGTATATAATCACTGTATCACTTATAATGTATGAACAGCAGTCTATATACATTATATAGGTGATTCCACTGTGTGTATACATACTGAGACCGCTATACACATCGGTCGCAGTATATATACACACAGTGGTATCACCTATATAGTGTACATACCGTAGTCGCAGTTTCACCTATATTATATGTGTGTGTATGTACAGTATGTGTGTATGTGTAAGCACTCTGATTAAGTCCGGGGTCAGATTTGTGAGTGTGATGCGAGAAACTCCTGCGAGTCTCTCGCATCAATGCCCGGCACTGTCGCCGGCACTCGGGACCGGAGTGTGCGGCTGCATGTATTTCTGTGCAGCTGAATGCTCCGGTCAGAGTGCTGGCGGCAGTGCTGGGTATTGAGGTGAGAGACTCGTGCGAGTTTCTCGCAAGTGTGACCCCGGCCTATTTGTGATCAAAGTGGCGGACTCTTTATTGGCCCATGTGGCAACATTTTGGATCAATAACAGAACATTTCTCTGGTATAAAACTGAAATATTGCCACATGGGCTAATAAAGAGTTCACTGCTTAAAGGGACTGTCTCCCATGTGTTGTGACACGTGATGCCCGGTGCCCATCAACTCTGCTGTCACTGTCTCCACCTTTGGACAAACTGGACATTAAGCGGAAGTCCAGGATGAGCTACTTGATCCCAGACTTCTTCATGTTCAGTTTGTCCAAAAATGGAGACAGTGATGGCAGCATTGATTGGTGCCGGGCATCACATGTCACAATAGCACATCCCCCGAGACTCATCACAGCCACTGTGGGAATGGTGCCGGCACAGGAGGTGAGTATAGGCTTTATTAATTTATCAGGGCTGAACATTTAAGGAGTTGTCCTAGTAGTGTACAACCCTTTAAAAATGTGGTGCTGCTCAGTTACGATAACCAGTATATACATATATACACACCGTATTTTGCGGATTATAGGACCTTCAGGATTATAAGACGCACCCAAAATTTTGAGGAGAAAAATAGGAAAAAAAATCTTTTTTTAATAAAATGATGGTGCCTCTTATAATCCATCTGTCTTATTGCTTACCAGGGGTGGTGGCTGCGGTGAAACAGGGTCCCAGGGTTGCTGCTAGAAGAGGCAAAAGTGGAGTGTTGCTGCAGGCCGCAGGCTGGGATGACGGGGTGTTGGGATGTGTGGCATGCTGCTGCGGATGATCGGTGTTGCGGTTGTTCAGTGCTGTGGGGACTCTGCCGACATTTTGTGAGAGGCCAAAGCCCCCGCAGTTGCATGGTTTCCTATGGAGTGGACTCCAGGAAAATTGCTACCAGGAGCGGTGCATGCGCAGATGGAGATCTCAGCACCAAGATCTCGGGATCTTGGGTCTGAGTGGTTCTAATCACCTACTCGGTACTTAGATTCATTCTTTGGCTGCTGTGCACACTCCGACGAAAAAGAAAAACTTCATAAATAAATAAATTTAAAAAATATATATATATTCCCCAATAAATTCCTTTCTTCATGTAAATAAAAAAAAGCAATAAAAGTACACATATTTTGTATCGCCGCGTCCATAACGACCCGTCCTATAAAACAAGGCTAAAAAACAATGATTTATCATCATACCGCCGAACAAAAAGTGGAATAACACGCGATCAAAAAGACGGATATAAATAAACATGGAACTGCTGAAAACTTCATCTTGTCCCGCAAAAAACAAGCCACCATACAGCATCATCAGCGAAACAATAAAATAGTTATAGCTCGCAGAATAAAGCGATGCAAAAATAAATATTTTTTATATATAATAGTTTTTATTGTATAAAAGCGCCAAAACATAAAAAAATGATGCAAATGAGGTATCGCTGTAATCGTACTGACCCGAAGAATAAAACTGCATTATCAATTTTACCACACACGGAACGATATAAACGCGCCCCCCCCCGAAAGAAATTCATGAATTGCTAGTTTTTGTCCATTCTGCCTCCCAAAAATCGTAATAAAAAGCTATCAAAAAATGTCATGTGCCCAAAAATTGTACCAATAAAAACGTCACCTCGTCCTGCAAAAAATAAGACCTAACACGACTCTGTGGGCCAAAATATAGAAAATTATAGCTCTCAAAATGTGATGATGCAAAAACTATTTTTTACAACAAAACGAGTCTTTTAGCATGTGACAGCTGCCAATCATTAAAACCCACTATAAATAGTAAATCAAACCCCCCTTTATCACCCCCTTAGTTAGGGAAAAATAATAAAATTTAAAAAATGTATTTATTTCCATTTTCCCGTTAGGGTTAGGGTTAGGGATAAAGTTAGGGTTAGAGTTGGGGCTAAAGTTAGGGTTAGGGTTGGGACTAGGGTTACGGGTGTTAGGGTTAGGTTTGTGGTTTGGGTTATGATTTGGGTTGGGATTTGGGTTAGGGGTGTGTTTCGGTTAGGGTTGGAGTTAGATTTGGGGGGTTTCCACTGTTTAGGCACATCAGGGGCTTTCCAAATGTGACATGGCGTCTGATCTCAATTCCAGCCAATTCGGCGTTGAAAAAGTCAAAGGGTGCTCCTTCCCTTCTGAGCTCTGCCGTGCACCCAAACAGTAGTTTACCCCCACATATGGGGTATCAGCGTACTCAGGACAAATTGCACAATAATTCTTGGGGTCCAATTTTTTCTGTTACCCTTGGGAAAATAAAAAATTGGGGGCAAAAAAATCAATTTTGTTGAAAAAAATATGATTTATTATTTTTATGGCTCTACGTTATAAACTTCTGTGAAGCACTTGGGGGTTCAAAGTTCTCACCATACATCTAGATAAGTTCCTTTGGGGGTCTAGTTTCCAAAATGGGGTCACTTGTGGGGGTTTCCACTGTTTAGGCACATCAGGGGCTCTCCAAACGCGACATGACACTCGCAGACCATTCCATCAAAGTCTGCATTAGTAAACATAACTACTTATTTTCCGAGCCCCGTCGTGTGCCCACACAATAGTTTTCTGCCACATATAGGGTATCAGCGTACTCAGGACAAATTGTACAACAACTTTTGAGGTCCAATTTCTCCCCTTACCTTTGGAAAATAAAAAACTGGTGACTAAAAGATCATTTTTGTGGGACAAAAATAGGATTTTTTATTTTCATGCCCGGGCATTGTAAACTTGTGTGAAGCACTTGGGGGTTCAAAGTGCTCAACACAAATCTAGATAAGTTCCTTAGTGGGTATAGTTTCCAAAATGTGGTCAATTGTGGGGTTTATACTGCTTAGGCAAATCAGGGACTCTGCAAACTGAACATGACACCCATCAAAGTCTGCATTCCAAAATGTCATTACTTCCCTTCCGAGCCCTTCCGTGCGCCCAAAAAGTATTTACCCCCCACATATGGAGTATCAGCGTACTCAGGACAAATTGGACAACAACTTCTGGGGTCCAATTTCCTTGTGAAAAATCAAAAATTGGAAAATTGAGACTAAAAAATCATTTTTTGTGGAATTTTTTTTTTCACACCCTGGAATTATAAACTTTAGTGAAATATTTGGGGTTGAACGTGCTCACAACAGATCTAGATAAGTTCCTTTAGGGGTTAAGTTTCCAAAATGGTGTCACTTGTGGAGGGTTTCCACTGTTTAGGCACATCAGGGGCTCTGCAAACGCGACATGGCATACAGCCAATTCTGCGTTGAAAAAGTCCATCTGTGCTCCATCCCTTCCGAGCTCTGCCATGCACCCAAACAGTGGTTTACCCCCACATATTTGGTATCAGCGTACTCAGGACAAATTGCACAATAACATTTGAGGTGTTGCTACCCTATAAAAATTGGGGTGAAAAGATCATTTTTGTGGAAAAAATATGATTTTTTAATTTTACGGCTTTACGTTATAAACTTGTGTGAAGCACTTGGGGGTTCAAAGTGCTCACCACAGATCTAGATAAGTTCCTTAGGGGGTCTAGTTTCTAAAATGCGGTCACTTGTGGGGGATTCCCACTTTCTTAGGCACATCAGGGGCTATCCAAATGCGACATGGCGTCCAATCTCGATTTTGATTTTAAAAGTCAAATGGCGCTCCTTCCCTTCCGAGCTCTGCCGTTCACCCAAACAGTGGTTTACCCCCACATATGGGGTATCAGTGTACTCAGAACAATTTGGACAACAACTTTTATGGTCCAATTTCTCATGTTTCCCTTGGGAAAATAAAAAATTGGTGACTTAAATATTATTTCTATGGGAAAAAAAATAGGATTTTTTATTTTCATGCCTGGGCATTATAAACTTGTGTGAAGCACTTGGGGGTTCAAAGTGCTCACCACAGACCTAGATAAGTACTTATGGGGTCTAGTTTCCAAAATTGGGTCACTAGTGGGGGTTTCCACTGTTTAGGCACATGAGGGACTCTGCAAACTGAACATGACACCCATCAAAGTCTGCATTCCAAAGCGTCATTACTTCCTTTCCGAACCCTGAAGTGTGCCCAAACAGTATTTCTCCCCCACATATGGGGTATCAGCGTACTCAGGACAAATTGGACAACAACTTTTGGCGTCCAATTTCCTTAGGAAAAATCAAAAATTGGGGACTAGAAAAATCATTTTTGTGGATTTTTTTTTTCACACCCAGGCATTGTAAACTTTAGTGAAACACTTGGGGTTCAAAGTGCTCACAACAGATCTAAATAAGTTCCTTAGGGGATCTAGTTTCCAAAATGGTGTTACTTGTGGGAGGTTTCCTCTGTTTAGGCACAACAGGGGCTCTCCAAACGCGACATGGCATACAATCGCAATTCCAACCAATTTTGGTTTGAAAAAGTCAAACGGCGCTCCTTCCCTTCTGAGCCCAGCAGTGCGCCCAGACAGTAGTTTTTCCCCACATATGGGGTATCGGCATACTCAGGAAAAATTGCACAACAACTTGTTCTGTCCATTTTCTCCTTTTACCCTTGTTGAAATAAAAAAATTGTTTGTAAAAGATCATTTTTGTGACTAAAAAATTAAATGTTCATTTTTTTCCTTCCAAGTTGCTTCAGCTCCTGTGAAGCACCTGAAGGGTTAATAAACTTCTTGAATGTGGTTTTGAGTACCTTGAGGGGTGCAGTTTTTAGAATGGTGTCACTTTTAGGTATTTTCTGCCATATAGACCCCTCAAAGTGACTTCAAATGTGAGGTGGTCCCTAAAAAATATGGTTTTGTACAATTTGTTGTAAAAATGAGAAATCGCTGGTCAACTTTTAACCCATATAACTTCGTAACAAAAAAAAAATTTGGTTTCAAAATTGTGCTTTTGTAAAGTAGACATGTGGGAAATGTTATTTAGTAACTATTTTGTGTGACACATTTCTCTGTTTTAAGGGAATAAAAATTCAAAATTTGAAAATAGCAAAATTTTCCAAATTTTTGCCATATTTCCATTTTTTTCATAAATAACCACAAGTTATATCGAAGAAATTTTACCACTATCATGAAGTACAATGTCACGAGAAAACAGTCTCAGAATCGCTAAGATCCATTGAAGCGTTCCAGAGTTATAGCCTTATAAAGAGACAGTGGTCAGAATTGTAAAAATTGGCCCGGTCATTAACGTGCTAACAACCCTCGTGGGTGATGGAGTTAATATATCAGGAATAAGTTATTTGTGTATCTCTATCTGTGCAATATCTACAGCAGGGTGCTTCTCTCATACACAGACACAGGAAAAACAGGAAATAGAGTCACATGTTCTCCCTGTGTGAGCATCTGGGAGTTTTTTTAACTTTATAAACAGCATAGAAATCTAGCAACAAAACACTCATAGACAGGAATAGAGTTGTTGCACCAACTATATTCCAACAAGCAGTCCGGTAGAGAAGCAGCAGAGATGAAGGCAAAGGCTGCATGTGTAGAGCCAGGGGCTCTCCGGCCTGTAGCATCCCTGGATACCAAAATCCATGATGGATGGAGGCACTGAAAAGGGGTGTGACGTCACAAGGTATGGTGTCCCGCAGGAGCTAAAAAGGTTATCCAACACATAATCCGCAAAAGCCAGAGCCCTGGATGGTGCCTAATGTGTTAGTTTGATAGAAAGATGGTACACTGAGGTTCTGTGTAGACTACCAAGGCTGAAAGCTTGTACCGTGCGGGATTCCTACCTCTTACCCAGGATCAAAGAATCTCTGTCTGCTCTGGGAAAGGCCAAGTACTTCTCTTCCCTCGATCTAACCACTGGCAAGTCCCTGTGGCTGCCGAAGTTCGCCCAAAGACAGCCTTCATTCTCTCTATGGGCCTATTCGAATTAATCTAGATGCCTTTCTGGCTAACAAATGCATCTGGGACATTCCAATGCATGATGAAGAAATGCTTGGGGATGTAAACTTTGAAGCGACTTTGATATATCTTGATGATATCATCATCTACTTTTCCACATTCAAAGATCATCTTATCTGGCTTGAACAAGTGTTGGAGTGGCTTCAGAGACACGGGTTAAAAGTCAAACTCTGGAAGTGTCACTTGTTTAAGAGAGATGGTTGCAGTACAAAAGTGGCATACTCCTACCAACCTCAGAGAGCTGACAGCATTCCTGAGATTGGCTTGATATTACCTCGGTTTTGTCAAAAACTTGGTATTGATGAATGCTGCCATCTTAGCTTACTCTGATTTCTCTTATCCCTTCGTGCTGTACACCACCGGGATGCCTGTATGGACTAGGAGGAGTGCTTGCTCAAGTGCAGGAAGGAAGAGAAAGAATGATCGCTTATGTCAGCCGGTTGCTGAGGGAGATTGAAAAGAACCCAGACAACTACAATTAGTTTAAGCTGGAGTTGCCGGTGCTGGTGTTGGTTATGACCTAAAAATTTACAATATTTGTCGGGGTCAGAAGTATCCATGCAGAAGGACAAGTTTTCACTTGGAGAATATGAAACTGGGTGCACAGATGGGTCTCGAGAATGTCCAAAATCAGCACAGGATCTCCTACTGGTCCAAATCTTAGTACACGCATGTGTATACTCTGTCCCGAGTCACTCAAGCAAGCCCAATGAGAGATGTGGATTAGGGACTCGAAGGTGATGAGATTCCAGACTTCAAGCAGTTTGCCGAGCCTGTAATAACTGCCAAAGAATCTAGAAAATAGTCCAGACCCACCCGGATCCTGAGTCGCCCCAGCGATGAGTGGGCATAGCTAAAGCAGTCTGATCCCGAATTAGTGGAGCTGAAAAACTGGGTCTCCCTAGGCCAAAAGCAGGAGGAAAGGACTACTCTAAATGCAAACACCATGCAGAAATTGGGCCAATGGGAAAGGCTCTTCATGAGAGATGGTTTGCTGTGTCGAAGTGTTCAGCTTCCTTGAGAGTTTGATGTCACATTGCAAGTGGTGAACAGTCGGGTACTTTAGGGTGACATCGGGGACACTTCTTGTCATTTTTTCAAATTAACATTATTTAGTAAAATCACCCATCTGCAGCTGTACTCTGTTTCTTTACATAAAAAAGACAACCCCAGACAGGTGATAGATACTTTTCAAGTACCCACAAATTGACCCGTAGTCTGCAGCTATGGATTTTTTGCTTTTTCACTTTAACAGCTTTGCCAACAACTGTTGCTTCATTTCTTATAGTAGATATACAGTGGGGAAAAAAGTATTTAGTGAGCCTCCAATTGTGCAAGTTCTCCCACTTAAAAAAATGAGGGAGGCCTGTAATTGACATCATGTGTCAAAATGAGAAAACAAATCCAGAAAATCACCTTGTCTGATTTGGCAAGATTATTTTGCAAATTATGGTGGAAAATAAGTATTTGGTCACTAAAAACATGCAAGATTTCTGGTTTTCAAAGACCAGTAATTTCTTCTTTGTTCTTTAAGAGGCTCCTCTGTCCTCCACTCATTACCTGTAGTAATGGCACCTTGTTTGAACTTGTTATCAGTATAAATAAACCTGTCCACAACCTCATACAGTCACACTCCAAACTCCGCTATGGTGAAGACCAAAGAACTGTCAAAGGACACCAGAAACAAAATTATAGCCCTGCACCAGATTGGGAAGACTGAATCTGCAATAGGCAAGTAGTTTGGTGTGATGAAATCAACTGTGGGAGCAATAATAAGAAAATGGAAGACATGCAAGAACACTGATAATCTCCCTCGATCTGGGGCTCCACGCAAGATCTCACCCCGTGGGGTAAAAATGATCACAAGATGGTGAGCAAAAATCCCAGAACCAAATGGGGGGACCTAGTGAATGACTTGCATAGAGCTGGGGCCACCGTAACAAAGGCTTCCATCAGTAACACACTATTCAGCCAGGGACTCAGATCCTGCAGTGCCAGCCGTGTCCCCTGCTTAAGCCAGTACATGTCAGGGCCCGTCTGAAGTTTACTAGAGAGCATTTGGATTATCCAGAAGAGTATTGGGAGAATGTCATATGTTTCTGATGAAACCAAAGTAGAACTGTTTGGTAGAAACATAACTTGTCATGTTTGGAGGTACCAGAATGCAGAGTTGCATCCAAAGAACACCATACCTACTGTGAAGCATGGGGGTGGCAACATCATGCTTTGGGGCTGTTTCTCTGGAAAGGGACCAGGAGGACTGATCCATTTACATGAAAGAATGAATGGGGCCATGTCTCGTGAGATTTTGAGTGAAAACCTCCTTCCATTAGCAAGGGCATTCAAGATGAAACGTGCATGGGTCTTTCAGCACACCACCAGGGCAACAAAGGAGTGGCTTTGTAAGAAGCATACAAAGGTCCTGGAGTGGCCTAGCCAATCTCCAGATCTCAACTCCATAGAAAACCTTTGGAGGGATTTGAAAGTCTGTGTTGCCCAGCAACAGGCCCAAAATATCACTGCTCTAGAGGAGATCTGCAAGGAGGAATGGGCCAACATACTACTAACAGTGTGTGCCAACCTTTTGAAGACTTACAGAAAACATTTGACCTCTGTCGTTGCCAACAAAATATTGAGATGAACTTGTATTAATGACCAAATACTTATTTTCCACCATAATTTGCAAAATAAATCTTGCCAAATCAGACAAGGAGATTTTCTGGATTTGTTTTCTCATTTTGACTCTCATAGTTGTGGTCTACCTATGATGTCAATTACAGGCCTCTCTCATCTTTTTAAGTGGGAGAACTTGCACAATTGGTGGCTCACTAAAGACTTTTTTCCCCACTGTATTGCTCCTGCTACTTATATATAGTTTACATCGGTAATAGTTGTTTTTTTAATATAAGCTTCATTCATTTTCTATAGAATCTTTCAAACCTAACTGAAATTTAAATCAGCAAATGATTGAAGAAAAGTCAATGAAATTCCTATGGAAAATACATTTCTAACTCACCACTAGAGGTCACTATTGTCCTAAATTCCTAATTGCAATGCTCTATTATGAAATCATTTCATTAAGATTTTTCACTGTGCTTTTGTTCTGAATATATAGTAGATAATTTTATCATAAACTAAATGTGCTGTAAAGGGAACCTACCAGCTCCAAAAATGCTATTTACCTGAAGAAAAAGTGGTAATATGTTGGTAAATAGTGTTTAAATCATGTTGGACTAATTTTCATGAAGAAAAAAGGAAGCCGTATTTACCAACACACATAACAAAACAAATGCAGTAACAGAATTTTTTTATGATCTGTGTAGGTAAATACAATTGGATTTTTTTCTGCTTTGTTTTTTGAATTTTCACAAGTCAGCGAGGACCCTTGACATGGGATGCAACCTTGCGTATTTTGATCAAAAAATTGATGAATACATGCATTTTAAATATATTTTGCTGCACATTTTTTCATTTCTGTGCAGGATGTAGTGAAACCCATCAATGTTGGCGTTGTAAACTAGAGTGCCTGTCCCCATGGGATGTACTTACAGTGCCTTGAAAAATTAAATGAATTTTATTTGGATTTTATGTGATATACCAACACAAATTGGCAAGTATTTGTGAAGCGTAAAGGAAATGATACATGGTTTTCTAAATACTTTAAAAAATATAAATTTGAAAATTGTGACATGCATTTGTATTTAGCCCTCCTGAGTCAATATTTTGTAGGACCACCTTTTATTGCAATTATTGCTGCAAGTCTTTTGGAGTATTTCTCTAGCAGCTTTACACATCTAGAGGCTGAAAGTTTTGCCCATTCTTCTTTACCAACTCGCTCTAGCTCAGAGAGATTGGATGGAGAATGTCTAAAAACAGGAATTTTTAAGTCTTGCCACAGATTCTCAATGGGATTTTGGTCTGGACTGGGACGGGGCCATTCACACACATGAATATGCTTTGATCATAACCATTCCATTCTTGCTCTGCTGTTGCTAGGTGGCTACAAAGGAAAGCTAAAAGAGGGACAGAGCAGAACAATTGCCCTTCTAACAAATGTGGATAGTGAAATAACTTAAAGCTTTTCTGTCACCATAACAATTATGGTAAAATAGGAAGTAAATGAATAACATAAAAATTTGAACAGTGCCCTCATAGAGACTAATAACATAATATGCCACCTGAGGAAGACGGACTCACTCCGTTGAAACGCGTTGTGGATTCATTGTTTTACCATAATTTTTAATCATTTTTAATAAATGAAGATTGTCATTTACTAAGAAGATTCCTGTCTTTTGCGCAGTGCTGACCGGGTTTTCAAGAATCTTGCTCAATAGTAATCTCACTCGAGGTACCCGGCTGGAGCAGCATTAGATTTCTTAATTGCATACAACACTTACACCTGGCTGGCAATCCTACAGGCTGTCTATTCCACGTCTCTCACTCATAGAGACTGAGTCTTGCTACTGGCAAATCAAGTTAAAAATTTCACCCACAGAGCATGGGGCAGAGAACCCCCACAGGCGCAGCTTACAAATTTTAACCAAAGATCATCTGTTAGGCGTCGGGATTTTCACACGGCGCGGGATAGATACCAAACATTGTCTGATGCTGTGGTCCCCCATTCAGGTCTGGCTGCTGCGATTGCGGCCAGCACAGACGTCAGTCCCAGCGTCTAGTTCAGGCTCGTAGTGTACGTTTGGTTACTGCTGGCTCTTCAGCTAAGTCTATGGTAACCAGTGATATGAAGGTGCAGCCTTGCTGTAACGGGGCAGTTGTAGAAATGCAGGGGACAAGGAACCTGGACCCCTGAACTGCCCCTAAAGCTAAGGGAGGACCTGTCTTTCCTTAACTTGGAGGTACGCTTAATGGTAGCGAGGTCCAAGTCCCCGACCTGTCCCTGTCTCCTGTTTCGCCCTGAGCTAAACCCACCAACCCCCTCAACAGGAAGTGAGACAGGGAATAATGTGAATAACACCCAAAACAACCAAAAGGAAAGACAGACACTTAAGGTTTAAACAACTAAACAATAACACTTAGCACTCTCAGCTGTTAGCTCTGCATGCAGAGTACGGCAACAAAATAGGGGAATAGTAGAAGAAACAACTGCGCTCAGCAGCTCCTGGCTCCAGTTCGGTTGGTCTCCATAGGAAGCAATATTACCAACACCAGCTGACAACTCAGGTGACCTTATAAAGGAAGTGGGAGTGGTCCCACCTAATCCTGACAAGTAAACAGACTTGCAATTCCTCCAGCGGCCACCGGGGGCAAAGACCGGAATTAACCCCCGCTGGCAAGACAGAAACACAGTTTCAACATGCGGAGAGAGCAATGCCACAGATCCAAATGTGGATCCTGACAGTACCCCCCCTTTATTGAGCGGCCTCTGGACCCTCAACACCGCACCTCATATACCACCTATGGTGAGGATGCCTCGATTCACCAGGATTCACCACAGCAGTCACCTGACTCTCAGGTCTATGGCAAATGCAGACAGATGGAAGTGGCCATAACGTATGCTCCGGAGGTACCACAAACCTCCAGAGCGCCGACCTGGGGAATGAGTTATGTACAGGCATAACTGGGGGTAACTCCAGCTGGTAAGTCCCCGGACCGAGAATGGCTGACACCCGATACGGCCCGATCACCTGAGAACTCCAGACTCCAGCAGCACACTTCCACCGGATGTTTTTGGTGGACCCATACATACTCGTTCACACACAGGTCCGGACCTGAACGTTCAATGCCACACACGGGTTTGCCAAAAATGGTGAACTCTTTGAGGAACTGACAACAGAGGCGTCCCCCTGTGTCACCACACTCACACATTTCTCAGAGGAAACCACTACCCTCCCCTGAACCCTCCTCTCAAGATGGCTCTGACTCACAGGGTTGGCTAGTGGTGAGGGTTGGGACTTGCCCCTACTCCTTGGCAGCACCTCTGCTGCCCCCACTGGAGAAGGGGAAGTTTGCAGAAAGACGGCAGAGACAGTAGCCCACAGGCAGAAGCTCTCATACGACTGACCCCAGCTGACTACCTCCCTGGAACGGCAATCTATGACCGGGTTGTGTTTTGTCAGCCAATGGAGCCTAAAACAATGGCTATTGGCATACCCTCCAAGACGTAGCATGACAGGGACTCCTCATGACCAGTCCCTATACGCAGGCGTATATCATGCACGACCTGGGTCACACTCCCCTGGCTGAGTGGGACAGAGTCAATGGTCTGGACACCTAGAGGTTTTGCTAGCGTCTTACACATCAGGCCATTGGTCTGGACAAAGTGAGCATCCACCAAATTGACTCCTGCTCCACTGTCCACAAGCACTGGTATACCCTTAGATACCCCACCAATCACCATTCTCGCAGTCAGGGTACACTGAGGGGAAGAAGTGGAGGAAATATACACTCCCTGGTCACCTCCCTCCACAAGAACAGGGGGCTGCAGCTTCTTAGAAGGCGTAGGTATTTTGGCGCGAGCTGGGCAGACCCCAATGAAATCTGCAATATGAAAAAATGGGCGCACTGCGAAGTATTAAACAATCAATATCAGGGGGTGCAAACAGTGGTCAATAATAGTGGGAAGACTGGAGGAAGAAAAAAGATGACCACCAAAAATGTTGCACACCACCCTATATAATAATAAAAAATGACTTTATTGGCAAACAACAATAAAAACATACTAAAAACAGTGAGAAGCCAACCGCATACATCCTGCTATACAATAGTCAATAATAAGGCAAAACATGTAGTATAAGCCATCCAAAAATGTTCTGTGAACCAGAATGCACCCATGAGGTAGAGAAAGACAATAATTATGCACAGCAAAAGTTGCTAAGATATACTACCAGTCAGGGAAATCCCATGCAATGTGCCCAGATGCAAGTCCAAAGAATGAAAAGCAATGAGCGATGTAGAAATGTGCTCACAAATCTGCCATTTTTGTCTATGTTCACACAGCTGCTGGTTTATTTGTGGTTTTGTCCACATTTAACCATACATATGGGGGTTTTCTTTGTGGACATTTTGTCAATTATATATTAGGCATTATTGCTGATTATAGGATGGCTTATACTACATGTTTTGCCTTATTATTGACTATTGTATAGCAGGATGTATGCGGTTGGCTTCTCACTGTTTTTAGTATGTTTTTATTGTTGTTTGCCAATAAAGTCATTTTTTATTATTATATAGGGTGGTGTGCAACATTTTTGGTGGTCATCTTTTTTCTTCCTCCAGTCAGACCCCAATGAAATGATCAGTCTGCCCACAAAAAAAACGTGCCCCCACACCACGTCAAACCGCAGGCAACCCCGTTTTGGATCCAACTGCTCCACTTGCATAGGTTCATCCGGCTGCTCAACTGTGTCCTCCTCCCTAGTAAGGAGAACAGGGGTAGTTTTGGTGTATGCCTCTCCCTGAGGCGTCTATCCACCCGGATGGCAAGGGACATGACTGCCTCCAATGACCTGGGGGAGGCGTACTGCACCAGAGTATCCTCCAACCTTGGGGACAGACCCTGCACAAAATGACTCCTAAGGGCAGGATCATTCCACTGTGTGTCAGTGGCCCATCTCCTGAACTCCGAGCAGTACTCCTCAACCGGCCGGTCCCTCTGCTTGATTTTACAGAGTCGGGATTCCTCCAAGGAGACGCCATCAGAATCTCCATACACCAGCGCCAGAGCCGCAAAAAGCCCATCCACCGACCGTAAAGATGTTGAATTGGCCGGCAGGGAGAAGGCCCAGGATTGGGGATCACCCCTAAGAAGGGAGGCAATAATCCCCACACGCTGTTCCTCACTCCCTGATAAACATGGGCGGAGCCTGAAGTATACAGGCCTCCTGAAAGACCAGAAATTTATCTCTCCCTCCAGAAAACCTGTCAGGGATAGCTATCTTGGGTTTTGGTTGCACCTGCATCTGAGCCGAGGCGCAGAACCCCACCAACTGCTGTAGCTGCTGCGCCACCTCACCCCGCAGCAACTTAAGCTCTTCTGTGAGTGTCTGAAGCAGCTGGGCAAAGGCCTGCATTTGGGCCATGGCTCACAGGAAAGGGAAAGGGAGAAAAAAAAACTGTATTCGGTTGGTAATAATGTAACGGGGCAGGTGTAGAAATGCAGTGGACGAGAAAACTGGGCCTCTGAACTGCACCTAAAGCTAAGGGAGGACCTGTCTTTCCTCAACTTGGAGGTACACTTAATGGTAGCAAGGTCCAAGTCCCCGACCTGTCCCTGTCTCCTGTTTAGCCCTGAACTAAACCCACCAACCCCCTCCCCTGGAAGTGAGACAGGGAATAATGTGAATAACACCCAAAAACAACCAAAAGGAAAGACAGACACTTAAGGGTTAAACAACTAAACAATAACACTTAGCTCTCTCAGCTGTTAGCTCTGCACAGCAGAGTACGGCACCAAAATAGGGGAATAGTAGAAGCACAACTGCGCTCAGCAGCTCCTGGCTCCAGTTCGGTTGGTCTCCATAGGAAGCAATATTACCAACACCAGCTGACAACTCAGGTGACCTTATAAAGGAAGCGGGAGTGGTCTCACCTACTCCTGACAAGTAAACAGACATGCAATTCCACCAGCGGTCACCGGGGGCAAAGACAAGAATTAACTCCCTCTGGCAGAAACATGGTTTCAGCATGCAGAGAGAGCAATGCCACAGTTCCAAATGTGGATCGTGACACTTGCGCTCTGGAGTCTAAGTCCAGTGATCACCTTAAAGAGCATGTCCGTGATGTGGTGTCGGCTCATTGGTGGTCGGACGCTAGTTACTCTGGTGAGGTGGCAGTTCTGGATTGGCTCGTGGTCGATGTCTCGGCTGACAGGACATGAGTGTTTGGGGTGGAGCCTAGCTTATAAAAGGCTCCCAACTGCTCGTGCGGACGCTAGTGTCATTTACGTGTTGGTGTGAGTGGGTGGTTACTCTACCACTCTACAAGTTTTTGAGTGTCTGTCTATGCTTAAAGACTGTACACGTTGTCAGGCACGTAACACACTTATGTGGTTTCGTTCCCATTGCTCAACACCTTAGTCTCTGGTCTGCTACATGCTTAGGGTGCCAGTCAGGCACAAATTCAGTAGTATTATGACAGGAGTAACTAGCCGCTTAGTTAAGCATCTGTTTCATTCATGTGTGTGGTTACCACAGTTCAGTTACAGAGCAAGCTCAACCCTTATGCTTCCTCTCAGTGAAGGCGACAGGGTATTGTATCTAGCATCATATGAGTTCTTTCTCTTGGCACAGCATCTGCTCCATTAGTATGTGCGGTTAGCACAGTTTAGTTGCACAGTAAGCTCAATCCACGCGCTAACATCCCTGTGATGTTAAAAGGGTATAGTACTTAGCATTCTTAGGGCAGTACCTCTCTATGAAGAAACTGAGCTTGGTACTCTGTGTTCCGTTCACATTGTGTGGCATTAACAAATGGAGGAGGATGAGGAGGAACAGATGATGGGAGCACAATAGTCAGGAGATGAAAAGGTTAATGATCCCCTCTCTGTTCTCCATGGTTGGCAGGATGGGATGTAGGAAGCAAGCTTGAGTGTTACCTCTCCACCAACACACCATGGACTTGGACCTCATGGAAGCGTCTCACACATGAGCGCCTTCTTCCTGCCCTATCTGCAACATGATGCCCATATTGTTAGGATTAGAAATAGTGTTGACTACTGGGTTGTCACTCTGTTAGATCCACGGTACAAGAGTAAATTTTGCCAGATGCATCCCACCCGGAAAGGGACAAACGCATGCTGGAGTTTTGAAACATGCTTGTACACAAACTTAAGAGTGGTCTTCCTCAAGACACCAGTCAGGCATAAAGCATGCATCGCTGTTAAAGGCTTCCAACCCTGGGAACATTGAGTTATCAACACAAAAACATTGGCAGCAGCAGTGCATGTGGCATAAGCAATTTCACCAGCAGAACAGAGTAAAAGTCTGACACGTTGTGAATGACTGGAAAGGATGGTTCAGGAGTGTCAGGTCTGCGGCTGCTGCCGAGCCTGACCCTGCCACCGCACCCACCCTGTCTCCTCATACTTACTGCGCTACTCTGGCGGCGCGTCCTCCTTCTGTTCCGGTTCCCTGGTGTCTCCTCTCCGCTCGGTCGGCAGCGCGCCCGACGGCAGACCTGCGCATGCGCCTTAGGCCGCAGCCATGTGCTCTGCGCGTTCCAATCAGGTGCTGTAGATGGGTATATCAGGCCACCATCCCTTAGTGGAGGCGCCTGATTATCGTGTGTGTCTGCGTGCATGTGTTTTGTGTGCTTGAGCAGTCTATTTAGGTCATTCCTGAGAGGGTTACCCGCTGTTCTATTAACAACTTTTTTCGTTTCTGTTCCCAGTGCTCGTGGTCTCTGTCCTGGTTCCCAGTTCCTCCCTTGTCCGGGTGCTTCCTTCGTCCCTGGTCTTTTCCTGTGGATCCCATCCCTATCAGTCCTGGTCCTTTTCCTTTGCCTCTGGATTCACTCTCCGGTACCTCATACCTGTTAGGCCTATCTTGCTTCGATCACTCAGCCGTTTCCAGCTTCACTACGAGCTGTCCCTCTTGGCATCGGCTGTCGCGGTATCAGACTCTCCCAGGCCTGCCCCTAACAGTCCCTGTATAGGGGTCAGTTCCACCTGGTACGTTCACCCGGGGGTAGTTCAGTGCCGTCTCCCAGAGGGTCCACTCCTGGAAGCTAGCCCTACTAGGTGTCCCTGTCTTACAGTATAATCAGGCCATGGATCCCGCCGGTGCCTCTGGTCCCACTCAGAATGAATTGTTATTTTTGCGAGAATCAATCTCGCATTATGTCCTTCATGAAAACCATGGATTCTCGTTTGTCGGCCTTACAGACCGCAGATCCTGGAAATGCCTCTCGGCTGGCTAGTCTCCAGCAGGACCTTGTACAGCAGCGCAATACGCAAGCCCACATATTGACATATATGGCTTCCATGGATGATCGGTTACTCTCCCTTCAGTCTGCCGCTTCCTCGCAAGTGTCTGTTTGCGTCCCTGACGCCATACCTCACCCCTCTACCCATCTCGGAAAACCACCTCGGTATAGTGCATTGGTTTTTTTAAATCAGTGCTGTTTACACTTCAAGTTATTGCCCCAACAGTACCCTACTGACTGAGCTAAAGTTGCCTTCATTATCTCCCATCTTGAAGGAGAGGCCTTGTCCTGGGTAAATCCTTTAAGGGACCGAGATGTGGTCTCAAGCCTTCCCGCGTTTTTGGACAATTTTTGTAGAGTTTTTGATGAACCAGGCTGGTTAGCCCCCCTTACTGAGTCCCTCTTTAATCTCCATCAAGGCAACCTCACAGTCTGACAGTACGCAATTCGTTTCCGCACGCTGTCTTCTGAGTTAGGGTGGAATAATGAGGCACTGGTGGGGGCATTCTGGCGAAGTCTATTGGGGAGGATTAAGGATGAACTTGTGGATCGTGATACCCCGACCTCCTTGGAGGATCTCATTGCTCTAGCCACTCGCATTGATCTGCTATTCCAGGAGCGCTGGCGGGAGTCGGTTAGGGAGAGGAGGTCCTTTAGGTCATTCCCTTCGGGGAATAGACCACCTAGTCCTCGACCTACCACTACTTCCATAGGGTCCATTGCTGAACCTATGCAGGTGGATCGGCTCAAGGTGGCGGAACTTCGTCGTAGGGAGAGACGTGCGCAAAGCCTATGCTACTACTGCAGAGGGTCGTCGCATTTTCTCCTATCCTGCCCAGAGCGTCTGAAAAACTCATCCACTCCGTTTATTGACTACAGAGGACTAAATGGCATCACGGTCAAGAATAAGTATCCTCTACCACTCATCCCAGAACTTTTTGACCGATTAAGGGGTGCTCAGATTTTTACCAAATTGGATCTTCAGGGTGCCTATAACATGATCCGCATACGCACCAGAGATGAATGGAAGACCGCTTTTACCATGCGAGATGGCCATTACGAATATTTGGTCATGCCCTTTGGTCTCTGCAATGCTCCGGCAGTGTTTCAAGAGTTTGTTACTGAGATCTTCCGGGACCTTCTTTACTGCTGTGTCGTGGTGTACTTGAACGACATTCTTGTCTTCTCCTCAGATCTCTCCTTCCATAGAAGGAGAGTTCGCCAAGTGTTGCAACTAGAGTTGAGCAAAACAGGTCGGTCAGATTCAAAAATCACTGACTTTCGCAAAAGTCTGGTTTCACCGAGCAAAACTCGACCATAGCGTGAAGTCGGCCATGCGGTCGTCGACCCGAGCGCCAAAGTGTGTTTTCACATAATGCTTGCATGCGCCTTTTCTCAGCCAATGAGCAAAGACGTACACTGTGGGCAACGAGATGACATAGGTAGCGGCAACCACCATCTTAGAGAAGGGCGTTGCAGTGATTGGCTTGATTTGGGGGGCGTCAGAGTGTCTATAAAAGCCCTGACCGCCGACCGCCATTTTACTTCTGCCGATCTTAACAGTAGGGAGAGGTTGCTGACACTGTTTATCAGTAGGGAGATAGTTAGGGCTGGAAACAGCAGTTCTTATGTGCTTGTGCTGATAGCAATTGTGCTGTACAGTTAGTGTGCAGTGACAGGGGAGGATTTTCTTGTGTGCAGCAGCACTGGTTATTAGGCTGCCTGCCAGTGACAGGGGAGGATTTTCTTGTGTGCAGCAGTGGTGGTTAATAGGCTGCCTGCTAGCTGTATTGCTGTGTGTACACTGCGGTGTAGACTGCTTTTTACACAGCACTAATAGGGTTATTCTTTTTTTCTGCACAGTTACCGAGCGTTAATTTTTTCCCACACCGTATAGAGCTGTACGCTCCTCACACACTGCCGTGTACCGGCTGGTATCACGGACAAATACATGCTAACTATCTGTGTGTGACTCCGGAAATATATACGGAGATTTACTATTACCACTAGACTGTATACAGCTGTACGCTTCTGATACAGTACCCTTTTTCTGCTTTTTATATTCTGGTCTAATCCATACTGAGACTGTGAGCATCTGTGTCTGACTCCGAAATATATACGGAGTTTAACAATTACCCCTACACTGTATACAGCTGTACGTTTGTGATACAGTACCTTTTTTCTGCATTTTATATTCTGGTCTAATCTATACTGAGCCTGTGAGAGTCTGTGTGTTACTCCGGAAATATATACTGAGATTTAAAATTACCCCAACACTGTATACAGCTGTACGCTTCTGACACAGTACCCTTTTTCTGCTTTTTATATTCTGGTGTAATCCACACTGAGCCTTGTGAGAGTCTGTGTCTGACTCTAGAAATCTATACGGAGATTTACAATTATCCCTAGACTGTAAACAGCTGTACGCTTCTGATACATTACCCTTTTTCTGCTTTTTAGATTCTGGTGTAATCCATACTGAGCCTGTGAGCTTCTGTGTGTTACTCCGGAAATATACACGGATATTTAAAATTACCCCAACACTATAAACAGTTGTACGCTTGTGATACAGTACCCTTTTTCTGCTTTTTATAATCTGGTCTAATCCATAATGAGCCTGTGAGCGTCTGTGTGTTACTCCTGAAATATATACGGAGATTTACAATTACCCCTACATAGTATACACCTGGTATCTTCTGATACATTACCCTTTTTCTGCTTTTTTTATTCTGGTCTAATCCATACTGAGTCTGTGAGCATCTGTGTGTTACTCCTGAAATATATATGGAGTTTACAATTACCCCTACACTGTATACACCTGGTATCTTCTGATACTGTTAGGGTTTGCGGAACGCTCCAGATAAATATAAATAGTGGGTGCGTTTGCAGCCCAGGGTCCACCGTGCAGGCAGAGCCTGCTGCTAGTAAGATGGCAGTATAGGCAAACTCTGTTACTTCACAGAGTCGCAAATATAAATACTGTGGCACTATATGGCAGTATAAGCAAACTCTCTTACACCACAGAGCCGCTCAGGTAGAAATACAGAGATAGGTACTGCGTCCTGTTAACTCCACAGGGATACACAGATAACTGCTATGCAAATAGCAGTCCGTGATCATGCAGTCACAAAAGCAATCAAGCAATCTCCTCACCGGACAAGCCGGTATTCTAGGGGCTTATTTCAGCCAAACCCTAAACACGTGCACAAAAATCTCCTCACCGGAGGTGCCGGTATTCTAGGGGCTTATTTCAGCCGAGTCCTAACCATATGCATGCATGATCACACTGGCGCAAAGCACATAATGCAAATGATACTAGCGCATGGCCGCATGGCCATACAACCCTTTTATAGCAGCAACTACAGGGCCTGCCAGAAAAGGACCAATGAGACACTGTTCAGAACACATGTAGTTTCAGGACCTTCCTGGTGGACAAATAGGAGCCGCTGCAGTACCTGAGCATGTGACCCCTGATCTCCAATGAGAGATCTTACCCTGGGCATGCTCAGAAGGGGAAACGCAGGACTTAGTCCCAAAGACGTCCGCTCGCCGCCGACCAGTACAGGCCACAATAGCAGGACCTGGAGAGGCAGCTGTAAACCTCTGCACAGTACTAGGCTGTGCAAGATGCTGGGACCGACGTCTCTGCTGAGGAGACTCCACTGCGGCCGGAGACGGATGGGGGACCGCAGCGGGAACGGCTCAAGATTCCCCCTATGCAGAAGCGGGAACTCGACCTCTAACAGATACATTACCCTTTTTCTGCTTTTTATATTCTGGTCTAATTCATACTGAGCCTGTGAGCGTCTGGCTGTTACTCCTGAAATATATACGGCGATTTACAATTACCCTTACTGTTGTGAATGGGTTTGAGATGAGTTCTGAGCAGAGGCTCCCTCTGGTGGTTACAAGCGGTACTAGTGAGGATTGGGAATCAGGTGTTACTGATTGGTCTTATTTAAGGGAATCATTTTCCCATCAGGGTTGCCGGTGATCAATTGTTCTGGTCTGAATCCTTCTTTCCAGTTTCCCTTGTGGCCTGCTGTGTCGTGTCTGCATCTCCTGCTATCAGATAAGACAATTTCTTATTTTGTGTTTTTGCTATATTTTTGCATTTTGTCCTGCACTTCTGTGGGGGCCTTCTGGGTCCCCTCCGGGGCTTTTGCCCTCTCAGTTTAGTCCGGCCACTGTGTTTTGTACTTTTGCTTTTTGCAGTTTTTTCAGTGGCTGCTGTTTTTGTTACACCAGAGAACTAATTTAGGTGGTAGAGGTCGTGTGATCTCAGTTGATTTTGAAATTAGTAGAGTTGGTGTTTTTCAGGGTTTTCTGGGATTGCAGTGAGTGCCCTTCCTGTCCTTTTCTGTTTAGATAGTTTGGGCCCCAGCGTTTGCTCATACTATTTTCTTTCTGTGTCAGTATTTCCTCTTGTCTAACCGCCATTACATGTTTGGGGGCTTTCTATTATCTTTGGGGTTCTGCTCCGGGGCAGATAGCTTTCCTATTTCTATCTTTAGGTGTAGTTAGTTTCTCAGGCTGTGACGAGGCGTCTAGGACCATCGTAGGAACGCTCCACGGCTGCCTCTAGTTGTGGTGGTTAGTCAGGGTACTGCAATCTCATAGATTCCAACTGCTCTGGTGTATTTCCTTTTTTACCTGCACTCCTCAGCTACCGTAACATAACAGTATCACCGGCCTTAAAAATTGTATGGTACTCACAGAAGGGAAAAAAAAATATTTTGAAGGAAGAAAAGTTGTCAGAGATATTTTTCTGTTTGTTGCATTTTTTTTTTTTTTTTTTTCCCTCTGTATCTCTGGGTGCTGGGGAGGATCTTTTCTCCCAATGGAGTTTGCACAGTTGTCTGGCCGTGTGGATCAGCTTGCCACTGAGGTTCAGAGTATTGCTGCATATCTTGCTAGGTTGCCTGTTGTGGAACCTAGGATCCCCATGCCAGATTTGTTTTCAGGGGATCGAGCTAAGTTTCAGAATTTCAAAAATAATTGTAAATTGTTTCTTGCCTTAAAATCTAAGTCCTCAGGAAACGCAGCGCAGCAGGTTCAAATTATCATCTCTCTCCTGCGCGGCGATCCTCAGGATTGGGCTTTTTCCCTGACACCTGGGGATCCTGTTTTGAGTGATGTTGATGTATTTTTTCAAGCTTTGGGGTTATTGTACGATGAGCCTAATATCACTGATCAAGCTGAAAAAGCCTTGTTGGCATTAAATCAGGGGCTTGATGACGCTGAGTTATACTGTCAGAGATTCTGTAGGTGGGCAGTCCTGACCAAATGGAATGACGACGCTTTGGCGGCCCTTTTCCGGAAGGGTCTGTCGGATAATGTAAAGGATGTTATGGTGGGATTCCCTGTCCCCTCTGGTCTCAATGATTCTATGTCATTAGCGATTCAAATTGACAGACGTTTGCGTGAGCGGAGAAGTATGCGTGGAGTGGTGTTGCCTTGTGAGCCAGCTGCTGAGCCCATGCAGTGTGATGGAGTGGTGTCTGGGGCACAGCGTCATGAGTTTCGAAAGCGCAATGGGTTATGTTTCTACTGTGGTGATGCCTCTCATGCTATTTCAGTCTGCCCTAAGCGGGGAAGACGTTTTGCACGCTCAGTTGTCTTGGGTAGTGTTCAGACTAAGTTTTTATTAACTGTCACTCTGATATGCTCTCTGTCCTCATTTTCTGCTCAGGCTTTCGTTGATTCTGGAGCAGCTATTAACCTGATGGATTATGATTTTGCTAAACGTTGTGGATTTCCCTTGATACCCCTACAGAAGTCTATTCCCCTACTGGGGATCGATTCTACCCCTTTGGCTGAGAATAAACCCCAGTTTTCTACTCAGGTGATAATGAGGGTTGAACCTGATCACCAGGAGTGCTGCAAATTTTTGGTTCTATATAATCTGCATGACATTATCGTGCTGGGTTTCCCTTGGTTACAGTCTCATAATCCTGTTTTGGATTGGAAATCTGTGTCTGTAACCAGTTGGGGCTGCCAATGTGTTAATACCAACACTCCTGTTTTTTCTGCCTCCCCCAGGCTGAGGATGTTCCTGACTTTTTGTTTGATTTTTCTGATGTGTTTAGCGAAAGTAAATCTGCATCCTTACCTCCCCATAGGAGCTATGACTGCGCTATTGAATTAGTGCCAGGTAGTAAATTCCCTAAGGGTCGCCTTTTTAACTTGTCTGTACCTGAACATGACGCTATGCGGTCTTATATCAAGGAATCATTGGAGAAGGGTCATATCAGACCATCCTCTTCACCCTTAGGTGCCGGTTTTTTCTTTGTGGCCAAAAAAGATGGTTCATTAAGGCCGTGTATTGATTATCGTCTCTTGAACAATATTACTGTGAAATATCAATACCCGTTACCCTTGATTTCTGACCTGTTTTCCAGGGTGAAAAACGCTACTTGGTTTACCAAGCTTGACCTCAGGGGGGCGTATAACCTTATTCGCATTAAGCACGGGGATGAATGGAAGACGGCATTTAACACCCTGAAGGGCATTTTGAGTACCTTGTGATGCCCTTTGGGCTCACTAATGCTCCTTCCGTCTTCCAGTCCTTCATGAATGACATTTTCAGGGATTTTGTGGACAAGTTTCTGATTGTTTATTTGGATGATATCTTGATTTTTTCTAATGACTGGGACTCTCATGTGAAACATGTTCGAACTGTATTCCAGATTTTGAGAGAGAATGCTCTGTATGTGAAGGGATCAAAGTGTCTTTTTGGCGTACAGAAGATCTCATTTCTGGGATTCATTTTGTCCCCATCTGTTATTGAAATGGACCCGGTCAAGGTTCAGGCCATCTGTGATTGGGTCCAACCTACTTCATTAAAGGCTCTTCAGAGATTTTTGGGTTTTGCCAATTTTTATCGTAAATTTATTGGTAATTTCTCTGTTATTGTTAAACCATTAACTGATTTGACCAGAAAGGGTTCTGATGTGGTGAATTGGCCTCCTGAGGCAGTCTCTGCGTTTCAGGAACTTAAGCAGAGATTCACTTCTGCTCCTGTTCTACGGCAGCCTGATGTTTCTCTGCCATTTCAGGTGGAGGTTGATGCCTCTGAAATTGGGGCAGGTGCCGTTTTGTCCCAAAAAGATCCAGAGACCTCTAAAAGTAACCCTTGTGCCTTTTTCTCTCGAAAATTTTCTCCTACTGAACGTAATTATGACGTGGGTAATCGGGAGTTATTGGCCATGAAGTGGGCTTTTGAAGAGTGGAGACATTGGCTGGAGGGAGCCAAACATCAGGTGGTGGTCCTTACGGACCATAAGAATCTGGTCTATCTGGAATCTGCCAAGCGACTCAATCCTAGACAGGCCAGGTGGGCCTTGTTTTTCACACGTTTTAATTTTGTGGTTTCCTTTCTTCCTGGCACTAAGAATGTTAAGGCGGATGCCCTCTCGAGGAGTTTCCTTGCGGACTCTCCTGAGCTATCTGATCCCTCTGTTATTTTGAAGGAGGGTGTAGTGCTTTCCGCCATCTCGCCTAATTTGAGACTTGCTCTGGAGGGGTGTCAGGAGGATAGGCCCGAGCGCTGCCCTGTTGGAAAATTGTTTGTCCCGGACCAATGGAAAAAGAGTGTGATGTCTGAGATTCATTGTTCCGCATTGGCTGGGCATCCCGGAATTTTTGGTACCAGAGACTTGGTTAGTCGGTCCTTTTGGTGGCCTACCTTGTCTCGCGATGTCAGGGAATTTGTGCAGTCCTGCGGGACTTGCTCTCGCTCCAAGCCTTGCTCTCGCTCTAGTGGTTTGTTGATGCCATTGCCTGTGCCCAAGAGACCATGGACCCATATCTCTATGGATTTCATTTCCGATCTTCCTGTTTCTCAGAGAATGACCACCATCTGGGTAATTTGTGATAGGTTTTCCAAAATGATACATCTTGTGCCATTACCTAAGTTGCCTTCCTCCTCTGAATTGGTGCCGTTGTTCCTTCAGCACGTGGTTCGTTTACACGGCATTCCTGAGAACATTGTGTCTGACAGAGGAGTCCAGTTTGTTTCCAGATTTTGGAGGACTTTTTGTTCTAAACTGGGTGTTCAATTGTCTTTCTCCTCGGCATTTCATCCTCAGACCAATGGTCAAACTGAGAGAACAAACCAGACATTGGAGACTTATCTAAGATGCTTTGTGTCTGCTGATCAGGATGACTGGGTCTCTTTTTTGCCTTTGGCTGAGTTTGCTCTTAATAATAGGGCTAGCTCTGCCACTTTGATGTCTCCGTTTTTCTGTAATTCTGGGTTTCACCCTCGATTTTCTTCAGGACAGACGGAGGCTTCTGTCTGTCCAGGTGTTGACTCTGTTGTTGAGCGTATGCAGCAGATTTGGGACCAGGTAGTGGAGAGGTTGTCCCTCTCAGGAGAAGGCCCAGCGGTTTGCTAACCGGCATAGGACTGATGGTCCTCGGTTTAAAGTGGGGGACTTGGTCTGGTTGTCCTCAAAGAATATTCCTATGAGAGTAGCATCTCCTAAATTTAAGCCTAGGTTCATTGGACCTTATAAGATCATGGAGATTATTAATCCTGTTTCTTTTCGTTTGCTTCTTCCAGGGACATTTAAGATCCATAACGTGTTCCACAAGTCCTTGTTGAAGAGGTTTGTTGAGCCAGTGGTTCCTGCTGCTGTGCCTCCTGACCCTGTTTTGGTTGAGGGCAATCTGGAGTATGTGGTTGAGAAAATATTGGATTCTCGTTTTTCTAGACGAAGACTCCAGTATTTGGTTAAATGGAGAGGTTATGGTCAGGAAGATAATTCTTGGGTGTTTGCTTCGGACATCCATGCTAGGAGACTTATCCGTGCGTATCATAGAACTCATCCTGACCGACCTTGTTGCTCAAATGAGGGTTCGGTGACCCCTCCTCAAGGGGGGGGTACTGTTGTGAATGGGTTTGAGATGAGTTCTGAGCAGAGGCTCCCTCTGGTGGTTACAAGCGGTACTAGTGAGGATTGGGAATCAGGTGTTACTGATTGGTCTTATTTAAGGGAATCATTTTCCCATCAGGGTTGCCGGTGATCAATTGTTCTGGTCTGAATCCTTCTTTCCAGTTTCCCTTGTGGCCTGCTGTGTCGTGTCTGCATCTCCTGCTATCAGATAAGACAATTTCTTATTTTGTGTTTTTGCTATATTTTTGCATTTTGTCCTGCACTTCTGTGGGGGCCTTCTGGGTCCCTCCGGGGGCTTTTGCCCTCTCAGTTTAGTCCGGCCACTGTGTTTTGTACTTTTGCTTTTTGCAGTTTTTTCAGTGGCTGCTGTTTTTGTTACACCAGAGAACTAATTTAGGTGGTAGAGGTCGTGTGATCTCAGTTGATTTTGAAATTAGTAGAGTTGGTATTTTTCAGGGTTTTCTGGGATTGCAGTGAGTGCCCTTCCTGTCCTTTTCTGTTTAGATAGTTTGGGCCCCAGCGTTTGCTCATACTATTTTCTTTCTGTGTCAGTATTTCCTCTTGTCTAACCGCCATTACATGTTTGGGGGCTTTCTATTATCTTTGGGGTTCTGCTCCGGGGCAGATAGCTTTCCTATTTCTATCTTTAGGTGTAGTTAGTTTCTCAGGCTGTGACGAGGCGTCTAGGACCATCGTAGGAACGCTCCACGGCTGCCTCTAGTTGTGGTGGTTAGTCAGGGTACTGCAATCTCATAGATTCCAACTGCTCTGGTGTATTTCCTTTTTTACCTGCACTCCTCAGCTACCGTAACATAACACCTTACACTGTATATGCCTGGTATCTTCTGATACGTTACCCTTTTTCTGCTTTTTATATTCTGGTCTAATCCATACTGAGCCTGACAGCGTCTGTTTGTGACTCCGGAAATATATACGGAGATTTAAAATTTTCCCTTTCACAGTATACAGCTGTACGCTTCTGATACAGTACCAATAATCTGTGGGTATTTTGAGTACATTTTCACAAACATGAGGAAGTATGGTGGAAGAGGCCGTGGGCGTGGGGGACCAGCTGGTACTGATGGTGGTGGTGGTGCATCTGCTGGAAGTGCCAAAAGCACAATAGCAAGTAAGGCAGGAGGTGTTGAGCCTGCGTTATTGTCTGGCTCCAGAAGGTCTGGAAGGCTCCCTTTTCTGGGAGTAGGTAAACTGCTTTTAACGCCGGAGCATCAGGAACAGGTTTTGGTATACATTGCCGAAATAGCTTCCAGCTCTATCGCCTCCTCTTCTGAAGTTTCAAAAAATGCAAGCACTGAGTCGTCAGTGCAGGCTCCTGGTCAGGAACAACACCTTTCCTTGTGACCTTCACCCCCACCAAAAGTGAAGGATGTGGCAGGCTATACTTCAGATTACTCCATGGAGCTCTTTTCACATACCATGCCTGGGTTATCAAGTCAAATACTGAATTCCCAAGTCCAAGATGAATCTGACATGGAGTGCACTGATGCACAGCCACTGCTAGATGATTCTGCTGGTACATTCACCCAGAGCACTACGTTGCCCTCGCAGTCTACTGAGCCAGAATCTGACCCTGATGAAACTCAGGTGCCCCTTCCCGCACACTATACCACCTTACACGGTGACACAGAGGAAGGTGCAGATGAAATTGAAGTGGAGGTGATAGATGACCCAATTGTTGACCTGGATTGGCATCCATTGGGGAAGAGGGTGCCGCTGGCAATAGGTCAGAAGAGGAGAAGGATCCGCAGAAGGCATCTACATCGCAGCAGCGGTTATGTGGCAGGCAAGTAGCTGTCCAAAAACATGTTAAAAAAAAAAAAAAGAGTTGCAGGACAGCTTGGCCAGACGGTCAAATTAGCACAGCGTGCAAGCCCTGAAAATTTATCCTATAGTAGGAATAGTGCAGTGTGGCACTTTTTTGACCAAAATCCTATTGCTGAGGCAAAGGTTATCTGTAAGAAGTGTGGAAGGACCTTTAGCCTAGGGAAAAGTCTCCGAAATTTGAATACCAGTTGCATGCTTAGACATTTAATCACCATGCACTTGCAAGCGTGGACGGACTACAAAACCTCAGGTAGCACATGTGCACCTGCTCCGACTGAATGTAGCCATCAACACTCCATCGCTTCCCCCACTGTAAGCCAACCGGTTAGCACACCACCAGCAAGAAATGTTGAGTTGTTGTCGCAAGGCCAAAGCAGTCAGGGAATCACAATGTTTTTGCAACGAAAGACTGAATCTAGGCCATCACCACCACCACCACCACCATCACCATCACCAACCCACTCTCAGTCCGTCATGTCCACCGCTAGTTCCCCCATATGCAGCTCTCAAGTCCAACTCACCCTAGCGGACACTCTGAGTAGGACAAGAATGTACTCATCCTCTCATCGGCGTACACTGGCTTTTGAATGCCTACATTGCCAAACTGATCTCATTAGAGATGATGCCCTTCCGTTTGGTTGAAAGCGCAGCGTTCCGAGAGCTCATGGCCTACGCAGTCCCATGCTATGACCTACCCAGTCAGCACTTCTTTTCTAGAACAGCCATCCCTGCCCTCCACCTGCATGTGAAAGACCACATAGTCCATGCACTCAAACAATCAGTGAGTGGAAAGGTGCACCTCACAACAGATGCATGGGCCAGTAGGCATGGCCAGGGCCATTACGTGTCCATCACTGCGCACTGGGATAATGTGGTGGATGCAGGGTCCACAGGGGATAGCGGCGGTTTGACAGTGCTGACTAGCCACGGTATAGACAACAGTTGGCTGTAGGCGTTAAACCCTACTCCTGCTCTACCTCCTCCTCCAGAAGTGAAAGCTCGTCGACATAGCGCAGTCGCACGAGTACTCCATCCGCAGCTGCCAGTGTTGCACACGAGGTGTCCAACTATCGAACAGCTAGTGGTAAGCGTCAACTGGCTGTTTTAAAGATGATGTCTTTGGGCGACAACAGGCACACTGCGGAGGTACTGGCCGACTACTTGCAGCCTTAATCCATACGGTGCGAAGACTGTGCTCGCACATCCGTCGCTCGCCCATAGACTCCAGTCGTATGCAGAGGCTGCAGCGATCTCTCCACCTCCCCAACCACCGCCTAATCATAGACGTTGCAACAAGGTGGAACTCCACCATGCACATGGTTGAGAGGCTGTGTGAACAGAGGCAGGCTGTAATGCATTTGTGGGAGGATACACGGGCAGGCAGTTTGAGGGCAGACATGGAGTTGTCAGGTGTGCAGTGGTCAAAGCTGAAAGACCTCTGTAAAGTCCTTCAGTGTTTTGAGGAATGCACATGGCTGGTAAGCGCAGACGACGCCATCATAAGCATGAGTGAGTCGCACGTAACAGGGCTATGGGGTACTCGGCACCGAGCCCGTTCACTTCACTGGGGATGTCACGGGTAGCGCAGCTCAGTCCGTTGCCCTGGGCGCTCACTAAAGGGGGATATTTACAGGGGATTGTAGAAATGTTTGTGACGCCACCTGTGGTTTCTGATCAGGGTGACCAGCGCTGCAGGGTGAATCCTCTGAGGGGTTGTTACTGGGCAGCAAGGTGTTAAGTCTTCCACAGGTAAGACTGATCCCTCGAGGTATATGGCGGTGTAGGGGTGAAGGAGCAATAATGCAGACACACACAAGACAGTCTCTTTCCGTACCTTTACTGGTGATGAAGTTGCAGGCACGTCCCGGGAGGCCGTCAGGGTGGAGGATGCACGTCCAGCAATCCACTGAGTAGGTGTAAGGCCTCCTTACATCCTTTTGTGCGTGAGTTTCTAACTTGCATAAAACAGAGTTTAACTCCTTCTCTTTGCTACGCCCGGCTGATCTTGTGATGAGGTCTTTTTGTGGACAGAACAGTGTCTCTATGGCGGTACCTGCCAGACCCCCGTCTTCCTAACCTCGGTTACGTATCAGCACTGCTGGGCCCCTGCGACTTGAAGTCCAGGATCTCCGGTGTCTCCTTCCAGTCGTGCAGATGCTGGTAAGCACGGACCCGGTGTCCGGTGGTGCAGAGTGGAGGTTAGCTATCAATGCTGGTTGACCTCTGTCACTCTCTCTTTTCCTTTTTCCACTTGCCTGTCGTCCTACTCGCACACTTAACATAAGCACAGGCAGCAGTAGATGTCAGCTTCTCGCTCAAACTTCCTCAGCCCTCAGGCTAATCTGACAGGAGTCTCTCCCCGGTGTTCTGAGGAGATCTTATCTCTCCCTCACAGCTCGTCTGAGGTAACTGCGTTCTGAGATGTTCTGCTGTTCTGAGGTAACACCAACGACTAGCTAACTCGCAGCTAGACTGCCTTCATCTCACTGCTAGAAAATGAACTCGGCACTCAACTTTAGTATAGTGAGAATAAAGATTTTTATTCACAGTAGTAACACGAAACGTTTCGGTCCTATATCATGGACCTTCATCAGTCACTACATTTATAAAAACAGAAGAAAAAATTATATTAACGAAATAAAGTATGTACAATCAAAATTTTGGTCAATAGTAAAGGTAGAGAGTAGTTGTATACAATGCTTCAGGAGATTTAGGGAGCAATCATAGGTCAGAGTTGTATCAGAGGTATCACAAAGGCAGAAAGAATATATATGGTGAGGACATACCAGATACTACTGGGAAGGGGGTTGATCCACATAGGGAAGAAAGAAAGGGCTGGATATAGCTGTAGGTGAAGATAAGATAAACGTAAGTGCCGATATACTTTTATGTATAAGTAGATTTTGTGCCTATGCCTGTAGATGTGACATACCCTGTGTTGGTGGGGTGAGATGAGGAAGAGGACAATGCCTCTATTGCACTAGTAACCTGTAGAAACAGCGCAAAACATAGATACCATAAATATCACAACTATCAATATGATGGTGAAGCGGTGGAGCCGCTATACTTGTCTGTGACTGACCTGTTGTGAAGGAGTCCGGTAGTGAGGATAGGTCTCTGCATTGGACGCGGTGTCCACCGCTAGTCTGAGTGCAGAGAAAGCTAGAAAGCAGCATGTATATGAGAGGAAGAGGCGGGACTATAGTGTCAGTCAAACAGAGCATTAGACAGGAAGTGAGGTGGCAGGAAGTTAATGGACATGCGTTCCAAGTGAATACTAGGTAACCAGAGGCCGTCCTACAGGTGGGAGGAGTAAAGGAGCGGCGTGCTGATGGAGATGTGCCCTGTAAAACAACGCATTTCAAAACACAAATCAACCATAAGATGTAAGAATACCTTACTCCCCATCCCACACCACTTCATCACAATGGGACATACCATAGCCCAATTAAAATACCAAGTTTTGGAACAAATACCACATTCACGACGAGGAGGCGACCGCATACGTCAATTGAAAAGGAGAGAGGCGTATTGGATACACACCCTAGACACTCTATCACCTAAGGGTCTTAATCGTGAATACGATTTACTCTCCTTCATGTAATTCTGCATATGACCACTGAGGCTATAATTCCCCCACCCCCCCTTTTTTATACATCACTTGCCATATACCACATGATATGTTGATCTCAGCCAGGTGTCTATTTATTTAATAATCCGTGCTCCCATTTTCCCATACTGTCTTCTGATAACGCACTATACCAATATGAATTTTGCTGTGACACCCTTTTACTTTATAAATGATGCATACAGATGTTTACACATCACCTGTCATTTACCACATGCTGCTTTGATCTCTGTTAGGTGGTTATTAATTATTCCTTGTTGCCTGCAGATTTGTCTTCCATACTGTCTTATGATAATGTACTAAATCAGTACTCATATTACTGTTATGCCCCTTTTGACGCATACTGATGCTGCAAGCCTGTTATGTATTCCTATCGCTTTAAGCTAATGTACAAGATCGCAATGTTTATTGCTGTAAACTCCTTTATGCTTGTACTAACATGCCTCTCTTTCATTCACTTTAGAGCCGCTTGTATTAAATACTATAATGCTGCCACGTCATCCTGTTGGGCACATCTCCATCAGCACGCCGCTCCTTTACTCCTCCCACCTGTAGGACGGCCTCTGGTTACCTAGTATTCACTTGGAACGCATGTCCATTAACTTCCTGCCACCTCACTTCCTGTCTAATGCTCTGTTTGACTGACACTATAGTCCCGCCTCTTCCTCTCATATACATGCTGCTTTCTAGCTTTCTCTGCACTCAGACTAGCGGTGGACACCGCGTCCAATGCAGAGACCTATCCTCACTACCGGACTCCTTCACAACAGGTCAGTCACAGACAAGTATAGCGGCTCCACCGCTTCACCATCATATTGATAGTTGTGATATTTATGGTATCTATGTTTTGCGCTGTTTCTACAGGTTACTAGTGCAATAGAGGCATTGTCCTCTTCCTCATCTCACCCCACCAACACAGGGTATGTCACATCTACAGGCATAGGCACAAAATCTACTTATACATAAAAGTATATCGGCACTTACGTTTATCTTATCTTCACCTACAGCTATATCCAGCCCTTTCTTTCTTCCCTATGTGGATCAACCCCCTTCCCAGTAGTATCTGGTATGTCCTCACCATATATATTCTTTCTGCCTTTGTGATACCTCTGATACAACTCTGACCTATGATTGCTCCCTAAATCTCCTGAAGCATTGTATACAACTACTCTCTACCTTTACTATTGACCAAAATTTTGATTGTACATACTTTATTTTGTTAATATAATTTTTTCTTCTGTTTTTATAAATGTAGTGACTGATGAAGGTCCATGATATAGGACCGAAACGTTTCGTGTTACTACTGTGAATAAAAATCTTTTTCTCACTATACTAAAGTTGAGTGCCGAGTTCATTTTCTATTAGATACGGTTTGGGAACCTACTCTGGCACCTTCTTGGTTGTGCACACGGTTATTTTTTCATTTCATCTCACTGCTGTCTCAAGGGCTCCCTCTGGTGGAACCAGGAAAAATGTGAAGTGTTGTGTGCTTATCAGGTGATTGTGAATTACCTTTCATGCATCCTCCTGGGTACATGTGGCACCAAGCGCTGCTGGGCTACACATCCCCCCCTAGTTAATATCAGCACTCCCGGGCTGAAAAAGAAAACAATTTTTTTATAACATCAACAATAACATAACTCATCCCTTGCGGGAGGTAAGGACACTTTAACGTTTCAATGTATACAAATTAGCAATAGAAAATATCAAAATACTTTCACACAATAAATACAGGATTCTTGTGGAGGACCCGCACCAAACCTCCCACGGTGGTCCTGGGTGGGCTGCAGGACTTCTTTGCTGCAGACCTCACTCAAGGCCACACCATACGGGTTTTTCTTCTGAGGTAGAATGGCTTACGTAAAACCAAGATGGGGCACTGAGTGCCAACTATTTACAACACAGTTTTTGGGCTGGCAAAGTCCTCAGCCACGCAGTCCTTCAAATAGCATTTCACATATCACATTACCCAACTGGGGTATACTACTTCAGCATGTAAACATTATCATCATATAACATTCTCAATAAAGTAAATCAAGAAAGGCACATCCAGCCCATGAATGGCAGCGCTTCCCAGGACTCACATCCAAAGATGATATTTCATATTTTTTTATTTAATAAGTTAAAATGGAGGAGATACAACGCGTTTCGGATACAGTATATATCCTTCATCAGGTATCATAAAAACACAGTACAAATCCTAATAATATAAAATTCAGTAACACTTATATATAGTGGCAAACCTTTTATCCCAGTCTCAGACACTTGATTTAGGGAGTGGACCAAGTTCAGGAGCACACCCACCAACTTTGACAGCATAGATGCAAGAAGAAAAAAAAAAAAAAAAGCATTCAAACTCTCTCTATGATATCATTCAATCCATTTGGATATAATGTTCCCAGACGATGTATCCAAAACGTTTCTTTCCGGTTTAAAAGAGCATTCCTATTTGCAACACCAGAGGGTATCTGTTCCACTGGAGTTACTTTTATGTTGAAAATTTTGTTATGTTTAATTAGCAGATGCCTTGAGAGACTATGTTTTAAAAACCCATTTTTTGCTCTATTTCTGTGACCATTAATGCGGGACCGCAGTGTCTGCACAGTGCGTCCCACATATTGCAAACCGCAACTGCATGTGATGACATATACAACATAATCACTGCTACAGCTGAGTCTTTGTGAAATCTCAAAGACCTCACCAGTATTGTTACATTTGATAGTTTTAGCCCCGTGATCTAGGATCCCACAGGTACAACATTTTTTGGAGGTGCATTTGAAAACTCCGGTTCCTTGAAAAACACCACTTGAAATTTGATCCGTACCTTTTTTATTGTTTTTTCCTTTTGAATCCAACTGTTTTTTTAATTTACTGGGGGCCACCAAGTTTTTCAAAGTTTTCCCCCTTCTATATGTAATCCCTGGTTTATCAGGGAGATGTTTTCCCAAAACAGGGTCACGCTTCAAGATATACCAATATTTTGAAAGCACAGTTCTTATGACTTTATTTCCCCTATTGAATGTTGTCACAAAATTCAATTTCCAGCGATCATCACTTTTTTCTTTACCAATAGTCAAATTATCCCCCTTCCTATTTTTTCCTTTTAAACATTCCTCCTGTGTTTTTATTTTGTTAGCCCTATATGCACCATTTATCAAATTTTTTGGGTAACTTTTTTCCTTGAATTTTCTTTTTAGAATTTTAGACTGAGCTACATAATCAGATTCTCTCGTACAATTCTTTCTTATACGAAAAAATTGGCTGTGGGGTATATTTACCTTCCACTTTTTGTAATGTGCACTGTTGAAATCTAAAAAGCCATTTGAATCCACCTTTTTGAAGTGGGTTTTTGTAATAATTTTTTTTCAATGAACCTATAAAGAAAAACCCTGGTAATTTAAGGACAGAAGTCCTGGTCCCACAGGAATTAGGTGTGAAACAAACAAGGATCATAACCAATTCAAATATAAAAAATATACATGATGTTGAAAGAACTATCTCTCAAATTAAATTACCTCTAAATACGTCCACCCCCGAGAATATTCACACTATACTCAATAGAAATGTACAAAGAAAAAAACTCCACTCATAGAAAAAAACATTCCATTAGAGCCCAGGATCATTGTAATGAAAAATGCTCCATTACCTCTCCCCAATCCAGGACTTCCCCCACTGGGAATTCCAACTATTCCCCATAGCTTGGAAATTTCCAATGTTGAATTTGATCTAAATGAATTAACCATCCATGATACTACAGAATCCTCATCTATATTCACTACAGTAATACAAGCGCCTACACCATCCCCATCCTCAGTAATATCCAACATCTCTTTTTTAGAGATAGGTCCCACACGTCCAAGTGCTTCAGAAATAATTTTACCACCACTAATCAGCTCCTCACAAACAGCCAAATTTTAAGCCCAATACAAAAGAATCATATCACAAATTACTTCGCACCAGCTGTAACATCAAGGTCCAAAAAAAGAAAAGTAGATCAAGAGGAAAAAGAGGTAAAGGATCTAATAGATATCTGAGAATAGATAAAAAAACAAGGAACCCAGAAACCAATAAACAACCAAATCTGCCTCTGGTTAAAATATTTAATATATCATCCCACATTTTATCCCCTCCAGAAATGGAAATTTTAAGTAAGGGACTAAATTTCTGCCCTGCTCAAGACACGAATGCATTTGATCTTTTTCTCGATTTAAATGCATATACTCGCAAACTTACTCTTAAAAGACATTTCTTGTTGACTGAAAAAAATGAGGACATTGGGGATCTCAAAAAAATACTGATCCCATTAGAGACAAATAAAGAAAGTGAATTTATCCACAAGGAGGTACACCCAAAATCTCTATTTAATCCTCATCAACACAGAGGACCAAATATAGACACTTTTTTTTCATTAGTATCTGAAGAATTTAGGAAATGGGAAAATAATGGTAATAAAAATAAAATCGAAAAGCATGGAATTGGGAAAAATAAGATAAAAAAGGAGAATAACATCTCTAAAAGAGAAAAAGTGGCATTGGAGGATTTAAGACAAAATACAGATATAGTAATAAGGCAAGCTGATAAAGGGGGAGGAGTGGTTGTGCAAAACAGATCTGACTATATTGAGGAAGCTTTGAACATATTGTCTGATATGAGATATTACAAAATTCTAAAAGAAGATCCTACACAATCCTTTGTCCGGGACTATCACCATATGATCAAGGAAGCCTATGAGAGGAATATTCTTAATAAAACAGAAAAAAGGTTTTTAACAAATACAGCGCCAACCATGGCATTATTTTATCATTTACCAAAATTGCATAAGAACCCTGAAAAACCACCTGGCAGACCGATAATATCAGGAATAGGGTCTTTGACTTGTCATCTTTCTCATTATATTGACTTGTTTTTACAAGATTTAGTAAAGTCTCTTCCTTCATATTTGAGAGACTCCACACAATTAATCGAGGAATTGAGGGATATTGAATGGGAAGACAACTATTCCTTTATCTCGTTGGATGTAAATTCATTATATTCCAACATAGATCATGAAATGGGGGTAAATGCGGTGGGTTTTTATTTAGCAAAGACAGAGATGCTCCCTGAACAAAGAGACTTTCTGTTAAAGGCTCTCAAATTCATTCTTGAACACAATGTGTTCATTTTTGAAGGCATACTGTACTTACAGTTGCTCGGCACCGCGATGGGGACTCGGGTCGCTCCAAGTTTCGCAAACTTATTCATGGGGCAATTCGAGTCCTCATCGTCACTCTCTAAGCCTGTTTTTAATGATAAAATAAGGCTTTACAAGCGCTTCATTGATGATCTGATTATCACATGGAAGGGGACAGAGGAGGAAGCGGCACATTTTATCAAGGAGCTCAATAATAACACCTGGGGGATCACCTTTACATCACAATTTAATAAAGAAAAAATGGTGTTTCTTGATCTAGAGATACGCCATAGTGGGAAAAAAATTATTACAAAATCCCACTTCAAAAAGGTGGATTCAAATGGCTTTTTAGATTTCAACAGTGCACATTACAAAAGTGGAAGGTAAATATACCCCACAGCCAATTTTTTCGTATAAGAAAGAATTGTACGAGAGAATCTGATTATGTAGCTCAGTCTAAAATTCTAAAAAGAAAATTCAAGGAAAAAAGTTACCCAAAAAATGTGATAAATGGTGCATATAGGGCTAACAAAATAAAAACACAGGAGGAATGTTTAAAAGGAAAAAATAGGAAGGGGGATAATTTGACTATTGGTAAAGAAAAAAGTGATGATCGCTGGAAATTGAATTTTGTGACAACATTCAATAGGGGAAATAAAGTCATAAGAACTGTGCTTTCAAAATATTGGTATATCTTGAAGCGTGACCCTGTTTTGGGAAAACATCTCCCTGATAAACCAGGGATTACATATAGAAGGGGGAAAACTTTGAAAAACTTGGTGGCCCCCAGTAAATTAAAAAAAACAGTTGGATTCAAAAGGAAAAAACAATAAAAAAGGTACGGATCAAATTTCAAGTGGTGTTTTTCAAGGAACCGGAGTTTTCAAATGCACCTCCAAAAAATGTTGTACCTGTGGGATCCTAGATCACGGGGCTAAAACTATCAAATGTAACAATACTGGTGAGGTCTTTGAGATTTCACAAAGACTCAGCTGTAGCAGTGATTATGTTGTATATGTCATCACATGCAGTTGCGGTTTGCAATATGTGGGACGCACTGTGCAGACACTGCGGTCCCGCATTAATGGTCACAGAAATAGAGCAAAAAATGGGTTTTTAAAACATAGTCTCTCAAGGCATCTGCTAATTAAACATAACAAAATTTTCAACATAAAAGTAACTCCAGTGGAACAGATACCCTCTGGTGTTGCAAATAGGAATGCTCTTTTAAACCGGAAAGAAACGTTTTGGATATATCGTCTGGGAACATTATATCCAAATGGATTGAATGATATCATAGAGAGAGTTTGAATGCTTTTTTTTTTTTTTTCTTCTGCATCTATGCTGTCAAAGTTGGTGGGTGTGCTCCTGAACTTGGTCCACTCCCTAAATCAAGTGTCTGAGACTGGGATAAAAGGTTTGCCACTATATATAAGTGTTACTGAATTTTATATTATTAGGATTTGTACTGTGTTTTTATGATACCTGATGAAGGATATATACTGTATCCGAAACGCGTTGTATCTCCTCCATTTTAACTTATTAAATAAAAAAATATGAAATATCATCTTTGGATGTGAGTCCTGGGAAGCGCTGCCATTCATGGGCTGGATGTGCCTTTCTTGATTTACTCATCCTGTGTGAGCCTGAATCTGGCTCTTTCACTTGGATCCACCCGAGGCAAGCTGCAAGCCCTGTCTATTGAAAAGTATCCCAGAAGGATTTTTGAGGATACACAATCTTAAGCCATATTAGTCTTCTATCAGGTGAGTGCATAAAATTGTGCACACTCTAAAGACTATAATATTGTTTTTACGCACTTAGGGCGCCGCGATTTGTCTATTCTTCTCTCCCAAACAGGGTTTTTTTTTTTTTTTGTATTCTCAATAAAGTGCAATTCTCTTCATAACTTTGTACAGTTCAGTAAACCCTGTCTGGGTCCTACTGGATTAATTTGCTAGGACTACTCTTGGTACCTAACAGGTAACCTTCCTTTCGTTGTGCGTACTGACCTACGTGGTGTTGCTTCAGGTATAGTAGCATCTGGCCTATCTGTCCTGCGTGCTGGCAAACTGTAATACTGCCTTAACCTCTCTAGGGATCTGGCAAGCATACTTGTGGCTGGGCGATGCGGTTCTGTTTCGCCAGGGGATTCTTCTGGTAGTTCCACGTCTTGAGGTTCCATTTCTTGAGACTCTACTTCTGGAGGTGCTACAGGAGGAGGTTCCTCTTGAACTATTTCTTCTGCTGCGGCAACTGGCTCAACTGGACATTGAAGCGCTTCTTGTGGTTGGTAAAATTGAAGTACTGGAATAATCACAGCATCCCGATACAAGGCGAATCTGCAGGAAAATCTCCTAAGTCCGTGTGTATGACTTCACCTGGTTTCTCTTTTTCCATAACAAGTTCTTCCTCGGGAAGTTTTAACATGTCTGGACACAGTTTTAGGTGGTCTCTGGATACCGTGGTGGTTGTCTTTCCTCCATCTTTGCTAATGGTACAGGTTTTCCTATTGTCAAACTTGGAATTTTGCACGACATATGGCTCTTTTTCCCACTGATCATCCAATTTGTGCATTCTTCTTTTTCTTTTTAGCACAATTTCTCCAGGCATAAAAGGCTTAGCTGGCGCACTTTTGTTGTAGTTCTCCTCTTGCTTGTCTCTTACTTTATTGAGACTATGTTCCACGCAGGCTTGTACTATCCTGTACTGTTCCTGTCGATTCGTGTCCCAATCTTCAGTAGTAACATCGGCTTCTGGTTCTACAACACCAAGTTCCAAATCCATGGGCAGCTTTCCTGGTCTTGCTCGCATAAGGTAGGCTGGAGTGCAGTTGCTGGAACTCACCGGTATGTGATTGTACAGATCTACCAGGTCAGGTAGTAGGTCTGGCCACCGATTCCTCTCCTCAAGTGGTACCGTCTTCAGCAGATCAATGACTATGTGATTCATCTTTTCACAAAGACCATTTGTTTGGGGGTGGTACGGTGTGGTTCTTATCTTCTTACACCCGTACAAGTGACAGAACTCTTTAAACAACTCGGCTTCAAAGGCAGGACCCTGATCAGTTAACACTTGCTCTGGATATCCATGGGGTCTGCAGAAATACGCTTGAAACGTCATTGCTGCTGTTTCAGCTGTCAGATCTTTGACAGGGGCAACCACCAGGAACCTGGAGTAGTGATCCACCATTGTCAGGGCATATGAGTATCCTGACCTGCTGGGTGACAACTTTACATGGTCCAAGGCCACGATCTCCAAGGGACGAATCGTCTTGATGGGTTGCAGGGGTGCTTTCTGGCTGCTGTAGTCTTTTCTTCGGAGGCTACAGGACGCACAGTTCTTACACCATTTCTCGATAGAACTACGCATTCCCACCCAGTAGAAACGACACTTCAGCAGGGTTTCCAGCTTCTTCCAGCCAAAGTGCCCCGCTCGATCGTGGTAGGCTTCCAACACCATCTGGATATCTGTTCTTGGAACTACTATCTGCCATACCATCTCATGGGTTCTGGGGTTGACGTACCTTCGGCACAGCTTCTCTCGGTAGATAAACAGCCGGCTTCTCTCATTCCACAGCTGCTTTGCTTGTTGAGACGCATCCTTCTCCAAGGAGGAACCTTCCTGAGTTATCAGCTCCTTGATACGACTGACAACTGGGTCACTGTTCTGAGTCTCCTTCCAGCTGTGGTGAGGTAAAGGGTTTAACGTCTTACCACGCTTCTTCCTGTAGGCTCGTTGCTCGTGGATCATCCCATTTCTGTGGAATGCAGGTAGCTCAATCTCTTCTAGATCATCCAATTCCTCTTCCTTGTCGGACTCATGCGGCATTCTGGACAAGGCGTCAGCGTTGGCGTTCTTACGGCCCGCCCTGTACTTGATGGTAAATTGATAGTTCGACAGCCGAGCCATCCAACGTTGCTCCATGGCTCCCAGCTTGGCTGTTTCAAGATGTGTCAAGAGGTTATTATCAGTGTAAGCAGTGAACTTGCTGGAGGCCAGGTAATGCTTGAATCTTTCTGTAATGGCCCAGACCAGCGCCAGGAACTCCAACTTGAAGCTGCTATAGTTCTCTGGGTTTCTCTCGGTCGGCCGGAGCTTCCTGCTTGCATATGCGATGACTTTCTCTTGGCCATTTTGCTTCTGACTGAGGACAGCTCCCAATTCTTCATTGCTGGCATCAGTGTACAGCAGGAACGGCTGGCTATAGTCAGGGTAGGCTAAGATCTCATCGCCTGTCAGGATCTCCTTCATCTCCTTAAATGCCTCAGCTTGTTCTTTACCACAGTGGAATGGAGGATTTCTGCTCTTGAGGGATTGTCCTACCAGGAGGTCCTGCAGAGGCGCTGATTTCTTGGTGTAGTCCTTTACAAACCTCCGGTAGTAACCTGTCAGTCCCAGGAACTGGCGCACCTCCTTGAGATTCTTCGGCTCCGGCCATTTCTGGATGGCAGTGACCTTCTCGGGGTCTGGCGCTACTCCTTCTGAGCTGACAATATGTCCCAAGTACTGCACCTTTTGTTTGAGCAGATGGCACTTTGAGGGCTTCAGTTTCATCCCATACTTGGACAGTGACTCGAATACCTCCGCCAGGTGCTTCAGATGATCCTCATACGTCTTGGAGTACACAATTACGTCGTCCAGGTACAGCAACACGGTTTCAAAGTTGAGATGTCCCAGGCAACTCTCCATCACTCTCTGGAACGTTCCCGGGGCACTGCTGAGTCCAAACGGCATTCTGTCAAACTCACAGAGTCCCATCGGGGTGGTGAAAGCCGTCTTCTCCCGATCCTCCTCAGCCACAGCTACTTGCCAGTACCCACTAGTGAGGTCGAGGGTGGAAAAGTAGTTAGCAGTTTTTATGGCAGCTAAGGATTCCTCAATGCGTGGTAAAGGGTATGCATCTTTATGTGTAATGCGATTTACTTGTCTGTAATCTACACACATTCTCATGCTTCCATCCTTTTTCCTAACTAGGACTAGAGGTGCTGCCCAGGGACTACAACTATCCCTTATCACCCCTGCTTCCTTCATGTCACGCAACATTTCCTTAGCTTTCTGGTAGTGTGCTGGAGGTATAGGCCTGTACCGCTCTTTGATAGGAGGATGGCTGCCTGTAGGGATATGATGTTGTACTCCCTTAATGGTCCCAAAGTCAAGTGGGTGTTTGCTAAATACCTGTGCGTACTCCTGTACCACCCGTAGTACTCCCTGTTTCTGGTGGGCTGGAGTGGTGTCTGTCCCGACATGGAGCTGCTGACAAGAATCCTCCACCTGGGTTGCTGGGTCATTATCCTCCGCTGGTTGGCGGGAGGCTAAGGACTCGGTCGTGAGAATGGAGTTGTTATCTACGGTATGTAATTTAGCAACAGTGGCATAACGTGGTAAATTTACTTCATCTTCTCCCCAGTTGAGAAGACGTACTGGTACCCTCCCATTTCGTACTTCTACTACCCCTCTAGCAGTCAAGAGTGTAGGTCTGTGCTCTGAACAATGGGGCTCTACTACTGCTTGGTAGTTCTGTCCTCTCAGACCTATTGCTGCTCTACACCATATAAGCATTTCACTCATTGGGGGTATCACAATGGGGTTCGGGTCTGTCACCCGTACATTACCAATTTCACCATCTGTCAGCTTCGCTTGCTGCTGGCACATCAGGGCCCGGATCTCCCTCTGGATCACTTTTTTTTTTTTGCTTTGGCCTGGCAACTTCGGCAAGCTGTTGGAGCAAAAACACAACTTCTCCCAGACAGTTACTAATAATGTTTGTACCTAAAACCACATTTAAGCCATTTTCCTCATTTACAGTCTTTACTACTAAGAGTCCCTAGTCCTTCAGCTCCACTCTGCCCACCTTTACGTCCACGTTTTTGGCTCCGAGTATATCAACAGGGAGATCATTAGAGGCATACACAGCAAAGTCAGGGCTCGGTGGCTGGAGACTGTCCATGGACCAAAACTTATTATACAGGACATCAGGTAAGATGGTCACCTGATATCCAGTGTCCAGCAGGGCAGGGATTGCTATCCCGTCCAGGATGATGGACAGGTAGGGTCTTCCTCCCACAAACCTGCGGTTCCAGTCTGAGGGGCCTGATGAGTCTATTCCTGGGTGTTGGCCCTCAGACCCAGGATCTGCTCGTTTAAAGGACACTGTCGGGTTAGATGACCTTCCCTGTTGCAACGGTAGCAGATGATCTTTCGGCGAGGATTGTGCTGATCAGGGGTCGCTCCTGGGGGTGGCGTTGTCCTCCTTCGGTGGGGCGACGTCCTCCTTCTCCTCCGGTTCATCCAAGGGACATCCTCAGGGCAGTCAGCTAGCAGGATCTTTCCTCCTTCTTCCTTCCGCAGTTGCAGGGCACTCATTACAGCGGCCAGGTTTTTAGTCAGCTGGCGCACTTCTGAGCGCAGACAGTCCAACTCAGTAGGGGGCGCCACCTGCGTTTTTGGCTTCCGCCACCAGCGGGGAAAAGGTGGATGCTGCCGGCTTTAGAGTGGCTTCACCCGGGTGACACTGGGTCGACACCTCGGGCTTCTCCAGGGGTCGCAGTCCTTTTATAGCCATATCTTTTAGGGCATCAAAGGTAGCATCAGGATTATCCAAGGACCACCAGTGCAGAGTTCTGCTTTTAGCTTGGGACCTCAGTCCCCGTACAAATTGTTCCTTCAACATTTTGCTTTCATTAATGGCACTTATAGGGTTGACCTGTTTGAGAGCTCGCAGGGCCCACTGTAGTCGGCAGGCGTAGTCCCTAATACTGTCATCTGGTCTCTGGGAGCATTGGTAAAACCTCATCCGGAGATCTGTTTCAGTGCGGTCCTCAAAAATAGTCTGTAGCTTTAAGAAAATTGAAAGCACTGATTCCTGGTCTGCAGCTGTCCAAGTTTCTACTTCCCTCTCTGCAGCACCAGTCAATTGTCCTACTACCACTGCAGCTCTTTGTTTCTCTGTCATAGGGTACATGTCCATTATGCTGCATATTTTGCGTTTAAACCCTGACAGGGTATCTGGCTTACCGCTGTACTGAGGAAGCCACTTCGCTCCAGGCAGGTATGGGAGCGTCAGCGGTACTATCGGGGCCACAGGACCGGATGAGGGGCCAGCGTTTCCATCCTGCGCGGCAGCGCCGGCGGGTAAGTCACCGGAGCGGTCGCCCTGGGCCGCGCTGTCAGCTTGCGGCTGCGACATGTCTGCACCCCCCTAGTAAAGCGTGGCCTACCTTCTCCTGAAGGCTGCAGCTCTGCCAGGCACAGCGATGTGGAAGGACCTGCCGCCGCATCAGCGTTGGGGGCGTGTCCAGGGGACTCCGCGCACTTTCTGCAGGTACGCCCCTTCTCCTTGCGCTGTAGCGCTGTACTTTGGCGGGCAATGGCGGACAATTGGCGCCAAAAATCTCAAAAACAGCAACACAGTCTATAGCACAAAAACAGTCCAATTCAGGCACACAGGACTCACATATAGCGAGCTTCTTATCCTGTTCGTGATGCCAAAATTAGATGAGTCGCACGTAACAGGGCTATGGGGTACTCAGCACCGAGCCCGTTCACTTCACTGGGGATGTCACGGGTAGCGCAGCTCGGTCCATTGCCCTGGGCGCTCACTAAAGGGGGATATTTACAGGGGATTGTAGAAATGTTCGTGACACCACCTGTGGTTTCTGATCAGGGTGACCAGCGCTGCAGGGTGAACTCTGAGGGGTTGATACTGGGCAGCAAGGTGTTAAGTCTTCCACAGGTAAGACTGATCCCTCGAGGTATATGGCGGTGTAGGGGTGAAGGAGCAATAATGCAGACACACACAAGACAGTCTCTTTCCGTACCTTTACTGGTGATGAAGTTGCAGGCACGTCCCGGGAGGCCGTCAGGGTGGAGGATGCACGTCCAGCAATCCACTGAGTAGGTGTAAGGCCTCCTTACGTCCTTATGTGTGTGAGTTTCTAACTTGCATAAAACAGAGTTTAACTCCTTCTCTTTGCTACGCCCGGCTGATCTTGTGATGAGGTCTTTTTGTGGACAGAACAGTGTCTCTATGGCGGTACCTGCCAGACCCTCGTCTTCCTAACCTCAGTTACGTATCAGCACTGCTGGGCCCCTGCGACTTGAAGTCCAGGATCTCCGGTGTCTCCTACCAGTCGTGCAGATGCTGGTAAGCACGGACCCGGTGTCCGGTGGTGCAGAGTGGAGGTTAGCTATCAATGCTGGTTGACCTCTGTCACTCTCTCTTTTCCTTTTTCCACTTGCCTGTCGTCCTACTCGCACACTTAACATAAGCACAGGCAGCAGTAGATGTCAGCTTCTCGCTCAAACTTCCTCAGCCCTCAGGCTAATCTGACAGGAGTCTCTCCCCGGTGTTCTGAGGAGATCTTATCTCTCCCTCACAGCTCGTCTGAGGTAACTGCGTTCTGAGATGTTCTGCTGTTCTGAGGTAACACCAACGACTAGCTAACTCGCAGCTAGACTGCCTTCATCTCACTGCTGTCTCAAGGGCTCCCTCTGGTGGAACCAGGAAAAATGTGAAGTGTTGTGTGCTTATCAGGTGATTGTGAATTACCTTTCATGCATCCTCCTGGGTACATGTGGCACCAAGCGCAGCTGGGCTACACATGAGCATCCCACTTTTGCGTCTGCTCATGCAAACTTTGACACACATTAAGAATCAGGCATCTGCAGCGAAGGAGGAAGAGGAGGAGGAGGGAAGCCTTGATGACAGTCAGCCATTGTCTGCTCAGGGAACTGTCCTGGACGAGGTGGAGGAAGAAGAGGAAGAGGAGGATGAGGGGGATGATTATTTTGGGGAGGAGGATGCTTCTCAGGGGGCAAGAGAAAATGTTGGCTTGCCAAGGTCAGGTACAGGGTTTGTGCGTGACTGGAGGGATGTGGATTTGGCAGAAAGTGCTCCTCCACCCACCACTGGCAGTGCATCATTGACACCTGGAACATTGGCCCACATGTGTGATTATGTCTTGCAGATCCTAAAAAGGAACCCCTGCATTGCCAAAATTATGAAGGATGACGACTACTGGTTGGCCAGCATCTTCGATCCACACTATAAAGGCAAATTACAGAACATCATGCCACAAGAGAACCTAGAGCTAATATTGGCGAACAAACAAGCAACTCTGTTAAACCATTTGTTAGAGGCATTCCCAGCACACAGCAGTGGTGCAGGTTCTTCCTCGAGCCGTACTGGGCCAAATGGAAGAGGTGTTCGTGGTGCACACAGCCGAAGTGGCATTGGAGACAGGGGTTTCATGACCATGTTGTGGACTGATTTCTCGAGTAACGCTCACATGACTGGTAATACTGAATTGATTGCAACAGACAGGAGACAGCAGTTGTCAACTATGGTTCAAAATTACCTCTCCTCCCCTATCGATGTTCTCCCTCACAGTTCATTCCCCTTTGACTACTGGGCCTGTAAAATGGATACCTGGCCTGAATTGGCCAGGTGTCCAGTGACTCTCTGATTTTGATCCAGTCACAGAAGAAGAAGTAATCAGGCTCCTTGCATCTTCTTGCCCTACTACTTGCGCCAGTGACCCCATTCCATCACATCTCCCCCAGTCCCTTTCCCTGCTTTCACCTCTCACCTAATAAAAATTTCAATCTCTCTCTCTCTCTTCTGGTATCTTTCCCTCCTCATTTAAACAAAACATTATACATCCATTACTTAAAAAACCGTCCCTCGACCAAAACTGTGCCGCTAACAATAGACCGGTCTCTAATCTTCCCTTCATCTCTAAACTCCTGGAAAGCCTGGTCTACACCCATCTTATTCGCTATTTCTCAGATAACTCTCTTCTCGACCCTCTTCAATCTTCAATCTGGTTTCCGCTCTTCACACTCTGCTGAAACAGCCCTCACTAAAGTCTCTAACGATCTACTAACTGCTAAATCTAATGGTCACTACTCCATGCTAATTCTCTTGGATCTCTCCGCAACATTCGACACTGTGGACCATCAGCTCCTCCTCACTATGCTCCTCTCCATAGGCCTCAAGGACACCGTTCTCTCCTGGTTCTCCTCCTATCTCTCTGACCGTTCCTTCACTGTATCTCTTGCTGGTTCCTCCTTCTCTCATCTTCCCCTTACTGTTGGGGTTCCTCAAGGATCAGTCCTAGGCCCCCCCTCTTCTCCTTGTATACCGCCCCTATTGGACAAACAATCAATAGATTTGGTTTCCAGTACCATCTCTATGCTGATGACACCCAATTATACACTTCTCCTGATATCACACCAGCTTTTTTAGAAAAGACCAGTGATTGTCTTACCGCTGTCTCTAACATCATGTCATCCCTCTATCTCAAACTGAACCTGTCAAAAACGGAACTCCTCGTGTTTCCTCCCTCTATTAACCTACCTTTGCCAGACATCGCCATCTCCGTGTGTGGTTCCACCACTACTCCCCAGCAACATGCCCGCTGTCTTGCGGTCATACTACATTCCAAGCTTTCATTCACGCCCCACATCCAATCACTTGCTCACTCTTGTTATCTGCACCTCAAAAACATCTCTAGAATTCGACCTTTTCTTACTTTCGACTCTGCAAAAACCCTTATTGTTTCTCGTTTGGACTATTGTAACTCTATACTAATCGGTTTCCCTCTTACCAAACTCCAAACTCTCCCCTCTCCAATCTGTCTTGAATGCTGCCTCCAGGATCATATTCCTCACCAATCGTTATACCGATGCCTCTACCTTGTGCAAATCATCACACTGGTTACCCATCCATTACAGAATCCAGTACAAACTTATTACCCTCACCCACAAAGCACTCCATGGGTCAGGACCACCCTACATCTCTTCCCTCATCTCAGTCTACCACCCTACCCGTTCCCTCTGTTCTGTTAATGACCTGAGGTTAACATCCTCATTAATCAGAATCTCCCAATCCCGTCTCCAAGACTTTTCACGTGCTGCACCAATTCTTTGGAATGCACTACCCAGATTAATATAATTAATCCCCAATCCCCACAGTTTTAAGTGTGCCATAAAAACGCATTTGTTCAGACTGGCCTACCACCTCAACGCATGAATCTAACTATCCCTCTTGGCCCATTCAAAAATTTTTTTACCATAATCAGGTACCTCGTATTATGTTCTCACCCGCTTTATGCATTTAATAGTCCTCTGTGTCTGTACTGTTACATACTTTGGCTGTTAACTGGTTCGTGCATTACAATTCTTACACTATGATTGGTCCGAACAATGAAAGCAATTGTTACCATTTACCTTTTGTGTCTCCCCTTTTTCCTCATAGATTGTAAGTTTGCGAGCAGGGCCCTCATTCCTCTTGGTATCTACTTTGATCTGTGTTTATTGTTATGCTGTAATGTCTATTGTCTGTACAAGTCCCCTCTATAATGTAAAGTGCTGCGGAATATGTTGGCGCTATAGAAATAAAATTATTATTATTATTATTATTATTAATTGGCACAATATGCCTTACAGGAGCTCGCTTGCCCTGCTTGGTAGTGTGCTGTCAGAAAGAGTCTTCAGTGCAGCTGGATCAATCCTAACAGAAAGAAGGACTCGGCTGTAGACCCAAAATGTTGGTGATCTCACCTGCATTATAAATGAACCATGCCTGGGTTTCAAAGGATTTTGTACCACCTTCCCCTGGGCCCTGATGACACATAGGTTGCCAGCAAAATGGCTTGCTTTGTCCTCCTCTTCCTCTGACTTCTCCAATTCCTCCATTTGCAGCTGCTGAATGTCCAGCCTACACCTCAACATATACCAGTTTTTCCGCCCTCCCTAACTGGGCTGTACCCCCCCCAGGGCCGGCGTCAGCACCTGGCGCACCCAGGCAAGTGCCGGTGCCCTGAGCAGGTGGGGGGGCCCACTCATGGGCGACGGCACTGGCACAGGGCCCCTCATAGTACGCCGGTGTCTCTGACGGTGGGGGGCCCACTCGCCGTCAGACACACCGGCGAACTATGAGGGGCCCTGTGCTAGTGCCGTCGCCCACGAGTGGGCCCCCCTGCTTGCTCAGGGCACCAGCACTTGCAATACTTACCTCTCTCTGCTCCACCGCTGTGACGTCTTCCACATTTCGTGACAGTGGCATTGAAGTCAGAGAGCGTGATAACGTCACGTCTGTACGCCCTCTGCCTGAACAGTCCAAGTGCAGAGAGCTGGAAGATGGCGACGCTGAGGAGTCCAGAGTAGAGCAGTGCCCAGCGAGGAGAGGTATTTTATTTTTTTAAATGTTTGGAGCAATATATGGGGAGCATTATACACTGGAGAATTATATATGGGGCCTATCATACACTTGAGCATCATAGATAGGGCCCATTGTACACTGTAGCATTATAAATGGGGCCCATTATATATGGAGCATTATATAGGCCCATCATACACTGGAGCATCATATACGGGACCCATTATACTCTGGAGCATCATCCATGGGGCCCATTATATACTGGAGCATCATATGGGGCCCATTATATATGGAGCATTATATAGGCCAATCATACACTGGAGCATCATCCATTGGGCCCATCATACACTGGAGCATTATAAATGGGGCCCATTGTATATGGAGCATTATACACTGTTTGCATAATTACTAGGCAAGTTGTATTTGAGAGGATTTTTTTTATTATTGAACAACAACTATGTTCTCAATCAACCCAAAAGACTCATAAATATCAAAGCTTAATATTTTTGGAAGTTGGAGTGGGTTTTTTTTAGATTTGACTATCTTAGGAGGATATCTGTTTGTGCAGGTAACTATTACTGTGCAGAATTATTAGGCAACTTAATAAAAACCAAATATATACCCATCTTACTTGTTTATTTTCAACAGGTAAACCAATATAACATCACAAAATTTCGAAATAAACAATTCGGACATTCAAAAACAAAAACAAAAAAAATCAGTGACCAACATAGCCACCTTTCTTTACGATGACACTCAAAAGCCTTCCATCCATAGATTCTGTCAGTTGCTTGATCTGTTTACGATCAACATTGCGTGCAGCAGCCAACCACAGCCTCCCAGACACTGTTCTGAGAGGTGTAATGTTTTCCCTCCCTGTAGATCTCACATTTTATGAGGGACCACAGGTTCTCTATGGGGTTCAGATCAGGTGATCAAGGGGGCCATGTCATTATTTTTTCTTCTTTTTGACCTTTACTGGCCAGCCACGCTGTGGAGTATTTGGATGCATATGATGGAGCATTGTCCTGCATGAAAATCATGTTTTTCTTGAACGATACCGACTTCTTCCTGTACCACTGCTTGAAGAAGGTGTCTTCCACAAACTGGCAGTAGGTCTGGGAGTTGAGCTTCACTCTATCCTCAACCCGAAAAGGTCCCTCAAGTTCATCTTTGATGATACCAGCCCATACCAGTACCTCACCTCCACCTTGCTGGCGTCTGAGTTGGAGTGGAGCTCTCTGCCCTTTATTGATCCAGCCTCGGGCCCATCCATCTGGCCCATCAAGAGTCACTCTCATTTCATCAGTCCATAAAACCTTAGAAAAATCAGTCATAACATATTTCTTGGACCATATAAACAAATAACACGGCTCTCAAAGAAGCTGTAGAAGAGTCAGGTGCACAAGTAGGGTCTCCAGCCCGAATAGCAATACAAATATAACTTGGCACTCAATGGAGAACAACGGGACAAAAGAATGTTGCTGTGGATTCTTTTATTTGCATCCGAACCAGATCATAGTGATGTACAATGATATGAACGTTTTCGGCCTTACAATATCAGCCTTCATCAGAATATATGTACAGAACTGAAAAGCAACAAATAGATAGACATATTAATGTCAAAAGCAACGAAAATGCAAACAAAATAATAGAATAAACCAAATGTAGCGCATAATATGATCAGTTTAAATATAGATCAAAAGTCGAAAAAATGTCTGATAACGATAACAGAACATGTTATAGTATCCGGCAGTGCTAGGAGAGTATATAAGATGATGCTTATTAAGGAAAATTATCCAAATAAATATAGTACCACATATAGAACGTATATTGGTTCACATATAGAACCACATATTGGTGGTAAAGCGATTTAGCCATTTCACACCACATTCTTTTACAGCAATTGCCATTGTAGCCTGCCCTGTTTCATTATTCACAGTGTACACATGACTCAACGGATCCTGGCCTCGCTTTAGGTGTCTTTCCGCACCTTTCCTATGGGGCCTTGTTGCTCCTTTCATCTGCGCATGCTCCCTCTCTGTATGACCGCGTCATCATTATAAATGTGGCCCATCAGTCTACAACTTTATCCGTTAACATCCGTTTACCTATAAGGTACTGGTGGTAAAGCGATTTAGCCATGGATATAGATAGTGCCTAAAGTGGAAAAAACCTGGAAATAAAAAAGACACGTTTAGAATGTGACACTAGTCACTAATAGACTGTGCACCCAGTATACTATGAGAAAGGGAAAAGGAAGCAGAGAAAAGGAAACCAGGGGGGGAAGATGATGAAAATATAAGATACCTACAGTACCTTATAGGTAAACGGATGTTCACAACATATGTAAAGAACCACTGTTAATAGAAGGAATAATTTTTTATCAATGAAAAAAAGCGATAATGTGAGTGCTGGAATGAAGGGGAGAATGTAAGTAAAATACCTGAGCAATGGCACCGGTAAAATTAGAAATAAGCGCTGAAAGCTAAATATATAGCATCAGGAAAGCGCTGGAAAAAATAAGGAATAAAGTTGTAGACTGATGGGCCACATTTATAATGATGACGCGGTCATACAGAGAGGGAGCATGCGCAGATGAAAGGAGCAACAAGGCCCCATAGGAAAGGTGCGGAAAGACACCTAAAGCGAGGCCAGGATCCTTTGAGTCATGTGTACACTGTGAATAATGAAACAGGGCAGGCTACAATGGCAATTGCTGTAAAAGAATGTGGTGTGAAATGGCTAAATCGCTTTACCACCAATATGGGATCACTATATCCTTTCTGTACTAGGCAACTGTTATTCACGTTCTATATGTGGTACTATATTTATTTGGATAATTTTCCTTAATAAGCATCATCTTATATACTCTCCTAGCACTGCTGGATAGTGTTGAGCATTCCGATACCGCAAGTATCGGGTATCGGCCGATATTCGCGTTATCGGAATTCCGATACTTAATTCCGATACTTTTTCAATATCGTATACCGGAATCGGAAGTTCCCATAATTCTTTGAGAGGCAATGTGATGTTAGTCAGCCAATGATGAATCTTATGAAGTGTGGGCACATCCTGTAATGCTGCGGTCATCTTAACTAATGGCATGGCTGTGATTGGCTGCTGAAATGATGTCAGAATGCACTATAAAAGGCGCCGCAGCCATTTTAGCGTCACTGTGCTGTGAACTCAGTTAGGGACAGAACGCTACTCTGCTCACTCTGAGGGACAGTTAGATATTGCGATTTTGTGTACTACTGTGCTTGAGGCAGGCTAGTTTACCAACCGCTGTGTAAAGCTTCATTTTGCCAGTGTTGTTTTAACAGCTCTGTGCAAGGTGTGTGTGTGACAGTTGTGAGTGCAGGTGACGCTGCAGTTTGCTCTGCATCCACCGCTGTTTGTAGGCATCTGCACGTGTCACTGACTCTTTTTTTTTTATTTTTTTGTGGAATTGGTGCATGCTCCATTATATTAGAAAAAAATCAAATCTATTAGTGTGACGTGCTTCCATCCGTATACAATACATTGGTTGCAAACACTATAGAAGTACAGAAAGGAGCCTTTCACAGCTACTGAACAGTTGTCTGCAGGGTTTACTGTAGTCTGTGAGCTTTTAATTTTGTGAGTGCAGATTACGCTCCAGTTAGTTCTTCAACCACTGCCGGTTGTAGTCTGCTGAGCGTGTGTCACTGCCTCATCCTTCACATTTTTCTCTAATTGGTGCTGCTCCATTTTAGTGGAAAAAAATCTAATCTATTAGTGTGACGCGCTTCCATCCGTATACAATACATTGGTTGCAAACACTATAGAAGTACACAAAGGGGCCTTTAACAGCTACTGAACAGTTGTGTTTCAGTGTTCACTGTAGTCTGTGAGCTTTTATTTTGTGAGTGAGATTACGCTCCAGTTAGTTCTTCAACCACTGCCGGTTGTAGTCTGCTGAGCGTGTGTCACTGCCTCATCCTTCACATTTTTCTCTAATTGGTGCTGCTCCATTTTAGTGGAAAAAAATCTAATCTATTAGTGTGACGCGCTTCCATCCGTATACAATACATTGGTTGCAAACACTATAGAAGTACACAAAGGGGCCTTTAACAGCTACTGAACAGTTGTGTTTCAGTGTTCACTGTAGTCTGTGAGCTTTTCATTTTGTGAGTGCAGATTACGCTCCAGTTTGTTCTTCAACCACTGCCGGTTGTAGTCTGCTGAGCGTGTGTCACTGCCTCATCCTTCACATTTTTCTCTAATTGGTGCTGCTCCATTTTAGTGGAAAAAAATCTAATCTATTAGTGTGACGCGCTTCCATCCGTATACAATACATTGGTTGCAAACACTATAGAAGTACACAAAGGGGCCTTTAACAGCTACTGAACAGTTGTGTTTCAGTGTTCACTGTAGTCTGTGAGCTTTTCATTTTGTGAGTGCAGATTACGCTCCAGTTTGTTCTTCAACCACTGCCGGTTGTAGTCTGCTGAGCGTGTGTCACTGCCTCATCCTTCACATTTTTCTCTAATTGGTGCTGCTCCATTTTAGTGGAAAAAAATCTAATCTATTAGTGTGACGCGCTTCCATCCGTATACAATACATTGGTTGCAAACACTATAGAAGTACACAAAGGGGCCTTTAACAGCTACTGAACAGTTGTGTTTCAGTGTTCACTGTAGTCTGTGAGCTTTTCATTTTGTGAGTGCAGATTACGCTCCAGTTTGTTCTTCAACCACTGCCGGTTGTAGTCTGCTGAGCGTGTGTCACTGCCTCATCCTTCACATTTTTCTCTAATTGGTGCTGCTCCATTTTAGTGGAAAAAAATCTAATCTATTAGTGTGACGCGCTTCCATCCGTATACAATACATTGGTTGCAAACACTATAGAAGTACACAAAGGGGCCTTTCACAGATACTGAACAGTTGTCTGCAGGGTTCACTGTAGTCTGTGAGGAATAACCACACTTAGGCCTTATAACTTTTCTGACTTTCTTTATCAATCTACCAAGATGAAGAAGTCAGTGAGTAAGGCACGTGGTCGTGGTCGAGGCCGTGGATTTGCAGCAGGGAGAGGACGTGGGGATTCTGTGGCTGCTGCCGCACCCAGTGACACAGCATCCACCAGTTTTCCCCGTGAGCGTTCCTTTATGCGCACTTTTGTAGGAGCTCAGCGTACCCCCCTGCTGCGTGAAGAACAAATTGAAGCCGTTGTTGGTTGGATGGCAGCCAATGCATCGACTTCAATAGCTTCCACCTCCTCTCAGGACCAAAGCACTGTTGAACAACCATCAGTCTCTTCACCGCCTGCCAAATTGCCCAGGCAGTCAGAGAGCTCTGTACAGGAGCCAGCTGAGTCTCTGCTTCTGTTCTCAGAATCTGTTGGCTTGCAAACAGGGGCCCAGCCAAGCAGCATTCTGGAATGTGAATAAGAGGCAGTATGCAGTGATGCGCAACAGCTGTGTCTCTCTGAATCTGAAGAGGCGGGTGAGCCAGTGCCGATGGTCAGCACACCGCAGAACGCATCTGATGATGATGAGACTCAGTTGCCAGTTTCTGTTGAGCATGGTGCTGGCCAGACCACCCAACAACAGCAGGTGTTGGAAGAGGGTAGTGGTGGAGATGATGAGGTCCAAGACCCAACATGGCGTGAGGAACAGGAAGGTGGTGGGAGCAGCTCTGAGGAAGAGATTGCCCCAACGGTCCAAACAGTAGGGAGAGGTAGGCTGCAGACTCGCTTGCCTGTAGCCTCCAGTTTGGCACCCGTTCGGAGCAGTTCTCTTCCAACAGCCAAACCGGGCGCTCCCAGGACTTGCTCTGCGTGGTCCTTTTTTGATACAGTTGCAGATGATATTTGCTATGTCAAATGCAAGCTGTGTAATCAAAAAATTAAAAGAGGTAAAAGTGTCAGTAACCTTAATACAACAAATATGTGGAAACATGTGCGGTCAAAGCACTTTGTTGAGTTACAAAGACACACTGGAGATGTAGGCCAACCTACAGCAGCAACTACATCTTCAGCTCGTGTTGGAGCCTCTTCCTCCAGTTCACACACAGCTGGTTCGGCTTCCTCAAAGGATCGCCATGGAAGAACCTCTGTCACTGTTGTCCAGAGACACAGTGTTATTCCACCCACAGCTGCAAGTTCCCTGTCATCCTCACACACCCAGGCCACAAAACAGCCATCGGTAGCACAGGCATGGGATAAAAGACGGCCATACTCGGCAAACCATCCACGAGCACAGGCTCTGAATGCTGGCATTGCAAAACTCCTGTCCCTTGAAATGCTGTCATTCAGGCTGGTGGAGACTGACAGTTTCCGTGAATTAATGGCATTGGCAGTCCCACAATACAATGTGCCCAGCCGATTTTATTTCAGCAGGCAAGCCGTCCCTGGTCTGCAAAAGCATGTTGAGGCAAAAATTAAACATGCGCTACTAAACGCCGTCAGTAGCAAGGTCCACCTGACCACCGATGCGTGGACCAGTACCCATGGCCAGGGACGATACCTTTCACTCACTGCCCATTGGGTGAATGTTGTGGAGCCGGGTACAGATCTTGCGAGTGGCGCTGTACGTGTTCTGCCAACTCCAAGGATTGCCGGAATCAAGTCTGTCCACATTGACTCCTCCTCCTACTCCATTTCCTCAGAATCATCGCTGCAGGAGCCGTCACGGTCTACCTCCACATGGACCCGTGGACGCTTACCTGATGCGACCGATATGAGCACAGCCGTGGCCAAACGGCAACAGGCCGTTCTGAAATTAATTCCCATGGGGAATCGAAGCCACACAGCGCAGGAGGTCTGGAATGCCATCAAGCAGGAGAGCGACGTGTGGTTTTTGCCAGCGAATCTCCAGCCAGGCTTGGTAGTGTGTGACAATGGCCGAAATCTGGTGGCAGCTCTGGGCCTTGGCAACCTCACTCACATACCATGTCTGGCACATGTGCTCAACTTGGTCGTGCAGAGTTTTTTGAGGGACTATCCGGATCTTGATGCACTGCTGCACAAGGTCCGCCTAGAGTGCGCTCACTTGCGACGTTCCAGCATGGCCAGATCGCGCATTGCAGCTCTGCAACGCAGATTGCGCCTTCCTGAACATCGCATCATATGTGACGTATCCACCAGGTGGAATTCAACGTTACATATGTTGGAGCGGTTGTGTGAGCAGCAGCCAGCAGTTATGGAGTATCAGCTGCATCAGGCGCAATCAACACGCAATTTGCGCCGTCCACACTTCACCATTAATGAGTGGGCCACTATGAAGGACATGTGCCACGTTTTGCGTGCGTTTGATGAGTCAACGCGGATGGCGAGTGCAGATGATGCACTAGTCAGCCTGACTGTCCCCCTTATCTGCCTGCTTCAAAAAACACTGCAAGCAATAAGGGATGAGGTTTTGGAAGAGGTGGAGGATGAGGAGTCACAAATTCCATCACCTTCTGGAAAGTCAGCGCAACGTGGTTCCTCACAAAGGCTGGGCAGGGCTCACTTTATGAGGAGGAGGAGTCAATGGAGGAGGAAGACATCGCTCCAGAGGGAGGTACACAACGCTCTAGTCAGTATGTAGAGCGAGGGTGGGGTGATGCAGAGCAGGCAGAGATAACGCCTCTTGCAGAGGACAGCGTTTCTTTGCCAGTTGGGAGTCTGCAGCACATGGTTGATTTCATGCTGCAGTGCCTAAGAAACGACCGCCGCATCGCCCACATTCTCACGACGTCTGATTATTGGGTGTACACCCTCCTAGACCCTCGCTACCGGGACAACGTCAAAAGCCTCATCACACCGTTGAACCGGGAGCGTAAAATGCGGGAGTACCAAGACACACTGGTGCAATCCCTAATGTTCTACCTTACTGCCGAGAGCACTGCTGCTGCTACTGCTTTACAAAGCAGCTCTGTGCTCGAGGCAGTGTAGAGAGCTCTGCAACAAGAGGGAGCACACGCAGTGCCTCTGCACAGGGAAAGACCAGTATGTTAAAAATGTGGCAAAGTTTTGTGGCAGCGCCACAAATGTCTACACCATCCGAGAGGGCTCCAGTCAGCGGGAGGCAACGTATCCGTCAGATGGTGACAGACTACTTGGCTTTGCCTCTCAGTGTACTCCCAGATGGCTCTTCCCCATTCAAGTTTTGGGTCTCTAAGCTGGATACATGGCCAGAGCTTAGCCAGTATGCATTGGAGGTGCTGGCTTGCCCTGCTGCCAGTGTATTATCGGAGCGCGTCTTTAGTGCTGCAGGTGGTTGTACTAACAGACCGTCGCATGCGACTATCCTCCGATAATGTAGACCGGCTTACTTTTCTGAAAATGAACAAGGCATGGATCTCGGCAGAATTTGTCTGTCCGTTTTCAGATTAAATAACTGGTTCGCAACGTTATCCATGTCTCCTGTTATGTTCATCTTTCTACCACCTGAACTCTACTCCCTGGGCTCCAACACTGCCAGTTGCTGCTCAGAAGTGTCGTGTCCACAGAACAAAACACAAGCTCTACTGTTAGTGGGGTTCAGTAACGCCAGCTGTTCCCTGCTGTGTGAACGGCAAGAAGTCTCCTGTTCCCGACACATGGACAGAAAAACACATGACCAACATGCTCCAAATAGGAAAGAGCCGTCACCCTGCTTGTTATGCTGAAAACATGAAATTGTGAAGTTTTGCACGCCTAGAATGATAAATTTTTATGACAAATATGGACAAATAATAATTTGTCATCACAGCGCATATCTGCACATGTCTATTAGAAATGGTAACAAAAATATAAAACATAGTCTACTCTTCACATTTTGAAATTAATGCATAAAAGTACATTTCAGACTTATGAATTAATGCTTTTTAAGGAACTTTATCTGTACCTGTAAGATAATGCAGTCAATGGATGTACGAATCATTAAATCCTCATCATCATCATCACGAGTTTTATTTATGACAGACATTATAAAATACACATACTGATGCCAACTGTAACTTCAAACACCATATATGAAATGGCCAGCATGTAAACATGGTAATAATGTCCAATAATAAATTATTACATCTAGAAAGTGCATCATGCATACTGACAATAGGTAGTTATACCTGCAAGTGCTGTTGAAACAACCACAAGAGATATAAATTAATACTGGTATATAGGTATCACAGTGCATAGTTACTCATGGACAATGTTGATGTAATACTGTATCTCAATTAAGTCAGCGTCAACCATTAGGCTTGTTAGTCTTGTACATTGTTAAAGAGGGAACGTAATTTTTTTGTTTGTCATAGGTGGAGTATTACACATTAAATTATTACTGCTGTATTTTTTTTGCGTCCCTAGTGCGCAATAACGCAGCCTAACCTCACATTTGATAGTCAGCTAATTGCCACACGCTACCCTACCCTACGCGTGACAGTAGGAAGGTAGTGTTGACGGATAAAGCTTTGCGCAACCAGACATTCTTTTACCCTCTTCAACACTCTACAAGCAAAAAATGCATGATTTCAGCCGCAGACTTTATTGACGTACAGTATAAATCGGCATTACCCATCAGAGGCTGTCCACTGTCTGATACAGACATAGAATATACCTTTGCTATCCGTAGCCTTTGTTTCACCTACACTTGCAGGCACACACTTAAATTGTGACAAACAATGCCTAATGTTTTTTTAAATGGTTATTTTTCATCGTACATTATTGTGTCATCAATCACATTGATGAGTCCATGCTGGACATGTCATACATGCTATAGAAAGTTACGATTTTATGAACTTAAATAATTGAAATGTCTGTGACTGTCACATAAAATTTGCGATGATGATGATGAGTGACTATTACAAAATCCATTGTCTTCACTATGTTATGGTTTAACATAGCGTTCCTTAAGCATTATTCATAAAAAAAAAAAATGGACTTTTATTCTTAAATTTACAACACTATATTTGTTACCAATTTTTTGGGTGTTGTGTTGTTCCATTTATTTTTGGCATGTGCATATATGCGTTTATATTTGTATTTTCTTTATTTTTCCTTCTTGAAATTAGAAAACATGTGTATCTTTGTACCGTGTTAGGCAGTAGATAGAAAAATATTTAGACTTCAGAGTCAGCAGTGGTTGATACCTTTTAATGGATAACTGAAAAGATGGAAACAAATTGCAAGCTTTCAAGGCTACTCACGTCTCTTCATCAGGGAAAGACTAAATAAAAAAATTAAGCATCACATATTTCTATACACAACAGGACACAGGAATAGTGCAATAGGTAAGACAAGTAAGTGACGTGTATCAGAACTGTCATTATCTCACAGGGATGAACATAAATATTGGAACAGTTCCTAGATAAGGATAGAAAGTTTGATTGCCCTCTCATTGGCATCTTTTTTTGGGTTTTCATGACCCTGGAAGGGCATAGACGCAGATTCCTTAATTGATATAGAATGACATAAATCCATGTGATCTATTCATTCCATCACTAACAGTGTCAAAGGTCATGATGAGCTTATATTCTGAAACCTTGTACGTTTCTCATATTTGAAGTTATATTTTAATACCAGTAATTCCATATCCATGATGCTATGACCGGGCATACAAAAGTCTTTTGCCACAGGTAAATTCATTAATTTATCTGTGATTGTGTGGCGCTGATAATTCATCCTTGTTCTCCTTTTTGTTGCCGGTCTCCCCTCACTTGTCCCTCCCTCACTTGTCTTAGCTATTCCTGTGTCCTGTTGTGTGTAGAAATATGTGATTCTTCATTTTTGGCTTTACTCTTAGCCTGATGAAGACACCTGAGTAGTCTCGAAAGCTTTGAATTTGTTACCATATTTTCAGTTAGCCATTAAACGTTATCAACCACAGAGGACTGTCAAGTATAAATATTTTTCTATTCTTGTAATTGAAATTCATCATTTTATTGTCGTAGTAAAACTTAATTTATTCTTGTTTGAAGTACATACATTTGCAATGGCCACGTAACAAGGCAATAACTCAATATTTTGTGCCTACACCCTCCTTGACCCTGGGCTTCAACAGCGCCAGTTGCTGCTCAGAAGTGTTAGATGCACAGATGAAAACAATCGCTGATGTGTTTGTGGGGTTCAGTAACGCCTGCTGTTCCCCGCTGTGTGTCTGGCAAAAATTACTGCTGCTAACTACAACTTCAACTTCAAACGTCTCATACTAGGCCTCTGCCTACACCCTCCTTGACCCTGGGCTTCAACAGCGCCAGTTGCTGCTCAGAAGTGTTAGATGCACAGATGAAAACAATCGCTGATGTGTTTGTGGGGTTCAGTAACGCCTGCTGTTCCCCTGCTGTGTGTCTGGCAAAAATTACTGCTAGCTACCTAATCATGGTGAAAAAAACATGACATCTCAAAGTGTCTAGTGCTACACATAGATATGAGGCTACACCATGATTTCTAAGCTGTAAACATTTGAAACGTCAACTTTCAAACCATAAAATGATTTGTCTGTCACAAATCTGTAACAAAATAATTGTGACATATTATTACAGATATGCACATGTCGAAAACAAATGCAAACACAAAAGCCTACTTATGCTATAGGATACTGATGGTCAACCTTGTCACTCCATAGCT